>LR994582.1:10924773-11274773 GCA_905187575.2 Celastrina argiolus | reverse complement strand
AAGTTACATAATTATAACTTGTCAAACTCCTTACTTTTGTCACTGACTCAATCACTCACTGACCGATCATCAAAAGTATTAGGCACTTCTAGCAGACATAGAAGCTTCACATTTGGAATACAAGTAGTGTTTAGTGTATAAATAAGGGAAAAACCTAAAAAAATATTTCTGTAGAATTATCTAGAATAACTGCATAATTAACTTTGTAATGTCATTTAAATGTATAGGATTACAAAGCTGTATTTGCCCTTTTGACAAAAACACGCGTTTAGTAAATCTTCTACAAAAAGAACTGAGATCCCATCAAAAACATATCTTGTAAAAATTGCCAAGTCTCGCTACTTAGTTCTTCTACAGTAAAAACTTGTGAGATACATGTTATGCCGGAAAAAATGTACATTACGGTCGGTCGTGTTGGCGGCTGCAAATTTTATGGCGAATAGAGCTATATGTAAGGAGTCACTAACCAAAATTAAAAGTTGCGGCAACTCCTAGTTTTTTAGTTTTTGAAAAAATAAAATTCGTATTTTTGTATGAATATTCGACTACTTTTGACGTAATTTTGACAGTTTTTTTTTATATAGCGCCAAAAGCCATTTTTATTCTAGTTCAATCACCTGTTTTTCTTAACTAGATAATCGGGCAGAATTACGTCAAAAGTAGTCGAATATTCATACAAAAATACGAATTTTATTTTTTCAATAACTAAAAAACTACGAGTTTCCGCAAGTTTAAATTTTGGTTAATGACTCCTTACATATAGCTCTATTCGCCATAAAAATTGCAGCCGCCAACTCAACCGACCATAATGTACATTTTATCCAAATAATCTTTAATTTTATTTCATTTTCATTCAATAATCAGACGGTTGCAAAATGCTAGTTAGTATAGTGACAACATTTTTGTCACTGAAAAAAGCATGTGCATCCCGACTACCCACTAAAAATTGGTATTTTAGTACATTTTAGTGGGTAGTCGGAAGTGGGTCAGTAAAATATTTAGGGACAAACATTTCTGGACATCAAAGATGAAAAATAAATAACTTGGTATATTTTTATTAAAATTAGGTTGTTGAATTTTTTATTCTCATTACTTACTTATCCTAAATTATAAATGTGAAAGTTTGTTTGTTTGTTCGTGTGTTTGTTTGTTACTTTCTTCACGTCTCATCTACTGACCAACCACCATGAAACTCTTTTCACACAATCATCGCGAAAGTTATTCCCGACGGTTAAACAGTAACGCGGACTGAGCCGCGGGCGATTACTAGCATGTCGAGTATGTATAATTTGTATTTTATAACTTAAATACCATTTAATTTTATAGAAGTATTGAAATGGTAGGTAATATTAAAATTCATTAGGATCAAACTACCAATATTACTCGCGCGCGCTACGTACGCTCGACCTAGCGCTAACCCACACATGCGTGTTGTTATGCGTCTGTGTGAGTCGATATCGTCTCTCGCGGCGATTTCGACTTGATGAAATTTGATTGCGCGCTCATAATGTGATGTCACTCATTGGCCCTGGCAGAATACCAGGGCCCTAATTCTCAGGTCTCGAACTTAGTTTTTACTATCGGTCTGTCCCGCTCGCGCGAGCGGGATATACTAATATTCGGAACTAAGTTCGAGGCCTGAGAATCGCCGCCCAGTGCAGCGGGCTTGCTCGCTGCGTATAGCTGAGCTAGGGTCCAGTTTTGGCATCGCAGAACATAATATTATATACTTAGCTATAGTTTTGTTTCTTGTTTCATCTTGTTCCCTCTTCCTATATGTGTTGTGTGATGAAGAAATAAATAATTTTATTCTTATTCTATATTGTATTGTATAAAATTCATTAATAGTCCTCTTGCAGCTATAGTACATTTTCCTTGATAACTTTGATGTTTACAGGATCATGTCCAAAGTTTAGAGTCTTTGAAAGCAGAATTGGCTATGGTCAGCGACAAGAAGTCGGATCTAGAGAGACGGCTCACCGGGACCCTTCGAAATAAAGATGGATTGCAACAACAGCTGGACGAGGCGAATGATAGAATTGCAGCCCTTGAAAGACAACTTAAGGAGCAGGTACTAATAACATACTACTACTACATTAACAATTAAAATGCTATAACCGGACTACGCAAAAATAAATACGAAGTTACTTAAGCCATTATTACAAATCATGAAAGTAGCTGAGCCGCCATCTTAAAAGACTGCTAAGCGTGAATATAGGCAACTATTCCATATACTTTGAGGGAGGCTGAAACAACGAGGCGCTGCGATGGAACAAATAATATACAGGCTAAATTATTATTGAGTGATAATACTTTAGGCTGTGTATGGGTCCCGTATATAGAGTCTACTGTGAAAGTACCAGCGCTGAAAGAGGTACTTTTTTAGTATTGTATGGAAAAATGTATGATGTTGGTGCATTTCTCAAACGTGAAAGTCAAAAGTAAGTCTTTCAGCGCTGATACTTTCACAGTATAGGAGGCACATACACACCCTAAAGTATTACTTCTATCACGTATCACTCACTTATTTTTCACCCATGTACATACACGTAAATACTGTCAAATGATTACCTTTCCTTTTGGCTTGGTCGCATTCGGGTAAAAAATAGCACAACCTTGAACGATTCTTTATGGTCATAATAGCTATTTACAATATTTCAACCATTTCGTAAGGTAAGTGCTGATGTTCTAGATATGTAAGCAAGTTATCGACAATATCAACATTATGTCATATCTTACTGTAATTTAGCACCGACGGTAGCCGTTGAGTAAGAGCGTAATGGTTGGGTTAAGAGCATTAACTTTAGTCAATAGAAGACCATAAAATAATACATTCAAGAATTTGAGTACTTAACATCAGATGTAGAAAATTGCTGGAGAAGAAAAAAGTGATATCTCTTAGAGTTTAGTCATGTCGTCAGTGCTTATTACTTTGTTGCTACATAATAATATTTTGCTTTCTGAAGACTTCCTACTAAAATGATAATAATTTAACTCTATTTATTATAATTAGATACATTGCCGTGCCATATTATATAATTTGTATCTTATAAAAGACTACAAACAAAACTAGTTTAGTTTTCTATAAATTATTATTAATAAATATTTTTTCTGAAGCGTGTAGAAATGAGTCGTACAAAAAGGGCCTTTTCCATACGGCATACCACGTGTTATTGAAAACTAGGAAGTCGTATCAAACAGTCATCAGATGACGAACATTTATTTTGTTTTATTTAACCAAAATATACAAAAATCTCTATCGCAAAAATTAATCTTGAGTACCCCAAAAAGTAACATAGGTACAAATACGTATAATTTTCCACCAGGAACATCTATACCAAAACACGCTCAAGGAGTTGGAGAGACTACAGCGGTCACACGACACTCTGGCCGAGAGGGTGGGGGCCCCGGATGCCGGAGAACACAACGATACGTCTAGAAGTCTACACGCCGAGATGGAGACCGAGCCAGAGGACGAAGGGGACGGCTGGCTGAGAAGCGAGGCGGTGCAGGTGTTCAAACAACTCCGCACGCTGTCCCTGCAACTGAACACGGGACATGACGATGACTCAGGTAATCTCTATGCTATGGACGTAGTAGCTTTTGCGGTTTAAGAGGAAACACTACGAAATTTTTTCCATACAGAAATAAGGGTCTACGGGATTTGTGTTTTCTCCCTGGATAATGCTGCTAGAGTAACAATTTTTTTTCTGAATATCTGTGTATATTATTTGTTCGTCCCTATTTTTTTCTTTTTTTAATAAATTAGTTATTTAAAGAGATATGGACGTTCAAAAACCTAAAAAAAAAAAGCCACTCTCCGTTATGTTTAAACATCCCGGAAACAGATTTGACTACATTATACAACAAAATCAAAAAATATGAACCTAGATCAATTCTTTTTTAGCTAATAAAGAAAAAAATATTTAAATCGGTTAATATCGGTTAATATCGGTTATATAACTACATTGTGTGATATGGGTTTTTTGCCTGAAATAAATGCGATTTGATTTGATTTTGATTAAGTTTTGGAGGAGGAAACAGGAATCCCCTAAACGTCGATTTCTGGTACTTTTACTAGGTAATTTCAGTTCAAGTTGCAGTTGTCTCTATCGCGCTAGTGCTGGCTAGCTAGGGCACTGCGAGACAGCAAGAGATTTTATAAATACCTATTTTGTATTTCTCTCAACCGTGCTGTTTCCTATAAGGCGCTGTAGGCCCGCTACTAGCGCGCACTCCGTAGCGCAATGGATGAGCTCGTTGGTGCTCGAGCGAGAGGTCGCGGGTTCGAATCCCGCCGAGGGAATAAAAAGTTTTCAATGTTCCTGGGTCATAGATTTGATTAAATTTGTGTATAATATAGTAAAAATCTTAAATATGTGTATAGTGTAAAATTATTAGGTATATTTCCGTTGTCTGGTACCTGTAACTCTAGTTCTTCGGATACTTATCATGAGGCCAGATTTTCATTTGTGTTTTGAAAACCGTAATTCATTTGTTTTTTTCTCTTTTGCTTTTTTTTCTGCGTCATTCATTTCCCAAAATGGAAAACTTAAAATATCGCGAATATAGGAATGTCTAAGACATCCACCGTACTCTCCGGACCTTGCTCCAACAGATTACCATTTTTTTCGAAATTTGGATAACTTCTTGCAAGGAAAAAATTTCAATTCCGATGAGGCAGTCCAAACCGCTTTCAAAGATTTCATTGATTCCCGTCCGAATGGTTTTTTTAGTAAAGGGATCAATGAACTACCTATAAGATGGCAAAAGTGTATAGATAGCAATGGTACATACTGTGATTAGTAAAATATATTTTAATATGAAAAAATCGCCTTTATGTTCCTCCCATACAAAACGCCAATTTCATATGTAAGGACCTAATATTATGCGAAAGTTTGTTTATATCTATAAATGTTTGAATCTGTTTCGCGAAAAAACTTTCCTTTTATAATAATAGGATGAGATGCTTTTTATCTTATCTATTTTTCTTCGACAATACGATATAGATGATGTAGATATAGATAAAACATGATTAAACATTTTGGTAAATTACGCTTACGAAATGTGTCAGTGCTTTAACTCTTGTCTGACTTTTGTCTAAGCCGAACCTCTATTCAAACGAAGGCTTTGTTCCTACCATAATATTTTTAGCTCCACTAGTCACATATTGACTTCGTACATGTTTTATACGCGTATTCTATTTGACCGATGGATTGTGGACATTTCATTACTGCGTCTCGTATACAAAGGACTATAAAGGCGTTTCGATCGATAACCGAAGGTTCCAGTGTTTTATACAAACATGTTACGAGCACGAAAATACAAGAGAATCGAAAGCCGTTTCCGACCGCGTTACAACAACAATGTAATATGAATTCTACTGCAAAAATAACAGAGACCAAAATAAATTGTACTATCGATTGATGTAACACGCAAGCTTAGCCCGTAATAATTGCAATGCGTTCTTTATTTAGCTAATTGTATTTATTAGATAAAATCAATTACTACGGCCTACTTGCGCCAAACAACTCTCGGTTAAAGTACTTTACTGTAATTTTACTCCATAATTTTGGTTTACTCTGGATAACTTTTAACTCAGACTGGCGCAAGTGGGCCTAAGGAGTAAGGAAATTAAATAATAAATTTGGTTACAGCAACCAACAATACTGAAGTCCACTTTTAAAGTCAAAATCCACTAAAGGAAGAACATATAATGTTAGTTCTGAATACTGAAACGCCTATTACATTACAGGCAGTCACTGTCGTTGCTTGGCAGAATACAAAGATATCGGACATGTGTCTTGAATGTACAGTCGGCTGCACTAACATGGATACATCTACAAATTTGCAAAAATATGTCTACGTTTAATTTTCAAAAATATCGTCACCTTATTGCATTCAAAGCGATGTAACCAGCAAAGTGTTTCAAAATTATGAATACATTATTTTCATAATGAAGTAAACAGCAGTATTTCAGTGAATAGTATACACACTTAAATTCATAATTATGAACACGCGACAAATTTCAGTAGCATGTATACATTGTTTATTTCATTATAATGTAAACGTTAATTTTGTGTTTCAGAAAAGGCTGGTCAAAATTTCATTACATTGCAATATATACAATATTCTATAAATAATAGAGGTGATATGTTGACGGGTATTATTATTGACGGTTATTTAAAAATCACACATACATTAGAATATCGATTATATTCTTTAGTGTAATAGGTATAACTCTGATACACACGAACGGGAACGCGAAATATTTCAAAGACTACTTTCATCGGTTTTTATAGTCTACCCTCAAACTATAATATGATCAAAACTAAACAATGTTAATATCGTTCTATATTAGTAATATTGTAAATATAAATAATATAAACTAACACGAGCAACATGAAAAACATCCCATATTTTAAAATAATAATTGTAGTTTTAAATTCTCCACCTGGATTACCTAAGCTTAAAAACAAAAAAAAAAGACTCCATTTAGATTACCTAAGCTTAAAAACAAAAAACAAACCAAAAAAAAAATTAATTACTGAATAATGAATATTGCGAAGTGCGAACGATGACTGTAGGTAAATTAACTCTGTTGTACAAACTCGTGACTAAATATTTCTGGTTTCGTTATCATCATATTATGTATAGTTTGAGGGTAGAAGTAAAAACCTGATAAAAACAGTCTCTGAAATATAATATTATGTTCGCGTAAAATTTCTGATCGATTGCAATAAATTGGATAATTCTTGTCTTTTCTTGTTTTTTTTTGGTCAGAAAAGCAAAACAATTTTTTTAACTAGCCCCTGAATAGTCAAACAGTGAATGAACTGATGACGAATTATTGCGATCTCGTCAGCTTTGAATAAAAATAAAAAAAAAAGTGTATCAAAATCGGTCCATCCATTTAGTAGTTACGATGCCACAAGCAAACAGACGAACATACATAAATAAACGTTAAACTTATATCATAGTGTAAGTTTAGTTTGCATACACGCAAGCTAACCTTTTGTATGATAAACAAAATTAATATAATATTAAAATATCATAGATATACCTAGTTTGAGGGTAGAAGTAAAAAGCTAACAAAAATAGTTTCTGAAATATATGTTTAGGTAAAATGTCTGATTGACTGTAATAAATTTCATAATTCTTTTCTTTTTGTGTTTTTTCTAGTCATAAAAGTAAAACTATTTTTTAAGTAACACTCGAATTGTTCAGCAGTAAGCAAATTTATTTTGTTGAATCATAGCTTAAGGGTATTTAACATGATCACGTCAGCTTTCAAACAAAAAAAAACTACATCAAAATCGGTTCATCCGTTTGGGAGCTACGATGACAGACATACAGACAGACTCGAAAAATCCCTCTGTTTTTGTCGGAGGTGCAAAAAGGGATTTTTTACGAATTCAGTAGTCCAAATTTCATGTTTCTACCATTTGTAGTTACGGCTGTGCGAAAAGAAAAAGAAAAAATGAATGTATACATCTTATTGGAACATACCCCGAGTACATTTTTGTGGCATTTAAAACATATTTGCAGAAAAGTGAAAAATGCTAAAATTTTATAAGTGTATCCATATTATTGATACAATTAATGTTTACATTGTAATGAAGTAAACAATGTTTACATATTATTGAAATTTGTCGCGTATTCATAATTATGAATTTAAGTGTGCATACTATTCACTGAAATACTGCTGTTTACTTCATTATGAAAATAATGTATTCATAATTTTGAAACACTTTGCTGGTTACATCGCTTTGAATGCAATAAGGTGACGATATTTTTGAAAAACTAACGTAGACATATTTTTGCACATTTGTAGATGTATCCATGTTAGTGCAGCCGACTGTACCTTACTATCAATATTCGCTTTAGTATTTGGCCGTAGGTCTGTATAATAATAATAATAAAATTATTTATTTAAACATAACATTAGGAAAGGAGAAAAATAAAAAATAAACTGCTTAAATTGGCGGTCTTACTGCTTAAAGCAGTTTCTACTAGTAGGCAGCTTTTTTTAATATTAATGGACTTCGACTTTTGTATAGAAACGGGTGAAGCGTTCCAGAGACGAATACCGGAAATGGTGAAGGAAAAGTCATAGAAGTTTGTATTGTGACGAGGGAAAGCAAGAGTTAGTTTATTAGCTGGGTAAAGAGTAGATAGGGGTTTTGTCGCCATGGTCTCGTAGTTTATTTAATATTTATTTTAAATTTCTATATCGCCTCCGTGGTCTAGTGGTTCAGAGCTTCGCTCTCGACCCGGAGATTCGATTCCCGTGTTGGAACAACAAATGTTGTTTTCAAGTTAGGACAATGCCGGCTGATCACCCGATTGTCTGACAAGAAAGATGATCCATGCGTCGGATGGGCATGTAAAAAGTCGGTCCTGCGCCTGTGTCGTTTTACCGTCCCACTGGGATATAAGAGTAAAAGGAATAGAGAGTGTCTTTGTGTATTGCTCACACACTTGGGCACTATAAAATAACACCTGCGTAGCTGGCCTGGAAAATGAAATCGGCTACCGACACCGAAATCGGTGACGGGAGCTACTCGTATTATTGTTTCGTTACAAATATTGCGTATTAATACTTAGTATCTGTTAGTCGCAATATTCGCAAAGGTAGACAATGGATTCATAAGGCACTTGCAAACAGTTCTTTATTCCGAAATGCGCAGAAATGCGGAATATTTTAGGTATGTTTGAATAAACCAGGAAACGAACATCGTTCTATAGCCGCGGTTTGGGCTCGCGTGAGACTACGGCGCGACCTAGTTTCATACTCAGCCTTATTTACCCAAACTCTAACGAGTTAATTGCTGGAGAATTTCTAGTAGACAGGGTTGAATTTTAACCCCCGATAAAAACAGGGGTGTTGTAAGTTGGATGTGAATGTGTCTGTGATATCGAAGCTGTCAAACGGAAATGATTTAGATCTTGTTTTTTTTAAGCTGACGTTATGAGTACCATCATCTCAGTGCTGAAAATTGAAAACAAACATAAGTCGTGGGTTAATTCAAAATTTTACACAGTAGATACAGTTATTACGTACCATATTATGGTTGTCGTTGTTGCTTATTATGTGTATCATAAAACATAAAATAGAACAACAGATTACAAAAAACAAAAGAAACAGTGTCCCTGGGGCATGGATGTATGTATAGTAAATGTGCGTATTAAAAAAATCTTAAATGTTAAGTACGAAATTATTGAATACTAGCTGTGCCCGCGACTTCGTACGCGTGGAAAACTGATTTAGGGCAGCAGTAAATACATTTTTAGTTTATGAACACTGTCGTTTGGATATTTAAAATCACTAATTTATAGTAATGCTTCTTTGTACACTGTATTTAGACGTCCACAGGCAAAAGAAGTAGGCCGATGGAGTAATAATAATAGTTTACTGTCAAATAATGGCCGTTTTTGTCATGAATATTTTTTAGGTATTAAATTAAAACTTATTATTTATTAATTACCTACGCTAAGAAACATGTAGTCTACTTTGGGACTTGACGGTTAAAGTACTAACTTCCTTTAGACGACAAAATACAAAAGTCCAAAAGAAAGAAAAAACCCAAGTCGTACCATAGCTTGAAAACTAATAAATAAAAATATCATGAAAAACATAAATCTTACTTATATTGACATAACTTTTCTCATTTAAATGTACCTATGACATCTCATATCTTGAAAACAAACCATCCTACGCCTATAATTTATTTATCGTATTTGCAAAACCTAAGTATAATAATAATAATAATAACAATAATATAAATTAATTACTTCGCACAAAGTAATACTTATTTTTACTTGGGTCAATAATTTTATTCTATAATTTTTAGGGTTCAGAACCGGGAATTCCCGGTACCGAAAATCCCGGGATTTCCCGGTTCTTTGACTACTGTTATAGAACCGGTTCTCAACACAAAAGAACCGGGATTTTCGGTATTTTCGGGATTTTTTTTCCTTAACAAAAAATAAACGCAACGGGCTTAGAAAAGTACTTTTGTATTTGAATTACACATTGTGGCATGTCAAGTTAAAGGATAATATATATTTATTGCTATACAATGATTAAAATATCGTTATACATTCACTACCATTGAAGTTTTACATAGATATAAACAATTTTTATAAACGTGAGTAATATTATATTACTAGCTTTGGCCCGCGGCTTCGGGCGTGTGGAATTATTGTATTCGTAGCAAAAAGTTCTTCAGGTTTGATTTTGAGTATGTGAACCATTTCTCAATGATTCACATGCTCAGATCCACCTGAATATTTGTTAGTTAAGTTAGTAAAATAATTTATGTAATAATGTAGTTTTAATGTAATTGTAATTTATATGATCTATGTTGATGGTTGAAATAAAGGAAATTTGATTTAATTTAATTTAATTTACCAAATAACACTACAGCTGCAATGTGGTTTAGATAATGTTATAGTAATAAACATATTATGAGTATCATTATATTTTAGCCAATGTAAAAAGTTTACAAATTGTATACTTTTTACACCTTGGGTTACATTATTGGAGTTTTAGTAAGGATCCCTTTTTTTGAAAATATAATAAAGCCTGTGTTCACCGTTGATGGTGTAACTTTCCTGCGGCGAAAAACGCTTTCAAATTTTAACTTAAGTTACGATGTTATTCAAAATATTCTATCTCAACATATTAAAATAAATCTAGGGGAAATGTATGCTCATTAAATATATATTTAAGTTAAAATCAAGATTTGGGGTCTATAAAGGCCATAGAACCTAAAAATAATAATTATGAATATATAATACTGTCTGTCTGTCGGTCCGTATGTAATTCGATACTGAATGGAATAAAATAAAATTTAGCAGGCCGATAGCTTCGAACCTAAAGGGTAATTTAGGATATTACTATCCCAAAAACGAAAGGGTGCCCGTTGGATTTTCAAAAACAGTAGCTACTTATTTGATGATGGGATGTCGGTGAAACTACTCGACGTATTTAAATTAAACTAGGCACAAAGGTAGATTGGACCATGAAATTAATAACAGGATTTTTTTCAACCAAGGGATCATAATTATAAAAGCTGTATTTTTGAACTTGCTTATAAAACAAAAATAAATTTTTATTTTTTGTATCATCGTATTTATCTCTATTCTGATTTCTTTTAAAATATAACACTTAAAATAACCACTATAATCTTTTAGCTGCTACTTAAAAATAAAAATCGCAAAAACCAATTTTATAAGATTTCTTTAAACTATGCATTTTTGTTTGATCAATTTATCTGTTGGATAAAGTTGTTAACATTTTAGGAAGATCCATCCTTTTAGTCAGTAAAACTCACTTCGATATTACATTCAAAAACTTACATTTTATAATATCTGCGTTTAAAATTTTAATTTCTGTCCAAACATTATACCGCAATTCGAGCGATTGGCTGAGCAGAAAAATAATTTTAAAATGTTTTATCCATACTTAATATTATTTCAAACGTGAAACTAACTATGTCTGTTACTTTAAGACTCATGAACCGTTTTACCGATTTGGTTTAATTTTGGTACGGCGATAAGTTTATAATAAATAGGACTTATTAACGCCGAGGCAAAACTATCGAGCAAAGTACAATTATAATTACTTATACTGAAACTTATAAAACTCCTCAGTTTTGGTTGGGTTTTTTGTACTACACATTATTTTACAATATTATAAGTTTTAATAGATTTACACCGGTAAAATAGTTTTTTGGCTCATGATGGATTGTAGATATAATATGCAATGTTTTATTTACCTATTCAAAAGTAATAACTTTGCAAGAGCGGGAGGGAATCTCCGGAAAAAGCCATAATATTGGAGACGTTAAATTAAAAAAATATATATAATACATATCTATGTAAAACTTTATCAAAGGTTAATTTATAACGATATTTTAATCATTGTATAGCAAATTAATGTATCATACTTTAACTTGACATGCCAAAATGTGTGATTTATTTATAAAAAGTAGTTTTCGAATCCATTGTATTTGTTTTTAGTCAAGTAAGAAAAAAATCACGAAAATACCGAAAATCCCGGGAAATCCCGGGAATTCCCGGTTCTGACTAGTGCCGGTACCGAAAATCCCGGTTCCTAAAACTATACCGGTTCTCGATACCCTAATAATTTTCAAGTCGGTGCCAAGTTCAGCGTTCTTTTGTAATTTGTTTTCATTTAATATTAGTTTGTAAGCCAGTACTTTTTGTACATAATATTATAGTATAATAAGTAATAACTTTACTTTGATGGTTAGTTGTTGTACATAGTTTGATATTGTAGTAAGGTTTTTGAAGTAGGTACTTACTTGGCACCGACTTGAAAATGACGAAACGAATAGAATAAATTTATTTACCTAAGTGTAAATAAGTATTACTTTGTGCGAAGTAAATTTAATTGTTCCTTTTAGTTTACCTTTTGAAGTCGTTTTTTTTGTTTAAAATTGTTTATTTTTAAGATTTTTAGTGATGGGTAGACTGAGTAGGGATAATTCTCGAATGATCAGACGACGGTTACTTGAGACGGAAAATGAAAAACAAAAACGATTAGATAACATGAATAGTAGGAAGAAAAAAGTTGATATATATTATATCAAGTAGATTGACTATTAAATGAGATACAAATTTTCATAATATTAAAGTCGGTCCAGCCAAACTCAATATTATGAGTTCTATAATATAGCCTATTTCATCATATTGTAATTGATATCACTATATCTATAGCGATGGAAATATGCTTGCAGTATAAGCGATGTCGAAATTTCCAAACGTTTATCTTCAAAGACTCAAAATGATGTTTTTAGTCGGATATGCTTATGTTACTCGAAACAAATACAAAATTACTATGAGTGTCCCTATAAATTTCAAGGTGTTCCCTCGATTCCTCACGACGCCATCATCAGGTCTCCACTTTGATAACTATGAGACCAAGTTCTACTGTAATTGTAGTGGCATATGCTTGCATTTCTTTAAACAACGCTGAAATCTTCAAACATGTATCTCTAAGGACTCAGAAGTTCTGTTCAGTACTTTTAGATCCAGGATATAGTGCAAAACCTTACTGTTTGGTAACATATGCTTAGACTACTTCACAAAATCAAAATCGATATATTATTCCATATAAATTTTGAGGATTTCCCTCGATTCCTCACGGATCGGTGACAATGGGACCAAATTTAAATTATACCCTACACAACACAAAAAATTAAAATCGTTTCATGAACGATGAAGATATCCGTGAAGAAACATAAAAAAAACATATTATATTTACCAATTGAGAAACCTCCTCCTTTTTTGGAAGTCGGTTAAAAGTATTTTTTTTTTTTTTTTATTTAAATAAACAAAATTACATCTTACAGTGATTTACATACAATATAACCTCGCCAAACTGTGACGTTTGAGGGCGAGTAACGCTCATTTAATTAAACTAAATTAGTGTTAACAGTCAAGAAGAATCTTTTTTAACTTTTTTTTAAGGGAACCTATATTCATTTTTACATCTTGTCTTAATATATCAATTTTATTAAACACTTTAGGTACCAGGTATTTTAATGTCCTTTTACCATAGTAATTATTTATTTTAGGCTGTAACATTTTGCTTTTTAAAACCTTACGTGTATTAATTTTATTGTTAACTTTAGTTTTATACATATCTTTATAATAATAATCTAACCCTACCATATATTCAACTTTTTTTTCTACAGGGATAATTTCACATATGGGAAACAACTTATCATACTCTTTGTTACATTTCTTTTTAATATTTTTACTAACTAAGTATTTAATTAGTCTCATTTGTATGTATTTTATATCTTTTAATTATGTTTTAAATGTTAACCCGTATATAAGTAGCCCATAGTTTATTGGTGAGTCAGCAAGCGCAAAATATACTACTCTTAACGTCTTTTTATTTAATACGTTCTTTAGTTGGTAAAACTTACCTAACAAAGACCTCAACCTGTTACAAATTTCATTTACGTGAAATCTCCAGTTAAAGTTCTTATCTATATTTAAACCTAGGTATTTAAAATTATCGACATATTCTATTGCAGAACATTTACAATTACATTTATTTGAATGCATACATTCGTACGTATGTCCTAATATAGTAAGGTGTTTCTCGTTGACACTTTTGGCGCTCTTATTATACGGTGAGTGGATGTGCATACATTTGGTTTTTAATAGATTTATTATAATGCCATTGTCATGTGCCCATTTGCTCACATTTTCAAAGTCCTCCTGTATATTTCTCTGTACTTCGGTAATAACTTTTGATGCATAGACAAGGCACATGTCATCAGCATACATAAACACTTTACACTTACTTACAACATTACTTACACTATTCACGTGCATTATATACCCTACTGGTCCATACACCGAGCCGGTCGGTACACCGAGCTCCACCTCCGCCTCAGTCCCAGCCTCTCCGGCTACTATTGTACTTATTTTCCTATTCGTCAAATAGTTCTTAAACCATTGTTTTGTGGGCCCACGTATTCCACACTCATCCATTGCCTGTAAGAGAATCTCGTGATCCAATGTATCAAATGCCTTTTTGTAATCAATGAATAGAGAAATAACTTGTTTTCCAGAGTCTAAACAATCATTAATATAGTTAGAAAACCCCAACAGAGCAGAAACTGTGTTACGTCCTTTCCGGAAGCCGTGTTGGTCATTACTTAATATACTAAATTTTTCTAAGAAACTACTAACCTGACCAACAATTATTTTTTCGGCAATTTTATCTACAACAGATAATATAGCAATCGGCCTATAGTTGACATATTCTAAATGGCTTCCAGACTTGTATATCGGACGTATGATTGCTTTTTTCAACAAGTCAGGATAGTCACCACTTGTTAAACAACCATTTATAAAATTAGCTAGGATCGGACTTAACTGTTTACTTAATAGTTTTATATCTTTTACCCGGATTTCGTCTAAACCGGGTGCTTTTTCATTTGACAAACTTTTTATAACTTTCTCAACGTCTGTAAAAGTAATTTTCTTGTACCTAAAACTTAATTCGCTCGGTTTTACATAATTAGATCTGTCAAAAAATTTTATGTTACAAATATGTTTAATCTGTTTTATTTCTTCCGTAAACGTTTTAGAAAATTTTGTACAGATTTGCTTTAAACTCTCTGTTTTTCCTAAGTGATTTAAAATAGTATCATCCAAGCTAGTTTTATTACGACCCAACCACATATTTATATTTGACCATATTTTCCTAAAATCTCCCTCACATTTAATAATTTCTGACTGTCTATACTTATTTTTTGCCATATTTATTAGTTTATTTACTTTGTTCCTGAATTTTGTATAATTTAATCGCTTATTCATACTTTTAGTGTCAGCTTTCCAGATTCTAAATAAACAGTCCCTTCGTAATAACATACAATATAAATCTCTGTCTATCCATGGTTGTCTTATTTTTCTATTCATTACAGTTACCTTAGTTTTACTTTCCTTATAAATTCGATTGAACACAAAATACATAGTCTGATACAAAGTTAACGGGCAAGTTATTTTGAGTAATTGCGACCAGTCATATTCATTAAGTTTTTTATGCACAAGTGTATCGCAAATTACTTCGCACAATCTGCTGTTCATATTATCTACACTATATTGTTTTTTGTTACCTTCTTTATTTAAGTTCATCAATAATCCTATTACGTGGTGATCGCTAATGCGCGCCTCCAGTACATAGGCGCACGACTCGTCTTCATCGTGTCTCGCTCGCACCCACACGTGATCCAAGCATGACGTCTCTAGCCGGCCGTTTACTATCGCCTCGCGCGTTGTCACATCGGTCGGTATTGCACACCGCAGACCTCGTTCACACAGAGTGTCTTTGTACCTCGAAACAGTAGAATTTAATATGTCGTGTAACATGTTGATATTGGTGTCACCAATAACTACAATATTATCCGATGCTGGGATCGATTTAATTATGATATCTAATTGTTGTATAAATATATATTTATTTTTAGAAGGTGGTCTGTATACGGCAATTATGTGCGTTATTCTATTTCCGTATCTGAGTTGGCCATGTATTATTTCTACGGCTTGAGAATTTACTGTTTTAGCGTCGAAACTTAGCGCTTTTCTAGCGTAAATTAATATCCCTCCTCCTCTTCTGTTTTCTCTAGTGTAGATATGTGTATTATATCCCAATATTTGATAAATCGGTAGTTCTTCAGACTTTATATTTATTTCGCTTAAAATGAGTATATCTATTTTATATTTATATTTATCAAGTAATATTAGTAATTCATTAAAGTGTTTTCTGAGTGAGCTGATATTTAGATGTATTATGTGGGTATTCCATAAGGTATTTTGAGCTATGTCATTATTCAACTCCGATACATCTAAGTATTTTTTAAAACAAATGTCACTATTTATACTATTCATAATATTATTGAAAACGAATTTTCATTATCACTTAGTGTGTACTCGCCGCGTTATTCACGCTTGTTTACATTCATCGAACTTATGCAATTCCTCTTCTGATTTAATATTGTATATCTTTTTTTCGTCGTTATTCTTTTTTACTAAGATACTACCATTTTGCACCCATATATACTGGAATCCTTTCGGTTTTAATTTATTTCTTACACTCCATAGAAGCTGCCGTTTGAATTTCGGTAGGTCTTCATTTATGTATATTCGCTTATCACTGCTGTTACCATATACCTGATGATTAGTTATTTTCGTTTCTTTCTTAGCCAATAGCCAGCTATCGCGGGCGGTTTTAGATCGAAGCGTAACCTGTACAATCATGGGTTTTGATCTTTCGGGTTTTTCTTGACCTACCCTCTGTGCATTTTCGATTTCATTTGGGTCTAAATTTAGTTTTTTTGCTAGGTCTTGAACCACTAATTTTGTATTTTCTTTGTCATACTTATCTAGCCCGTGTATTTCAATACTTTTTTCTTTGCTTCGCATCTCCATTTCTTCTACTCGTTCTTCCAATGCCTTATTACATTTCTCCAAGTAAATGTTTCTTTGTTCTAAGGCTTTGATCTTCTTATTCGATTCTTCTTTATAATCATGTAAGGTCTGATACATTTCAGCATAGAATTCAACACTATTAGTAAGCTCTTCAATTTTTTTCTCAACACTAAAAAGAACCACTAGCTTTTTATTAATTTCAGCTAAAACTTTCTCTGCAGTCTCCTCATTAGGGTTCAGTTTAATTATTGGGTCTTCTGCCTGCTCTATAGGGCTGCTCGCGTTCTGGCAGTTGTCGCACATTGAGTTGTTTAGGAACTTTTTAGTTGCACATTTTTTATGATAAACGGTTTCACAGTCACCCTTGCACTTCACTATATCGTCCTTGGTTAATGATACAAAAAGTTTACACTTTTTACATTGCGCCATTATTCTTCTTTATAAATGCACTTAACGGTTTAGGTAATTAGGTATCGTTAACTTAATTCGATAATACACGACCGTGCGTTGAGCGCGCGCGCATCGGACTGTTGGTTATTTCATGTTACAATATACCTTTGTGCCAAGTTTCATTTAAATATGTTGAGTAGTTTGGCTAAAATACCGTCAAACAGGTAGCTACAATTTTTTGAAGATCCCACGGGAACCCTTTCGTTTTTCGGGATAATAATTTCCAATAATGCTCTTGAGATCATAAGCTACCTGCCTGCTAAATTTTATTTAAATACGTTGAGTAGTTTGGCTGAAATACCGTCAAATAAGTAGCTACAATTTTTTGAAGATCCCACGGGAACCCTTTTGTTTTTCAGGATAATAATTTCCAATAATGCTCTTCAGGTCATAAGCTACCTGCCTGCCAAATTTCATTTAAATACGTTGAGTAATTTGGCTAAAATACCGTCAAATAGGCAGCTACCATATTTTGAAGATCCCACGGGAACGCTTTCGTTTTTCGGGATAATAATTTCCAATAATGTTTTTCATGTCATAAGCTACCTGCTTGCCAAATTTCATTTAAATACGTTGAGTAGTTTGGCTGAAATACCGTCAAATAGTTAGCTACAATTTTTAGAAGATCCCACGGGAACCCTTTACTTTTTCGGGATAATAATTTCCTATAATGCTCTTCAGGTCGTCAGCTACCTGCCTGCCAAATTTCATTTCATTCCATACAGTGGTTTTAGCGTGATGCGACGACAAACATTCCCATACGGACAGACAGACAGACAGACAGACAGACAGACAGACATTTTTTTCAAAAATGTTATTTTTAGGTTCTGTGGCTTTTATAGGCCCCCTTTTTTTAATTTTCACTTAAATATTCTTAATGTACAGACATGTCCCCTCTACAGATTTATTATATGTATAGATAATTAGTTATTTCCGTTGCCTAGTATCCGTCGAGCGTAACACAAGTTCTTCGAGAACGGGACCAGATTGACGTGGTGTAAAAGGGTCCATAAATATTATTATTAAATTTCACAGTCAAAATAGCTGTTAAGTGATTACATTGGTATTTAGAACCCTATGATGATAATTCCTTTACTCCGCTATTTCAAATATTAATATTAGCGGATTAAGAACTAGAGTGTCGTAAGGGCAAAATGACAACTTTACAGGAGAACTGCAAACAATTTTGAGTTGTTTTAGGGTATCTTGTAAAGTTGTCATTTTGTCTTTACGCAACTCCTGTTTTTAACTCTCGTATTATTAAAGGTAAAAGTTAAAATAGCTCTCAAGTTATTACTTTGGTAGCTACTTAATTTCCTTTATTCTACTGTTTCAGGCTTACATTCCGACCTGTCCCTCTCGTCGTTCGACGGCGAGGAAGGTGAGACTCTCAAACGAGGAGCTCTGGCCGCCGCCTGCGCTGACGCCGTCGCCGCCTACGCCACTCTAGAAGGTTCCAGAGTGAGGGACTCCATTGCGGCACACGCAAGAAGAGCTCTGGAGAGGGAGAGACAGATAGATGAGAAGAACGAGCTGATCGCGGAGTTGTCTTCTAAGGTGAGTGTTAGAATAATGAAGTTGAAAATCAAAGATAGTTTCGTAGTTAGGTAGAACTCAGAACTCACTTTGAGACGGCTAATTACATAACATACATAATATTATAATATTATATCCTTATAGGAGTTACTACTCTGTTCCAATTCAATGTGATCTATATGTAATTAAAAATGACGTCTTTTTACGTCACTAAAGTTTGAAACTCGTTAATACTAGGTTTTTTTTTATAAAATAAATCTAGTTTATTTGTACATAATTTAAATTAAAAAATTATTACGATACGTCGTTTCATTTCCAAAATATTTAATTTCAAATTCTCGTTCCGATGACGTCATTTTTCAACGTGTTATGCACACGATTTTCAAAAAATTCTAATGTCTGTAAATTCAATAATACTTGGTAGTTATCAATTAAACCAAAACAAGTGTATTTGTACAGATACAAGCATTACCGTGACAACAGTTTTAATCAATTCTGTATACCTAGTAACGTTCTCCATTGATTGTTTCTTCTGCTCGCCGCTGGCGCTGGGCGCTGGCGTAGTGGCAACTGGCAGCAAAGTCGATTAGCGTGTGTAATCCATTTAAGTATCCGCACGTAGAGTTTATAAATACTCGTAAATAAACACGCGTGTCCGGTGTCTTGTAATTTAGTTTTGTTTCGGGGAAAAGGGTAGGTCATCTGTTAGTGGGCGTAATTTCGTGCGTATACAATTTGATAAAATTACTTTACAGTCAATTTAATGTTAACGTTTTCATACAGTAATCTGTTAAACTATACGATACAATACAAATATACTTTATTGTGCACACAACAAGTTACAAAAGAAACATTACAAAAATCAGACATGCACACAAAGGCTGCCTTATTACAATTTTTATTTTTACTCTATTTTTAATTAGGGACTTTTAGTGGCGTTTCACTATGCCAGTCCCATTATATCCTTACAAAGGCCTTATTACTAGATAGCAATAATTTCTTTAACTCATAATTATTGCGTTTCGTTTTGTCTCCTTGTTTTGGTTTTTTCATTATCCGTCATTATAGGAGATAGCGAAAAATGATGAAAGATGTTGCGAGCTCGATTTCGATAAAAACTAAAACAGCAATATTCGATTTTTAATTAATCAATTTTCATAGCAGGGAATCGAACCTCCTGATTAAAAAAGTTTTTTTATTCAATTTAAATTTTAGGACTTTTATGAAAATTACATGACAGTCCTATATGTTAAACTAAAAAAAAAAAGTTATACATACATACATACATACATTCACGCCTCTTTCCCGTAGGGGTAGGCAGAGACCACTTCCTTCCACTTGCTACGATCCTTACACACTTGTTTCGCTTCGTCCACTTTCATTATTCTCTTCATACATGCTCTTCGGTTTAGGGTACTCTTGACCTGGCCTTTTTTCAAGACGTCCCTAATTTGGTCTTGAAACGTCCGCCTAGGTCTACCCCTTCCCACACTTCCATTCACACTCGCCTTATACACTTTTTTCGTCAATCGTTCGTCATTCATTCTCTCGACATGACCAAACCATCTCAGCATACCTTTCTCAATTTTTGTCACTACATCTTCTTTCAGACCACAACGTTTCCTTATCTCGCTATTTCTTATCCTGTCATTCAGTTTAACTCCTACCATACTTCTCAACGCTCTCATCTCAACTGCATTTATTCTGCTTTCATGTTTCTTCTGCCATACCCAACTTTCACTTCCGTACATGAGTGTCGGAACCAACACCCCCTCATGCACAGCCAAACGAGCCTTGTTAGACACCTTCCGACTGTTCATAAAGGAGTGCAAAGCTCCATTCACCATGTTTCCTGCATTCACTCGTCTTTCAATATCACTCTCACATTTTCCATCTCTTGTAAACTTTGAACCCAGATACACAAACTCATTCACCTGTTCAATTTGTTCATCTCCAATCACTATATTGCAGTCTGTCACTGCCTCATCTCTTTCAAACACCATCATTTTCGTCTTCTTTACATTTATCTTCATTCCCTTTCTAACAAAAGCTCCACTCATAACAGTTATCATCTCCTGCAACTCCTCTGCCGAAGACGCAAGTAATACTTGGTCATCAGCATAGAGAAAACATTTGACGAGTAACTCATTCAATCTCAACCCACTTTCATTCACTTTTAGATCTGTCACGCAATTGTTCATGAACAGATTAAACAGCCACGGTGACGCTACACATCCCTGTCTAACACCTTTTTCGATGTTGAACCATTCAGTGTATGCCCCGTTTATCCTTACACAAGCACTAGAATCCCTATACAGAGATTGTAATGCTCGTATGAGGATACTGCTCACACCGTTCACGGACAAAGCTGACCACAATTCATTCCTCACCACTCTATCATAGGCCTTTTCCAGATCTACGAAAGCGCAATAGACCTTCTTGTTTTTAGCCAAACACTTTTCGGCTATGCACCGCAAGGAAAAGACCTGATCCGTACATCCCATTCCCTTTCTAAATCCCGCTTGTGCATCCCATACTTTTTCGTCTGTTACATTCACAACCCTTTCAATCAACACTTTCGCATACACTTTACTAACGACGCTGAGAAGGCTTATACCGCGGTAATTTATGCAGTCTTGCCGTGACCCTTTTCCCTTATACAATGGCACAATTACGGCTTTGCACCAGTCTCCCGGTACTTGCCCATTTCTCCAGCACAAATTGAAAAGGCGGTACAGCTGGCTAGCCACTATTCCCTGCCCGGCCCTCAGCATCTCAACGGTTATCCTGTCATACCCTGCAGCCTTACCTAAACTCATACTTTTCAACGCTTTCACTATTTCATCCATGCTTATCTCACTTTCATCAACACTTATAATAGTTTCCATGGAAGGTGCCGGATGTTGTACCTGCACTTCCTCTCTTTCAAACAAACTTTCAAAATACTCTTTCCATCTCTTTAACACACATTCTTCTCCTTTTATAATGTTCCCATCTTGACTCCTCACTGTACTTAGCTCCGAGGTAGATGTTTCTCCTCTGGCTGTTTTTATGGATTTCCAGAAAAACTTTATGTTTGACTGAAAATCTTCAGTGAGTCTCCTATCAAAATCATCCTTTCGCTCTTCTTTCTTTCTAGACACAACTTCTTTCGCTGCTGATTTCAATCTTTTATACTTCGTTCTTGCTATTATATCTATTTTCTGTCGTACTGTTAAAAAAAAGTTATATCTTATATTATTATTAGTTTTGATGCCAATAAGGATAAATCCTGGAAATAAATGACATACCTACCTAATAAGAAATAAAACTGCATCATTACATAAAAAAAACAGTTTCAGTGTTCATTGAAATCGTACTCGTGGTGCACCATGTATATTCTCACAATCTCTATATTTATAGGTACTTGTCACTAATTTACCGCGGAACAAATAAACAATAATTTCGTCGAATTTCAATATTACATTTACTTTTTTTGTATCACACTAGCTAACCCGTGCCCACTTCGTTGAGCATGGCAACCGTGTAAACCGTCCGGGGACTTCCACGAATATTTCAAGACCAAAAATAGCCGAATCAGTTCAGCTGATCTCGAGTTTAGCGAGACTAACGAACAGCAATTGATTTTTATATAGCATATGTTACTCAGTGGTAATGTAGCTTTCTAATGAAAAAAGAATTATTAAAATCGGTCCAGTACTTTTTGAGTTAAGTCGTTAAGTACATACAAAAATACAAATCTTTCCTCTTTATAATATTAGTTTAGATTGAATCGGAACGGTGTATAAGTAAATTGTATGGTGTCTTCCGCCGCATACAATGCGACACGGTCGTGGTGAGTCGTGACCGGCGACGCCGGTTCCCCCGGACCGGAGGCTATCGACCAGGGGCAATGACCAAGTACCATTCAAGCACCGATCTTGCAATAGAATTAACCAGCTTACTACAATTTTATAAATATCTTTATGCTTGGGAGAATTTAGACTTTTAAAATAGTTATAGTAAAGTACGAGAAGACTCGTTCTGAGTTCCTGATTCTACAGTTGTTATTTTTTCAAAAAATATGTTTATCAAAATTTGTGTTGTTACAAAAAACTTATGCTAATAAACATCAGTCGATTATGCAGTGCGCAGTGTCTGACGTCAGCAAAAATAATAAAACGATGGAATTTGCTATTTCAAACCAAAACAACAGAATTGAGAATTGTAATTTTATTGCTTTCGTTAAAAATGTAAAACTAGTGCAGTGTGCGGTAGTAATTGTAATCTATACTAACATTATAAAGCGGAAGAGTTTGTTTGTTTGTTTAAACGCGCTAATCTCAGGAACTACTGGTCCGATCTGAAAAATTATTTTTTTGTTGGATAGTCCATTTATAGAGGAAGGCTTTAGGCTAAATAATATTACTCTGCGACCAATAGGAGCGAAGCATCAGTGAGAAATGTTGCAAAAACGGGGAAAATTAATTACATTTGGGGACTTTCATTGCGTGCGCTGCATAAACGGTTTAAGTCACTCAAAAACTACGCGAACGAAGTCGCGGGAACAGCTAGTAATTAATAAAATATATTTACTGAAACCCCCGAGCGGATTCTTATGTGTTCGTTTTAATTCATTAATTAATATTATGTATTGTGATTATGTATATCAATAGGTAAATAAATACCTATATTTAAAAGATGTAGTATCTAATATATTATTACTGATTTGTATTCATAGGGCCACTTGTGACAGACATTTACTTTAGCCCTGGCAAATAATTCGGGAGCATACCTAATTGATTTTTAAATTGTTATTTGACAAGTATTGTGACGTCATGTAGTGTTACTTGTTAGTAACATCAGATCCCAGTAAATACCTGTTAGCTTTTACTCTTTCTTCATTGCTGAATGCTGATCTTATGTTACCCCCTACATGTGTACATGCAAAATAAATAGACGACATACCTAGACATACAGAATTTATAATAATTTGGTACCTGGATACTTTTAGAATACAAGTTTTTATGTCCTTTTCAGTTGTCCGTTGCGGAAGTAGAACTTCAAGCTGCGGCCGAGGAAAGAGACAGACTGCTCAACGACGCCAATTACTCCAGTCTACAGAACGATGAAGCGGTCACGCGCGCCCGTATGGAGAGAGATGAAGCTATGGAAAGAAAGAAGGCCGCTGAGGTAAATGTATTTTTGTAAACAGCCAATCCAGCTTAGCAGTCGAGTAAATAATAGAATTTCAATTTCAATTAATTTAAATTGTCATCTTCTTTAAAAACCCAAGTATAACCAACTAATATTGTGTAGAACTTCTGGTACTAGATATGATGCATCCAAAATGTTTTTTAAACGTTGTTTTTTGTGTAATACTTGGCAGTGCCAGACTCCTAGATAATAAATTAAAAATATTTAAATAAATTATGATTTCACATTAAAGCTAACTGTATTTTCTTATGAATTTTCAGGTTGCTTTAGCGAAGACCAGGGTGGAGCTGATGCAAGCCAACAGCCAGTTGTATGAAGCAGTACGACAGAAAATAGATCTCGGACAGCAATTGGAACAGTGGCAGGTATGTACATAGGAAGTAAAATAAGAAGATTAATAAACTAATATACATAATATAAGTTATAAGTTATATCACACTAATGTCACAAAATAAACAGTAAATTGTTGTTGTTTGTAGTTGCGATAATTTGACATTTTTACTTTAAAAATGTAATGGTCGATTTGTTTGATTTTTCAAACAAATCGACCATTACATTTTTTTTTCCAAGTTTAACATGTCTTAATTCTATACATATAATATTTACACGTAAAGAGATATTCTTTGTTTCTTAATAACATTTGTTTTTATATAAGGAAAGAAATCTCCGTAAATGTAACAATGTTACAAACATAATATTATTTACTAAACCTATTACTCTATATTTATAGATGGATATGCAAGAGCTGATCGACGAGCAAATGAAGCACAAGCTCACGACGCAGGAGAAGCGGAGAAAACTCCCCGCGCCGCCCGTCGCGCCCACGCGGACCTCCAGGATATTGGGATTTTTTCAACGGTGATCTGTGCGACACGACTAGTGCAACTACTAAGAGAAGCCATAAATATCAACACCACCTTCAGCTTATATATAATTATGATAAGGAACTACAGCCCGGGCGACCTGCCCGCCGCCCTCGGCGTCTACACGGCGCTGTGCGGGCGCGAGCGGCGTTCGCTCTTATTTGTGGCGGCCATCTTGTGTCACTCGGATGCGTTTGTGATCGCCACATTTTTATTTTATAACGTCATACTATTTTTGAAACGATGTGACTTTTACACATTCACAGTGATTTTTAGCATTGTAATTAGATTGTTTATAGTTGGTTTTCATATTTTAAGTTTAATTTGCATAGACGTGGTAAGCGAGTTCCGTAGTTTGCACTTAATCTAATGGCACTTAGAGTGAGCACTCCACATAATAGACTACAAACTTTTATATAAAAGATTATGAATTCACTTCAATAAAACAAACGAAGGACGAAACGAATGAGCTTAATTTGCCTAAACTAAATTTTTAATAATATTTGACCAAATACATTAATTTAATAAATTTTCTATAGAAATTTTACTCAAAATTTAAATAATTAATACGTTTCAGCAAACAAAATATTAACTTATTATATTAAGGGCCGATTTTTCAATCGTCAGATAACTTTTATCTGTTGAATAAACATGTGACTTTGACATTTGTTCCATACAAAATCTGCCAAAGTCACATATGAAAAATCGGCCCTAAGCAATATTAAATGAAATTTAAATTCTCTTTTAATTACTTACAGATTGTAATTTTATTATACTTATTGCCAAAATTTTAAGGATGTGTGCACTTAAGAGCAGTGCAGTTTTACTTAAGGAAAGTAGTACTACCTAAAACCTTTAAGACATCGGAGCAGCTTATAGTTAATTAAAACCTACTCACATATAGAGACAAAAAACAATGTAACCTCTTACAGATAACGTGCCATATGCACAGACTCCATAATTATGAAAAAATAAACAGAATACTAAAAAGTACACAGTTATTTTGTACAAAATTGATTATTTGATTATTTTTTTATTCAGTTCCTTGAAACGGCTAAGTTAATACCAAGTAATGAAAGAACCGCACGTGCCTTAATTCTACGCTTAATATATTTTATACAGATCGGAACTAAATTACCTATGTGATAAAAAATATACTTAATACATGTGCAAAATTTACAGAAAAACTTGAAAGGTTTACTGCACTCGCTAGATAAATTGAACACAAAATTTTAGTAACGCATTCGATGTAGATAAGACGGGAAAGTGTGATTTTTAATATCAGAAGTATAAAATAGTTGCTCTTGTGATAATGAATATGAATTTTATCTTAGTTAAGGTTTATGATTCCCAATCATATGCTATAAGTACCTATTTACGAATATTACGATGCGCAATAAAATATAAGATCTTTTAAAAATTTATTTAAACCAGTTGTTAGCATCATTGAGATATATTACTTATATAAAGGTACACTTCTACAATGATTTATCAAACTATTAATTTAAACAAATATTCGATATAAGTACTTATATTATGTTATCAACTGGTTTTGATAAACAGTGACTGCCTTTATACTAGCTCAGTTAACTTTTATTTCATAATTATGACTTCATTGTAAGTAGATTTTTTTTATACTAAACAACATCATACAACTAACATATCGTGCGTCAAACGGCTAAAATGTTTTGTGTAAAGAAAAAAATGTGATAAAATGCAATATTGCTCTACAAGTTGCAAATGTTATAAAAAAATATTTTTTAATTCAATGACATTGTCATCAAAGTTTCATACTTACATTAAAATGCTTTGTAGCTTCTTATTATTTAACAAAATATGAGGAGAAAGTATTAGCAATATCAATGCATTTCTTTTGTAAATTTTCGTTGAATTGGAAATATTAATTTGAAATTATTTATTATTAATATTATTATTATTTAAGACTGAACTTCGAATTTATTAGCAAACAGTAATTAAAATTACTTAATTTTAAAATTACTTTTGCTGCTTGAATGTCTCAGTTTTCATTTTCCATTCCGAAGCACAAATTTTTATAGCGTGGAATTTTTTGTCATTCCATGTTTTTTATGTTTGTGTAATTGTATATTAATAATGAAGACATCATTTAATCTATTTTAATATTTACAATAAATAATAATGCAATGAGATTTTGTTTTACGTGAATTTTATTCATTATTTTAATTTTAACAGATTTATTTTAAGCACCTCGCTAAGTACTTAATTATTGTAACTTAATTAATAATTTTATGTTTAAACGATGAAATGAATAGTTTGTAACATT
This sequence comes from Celastrina argiolus, assembly GCA_905187575.2. NCBI lineage: Eukaryota > Metazoa > Arthropoda > Insecta > Lepidoptera > Lycaenidae > Celastrina > Celastrina argiolus. The sequence goes on along the minus strand of LR994582.1, from coordinate 11,247,446 downwards.
GCGTACTTATAAATAAAATTAATAAAGCAAGAAAACGCATGTTTAATTTATGATTTAGTTATGCCTCAACACATCAATAAGTTCAAGGGACAATCTACGAACCAAAATAAAACTAATATCCAGTTATGTCATGTTTATTTATTTAATAACATATTGACCCAAAATTGTCTTGATTTCACCTGTTACCGATTAATCGCTTTAGGATAACTGCTAAGTACCTACCTACCGATAAAATTCACGAACGATGAATGATGAAATGCAAATACCTACAGGCAATGGATTATTGACCCATTCTGAAATTTCAAGGAAGACACTGCTATTTTTCTAAATTATATTTCTTAAAATATAACTTACATATTATATTCTACATTTTGGTGAAATTCTAAAGTCGGTGTTAAAAACCCCAAACTATCAATCGATATAGATCCGCCCGTGAATAGCTCCAAATCCAATGAAATTATAAACTACTTGTTCTATTGAATTTCCTATTCATAGATAAGAGTAAGATAATGTCCAAATCTCCAGTTACGTAGTAACTAATTCTTAATCTGTGATCTCCAGATGAGATTGATGAGATTGAATATTATGTCAATCCACCCATGACAGAAAGAATATTTTATTTGTAAAATTGTGTAAAAGAAACGAACTTATATAAGTATATTTTTTATTTGTTTACATTCTTGAAATTTAATAATATTTTTGCAAATATTGCACGATGCCGGCGACCGTAGACCATAAGACTGACCACGAGGCAGAGTTAAGTAACGCACAGAGAATTGTAAGTTTGATAAAAATGCTTAAAATATATGCCTATACTGCTAACGCGACCATATGTCCCGTTTTCTGCGAGACAGCCCCGCTGTTCTCAGCCAGACAATACCTCACCCTGCTTCCAGGAGCAAAAGTAATTAAGCGTCGTTAGTTCAGCTTGTATGACGTCCACTTCTGGTCATAACCCTACGTCAAAGTATTTCATGGGGAGTTGCCTATACTCCAGGAAGGTTGGCGAGCGCAGTTTTAACTTTTAAGATAATCAACAAATTCAACAATGCCCGCGGTAACGCAGAAGCGTATTAAGCGCAAGTATTTCGTGGGTAGAAACCCATTTCCGGATATATAATATACTTACCTATATTCTCTCTTCTGCCTTTTACGGCACTTACATGAAAGATGGTCAATAATTATTCGTCCTCTGGCACCCCACGGATGAATTAAGCGTGATACTTAGGTATTATATTAATTCATTGGTTTAGTTTCAAAATTTGGCTCCAATATGCACCGTGGAAAATAGAGCTGGCGGCATCCCCCAGCTAGCTTCGCAGGAGAAGCAAATTAACATCCTCGCTTCGGAGTTGAGAGATACACTGCTATGTATAAACGTTAGTTCGTTAGTTTGTTTATCTGTAACTAACTTTTCATAATAAGTATAGTCACATTATGCGACTATGTAGATTCTTAGTTATACCTACGTACAACTTATAAACTTAGTAAATAACTGCACACTTAGAAATGCTGACAGTTTGTAGGATCATGAAATTGTGACTGGGAATAGGTACAAGTGGAAGCCCCAAAGGGAGATCTCCGACCGAGCGAGATGATTCGGTTGGGCCGAAGCCCACTGTACTAGTTTTCAGGAGATGTATATTACTCGTAAATATAGTCCCGAGCTTAGAAAACTTCGACAGCGCAATGCAGGATTGTGGCGGTAGTTGTACCGCCACAACATAATTATTTCGTTTAAGTATGAAACTCGTTTTGTGTATTAGGCCACGTATTAATAAGAAACCATTTTTATCTGTAGTTAAAATGGGTCTCTACTACTTGGTCTATGCAGTAGTCAGCAGTAGCATATTGTACCTTTTTGTTGACTTTCCGAAAATAGCTTTTTAAGTTTTATTTTGAAATAAAAATATTTTGAATTTTACCCGTATACCCGTAGGTAGCAACCTACCCGGTAATAGGCACCTGGCGGACACGCTTATGCTTTTTCAGCTTTTGTAGAAAATATCTACGTAATTTCTTCTTAATAAGTAGGTAAATACCAAATTGTAAGCTCATTAATAGATTTAAAAATGTCATTTAAGATTTATCTTTCTAAGGTTATGTGTTATAGCTGGCGAAGAAAGGTATGCACGCCCTTCGCGACCACAGAGTGAAGGGTGGGATGAAGAAATCGATCCTAGACCTTGAGAAATTGAACGGGGAGCTCCGTGATGAGGGGGCGCAGCGGTCGGAGTTGGACTGCCTCAACTACCTCGCCCAGAAACAAGTGGTGGATCTCATCAAGAAAGTCCCCACGGAGGCTGATGTATTTCTTTATTTCTGTTACATCTTTAAAGTCGGCTCCACACTACTCGCGGAGTTCCTCGGCGAAGTACGGCGAAGTACATATTAGTAAAGTTTGACGAGGAAAGCTGAAGTGCATCTCTACACTATCCTATTCGTCTAACTTCGTCCAACTTCGCGAGTAGTGTGGAGCCGGGGTTAGGTTCAATTCACATTGGCACATAGCCGAAGTGTCATGTTTTTTTCCAATAGGATATTCATCTCTATTATCCAAATATTATCTAAACTGTAATTTTACTGTAATATTAACTTCAGTAAAGGTAGGTTTCTCATTCTATGATTATTGATATTAATTACCCTTTTTAAATACAATCTTCCAAAAACTATATTTAAAAGTAAAAAAAACCCCGACTTAGCGTGTAACAATATCACACCTAACAAACAACTGATTTCCATCAAACAGTTGGGCTAAGAACACTCTCGACTGATATAGCTACCTTTCAAACAGAAAAAAAAACCGCATTAAAATCGGACCATCCGTTTGAGAGCTACAATGCCACAGACAGACACACACATTTACACAGACACGTCAAACTTATAACACCATGTCGTTTTTGCGTTGGGGGTTAAAAAAGGCGACAGTCATATTTTAGGCTGTATTTTATTTTCAGGAGTTGCAGATGATTGAAAACGCCAACACTCGCCTCCGCAGAATGGAGAATAAGTTAGACTTGGCAACTAAAAGGTTCTGTCTCGTCAATACAGATAATAAGAAAATGCGGGATGAAATTAACATACTTTTAGTAGAAAGGTAATTTTGTCAAGTACCTACCCTCCAAGACTATAAATATAATAAAAAGTAGTAAATCTGTAAAGCTAGCTAGGCATAAGAGTTTAGTGACAATACTTAATAAGGTATACCTTCATGTTCGGCCGTAGATATTAATATTGTGGGCATTGTACATACATCGATATTAGACACCGGATGGTGGTCGCGGGTTCTAATCCCGCCGTGAGTGCAAAAAGATAAAATTTCAATATTCCTGGATCATGGCTGTGTGTTAAATGTGTAAGTGGCTACGGTGCCAGTGAGGTTCCGAGTCACCCCCACGCATAAATATTTAATTATTTTTCTTGATCCTCCTCCGCTTTCCGAACCTAACGAGATTTATGGACTATAATATATGATTATAATATAATTGACGTGGTGAAAAAGCGTATATAGGTACCTATGTACTAGATACTATATAGAATAAAGGTGAGGTAGGTACTTATTACTACCTTATTACTAGTACTTGTTAGTACCTACTAAGGACTAAGAACTTTATTTTCTAGAAATAATTTTAACATACAATGGAATGGTACGATTGGTAAACTGGTTAAGGGCAAGGAGTATTTGCTGGACATTTTGGAGATAGCTTCAAACGCCTTCAACGACCGGGATGAATGCTGTAAGAAGCTGGAAGCTTTGAAGTGGAAGGGACTGTCCCAGATGAATAGAGACATCATGGTTAGTTTTTTGAATAGATCTCAATTATAGTATATTATAGGATTCAAAAGACAATGAGCCCTTTGATGAGTACCGTCGACTTATTAACTTTACGTAGGTACCTACTTATTGTTATAAGTGCCTTACCTTAGCCTTATATTAAATATAAATATGTAATTAAACTTTAATTAAGTATTTATATTTATTATAAGGCTTTTTTATTTATTATTATTTATTTAAGTAAGTAAGTCTAAATTTAAGCACTACATAATTTCATTACATCTTTAGGCATATCTGTTGTTGAATAACATAGGTTCTTATGTCGATATAATTTTCTCCCTTCAGCAATTACTTCTTAGCACGCGGGTGCGCCTGCATATCTATCGTTTCCTACCTGTACATTTTACCTGCTTTACCTATATTCATGAGATAAGCCATGGTTTAAGTTGATCTAGGTACTCATTTATTGTAATTTGTAGGAGATGCAATCATGTGAGAGTGAACTGAACCACTTTGCTAAGTTAGAGGAGTTTCTCCGAGTAAAGGGATCGAGGAGGATCTGTGAAGCGGAGGAGTTGGAAGAAATACGAAGACAGGAGGAGATTCAGCGATGCGAACAGGAGATTAAACATCACGATGGGTTACTGGAGGAAATTTTTGTAAGACCTATTTCCGAGTGTAGACTAAGGCTACGTTTCCACTGACGCGGAGCGGAGCGGATAGGAGCTTGCGGTGCCCGAGTTGACCAATCACTATGCTCGAAATCTCCGCTCCGTTTCCACGGAAACTGCACGAGCATAGTGTAGTTTACGTAGTTTTATTTATCGATTCGGAACACAAAACTGTTTAAGCTTATATAAATACGGTAATTACAGCATTTCATAATGTTTATTTTCCATTTGTAAACAATTTTGTTACCATGACAACCATAGATATCATATTAAAGACTGGCAACGACGGGAAAGATCGAGTCCAGCTCAAACCCCGCGTGACCAATACGTAGATATATTTTCCTCTTTTTTAAAATTAATGCAAATTTTTTTCAACATTTTCTTTCATAATAACCTTTTCATGACAATAACGAACATACCTACTGTAAAAATAATTTAGCGAAATCGGTCCAGATGTTGTCGATGCGCACACGATATTGGGGTTTTAGTAAGGGAGCCCTATTTTTTTAAATATAATATAGCCTATGTTCAGGCGCTGGTAGTGTAGTAGTGTGAAAGATTTTTTTATATTCATTAGAACGGTTACGATGTCGCATGCACTTACATTTCGCGCGTGTCATTTTTACGATAAGCCCCGCCCACAGTGTGACGTCATTTTCTTAGTGTGCGTGTCGAATAGTGAGGGGATACCCACGTTAGATTATCGATAGGTCTCTGGTTACTGGGTGGTCAAAACTTGTTCTCAAAATATTTGGATCTAGTTTTCATCCTAACATAGAAGCCTAGCTATGGCTTATATGATATGCTATGGTTATGGCTATTGATTTCATTCGACAGTGTTCCCGTGTGACTTGAAATAAAACATCAGTCACTATAAAACGCGGTAAAAGTTGAATTTCATCATAAACTGTTTTTATGCTCAACGAAGTAGGCAAGAGTCAGCTAGTCGTCAAATAAAAGTATAAAAAAGACATGCAATATATAAGTAGGCATATTATACGAAAAAAAGTCTTTAAAACATTGCATACATTTATTTTTATTACAATAATATATAATAATTTATTTGTGGTAAAATAAATTAATTTATCGATAAGTCCTAAAAGTAATCGATACACGGTAGTTTCAATCACTATCCCATTCGATGACCAATCACAGCACTTTATCTGACCTATGACCGCTACGATATTACCGATGCAGATGATAATATTTTTTCGTAAAGTTCGTTGTACACTGCGCGCACATGTTACGCTTTTGAATACGAGCATTGTATATAAACAGCAATGGATATTAATTTCAACGAAAGACAACATAATGTATGTTCCTATTTAATGATCATGGTATAAGTAGAACAATTATTTGGTTTCTCAATTAATATGATTTTAATGAATTTCAATACTGACTGGTGATAAGAAATGTTTCCTTTCTTCATATTAACTTCGCTACTTTTGTTTTTGCAGTTGGAAACAGCACAATAAGGCATATTTTAGTATTATTTTTAAAGTTTTTACGGCGCGAACGCAGATGCACGAGTCCCGTTGCGTAATGAAGCAGTTTTTTGATAAGCATGCAATATAGTGCATGGTTTTGACACGGGTGCCACGCCTACTACGCCGTTCTATCTTGGTTCAGTGGTTTCAGAGCCTATTCAATTCAAACAAACAAACAAACAAATGTTTCCTCTTTATAATAATATTATCTAGTAAGTATAGGTAAGTCCTAATGGACACATCTATAAAGTTTGTCGCAGTCGTGTAGGTATATAAGAGAAAATTTGCTATACCTAAGCACTTAAGTACCTACAATAGGATCAAAGTTTTAGTGCGGACTTCAAAGGACCGGCAGCGCGAGCGGCAGGGTGTGTTTACATTCTGCTCAATCACTCTAGTGTTCGTTGCAAACACAAAGTAGGTACCTACCTACATAACTTGTATTTAGTTGCAACCACCTACATAAAAATGCCGTTCGATTAGAGCAACGACATTATAATTATGTTTTCTTTTTTTCCATTTGGTTTATTTTTAATTGACGCACATAAATTTGAACGTCTGCCATTGCCGGAACTTGAAAGCGAAGTGAGAGGAAGGGCAGTATGTAAACACACATATGACATAATATCCCTCGATCCTGCCGCAGCAGTATTAAGGGAATTATTGCTGGCAGCGCCCGGAGCAGCGATAGGGGCTGAATGTAAATGGGGCTTAAGAATTTCGCTTCAGTGCGCTTCGAATCTACGCGCAGAATCCGTAAATGCAGAAGTCCGTCAAACTTTTGTTTCTAACACCTACTTGATACGAATACTTAATAAAATAAATTCTCTTTTGATATGATAGAGGTACACTGGGTCTGAGAAGATATCCACCATCATCAGCAAAACCAAGGCTGACCAAATTGAAAACTTCTCTATTTTCATACTTCTTTGCGACGTTTCCCAAGAATCGATCCTAATGCAAAGAGAACTTGTGAAGTTACGACAGACGATATGTAAGTACCTACATAGGTATTTCCTACTGCAAACGAAAAAGGTGGCACATTAAAATGAGAATAGGTAAAGGCATATTTTTGAGTTTGTATCTTCTCACAATTTTATGTCTTGAACCAACTACGGCGAAGAAAAAGTAATAATAATAAAAATTATTTATTCGAACATAAAATTACATACTTACTTAGTACTTATTTACAATAATTAATTGAAAAATTCAATAAAATAAAAGTTTAAAAACTATACTTAACGCAAAAAGGGATCTAAAAACTCTGAAACAAGAAAACAAATAAAATTTGAAATCCAGAAATGCATAGACAAAAATGGTCAAGGTACAGCCGTGGTCAGACCCATAATAAAATCTAAGCGTCAGGTCACACCGAAATACGTTAAACAAAAAAGAGCTGAAAAATCATAATTGTTGCAATATTCAATGCCAACAACGGCTCCAACCACGGCATACATTATGATACATAGGTATACATAGACTATCAAAATCACTACCCTTCCTTTCGGCTTCGCCGAAGTCGAGTAACATAGGCTAGGTAGTAGGTAGGTATACCTACTAATTTACCGTAAACATAGTCTAGTTAAGACTAGTTTAAAGCTTTTCTAAAATTGTGGTTATTTACGTTCTAAGTGGACCAAAGAGATAGAAATGAAAAGAAAAAAGATGACGAAGAAAATCGTCTGGCTGAGCTTTCTTCAGCTCTGGAGAAGAAGCGAGAAGCTACAGGCTGCTTGCGAGAAAGGAACGAGGCGGCAGAAAACTTGTTGCTTAGAGTTTTACGTGGAGTCGATGATACGATCAGGTTAAAATAGTCTGACCATTAATCACATTATTACCTACGTAGGTACCTACGTAGGTAATAATGTGATCTTTTTGTAAACAAAAATTGAAATGCATTGTCATGGTAAGTGTTTGTTCGTTGCGCGGGGAATTAGTGACATATAAACTGGTAGTGTTATTATAGCCTCCCATACGTTGTCACAAAGTAGATAGCAAAAAAGGCTTTGTTTTTGTTTTTTTACATCACATTGAATCGGAACGGTATAAGTACCTCTATTAAACTTCGCCATAATGCGGAAAGCTCACAAAACTAAAATATTATGATTTAGTTTGGTGAATTTACGCAATATGGCTGCCTGCGGATGTGTCCATATATAAATACATACATACATACACACACATATACTGAAATCGGGACTTAGGGCGTGTTTCACCAACGCATGTTAGTGTTAACGGCGTGTTAAATTATCATGCCTTCTCATTCATTGATAGGAATTACGAGAGGGATAACATGATATTACACGGCCTTACTCTCATAGTTTATATTTAAATACATAATGTTAAGTATAATATTGTCAACCATGATACTAATTTACCTAACTATCTATAGTCATGTGAAATGTGATACAAGTCCATTGATGTCGCTTTTGGGAAACCACAAAGAAGTGACTAAATGGAACGTGAAGAAATTCCTGCCTATTTTGGAAGCAGAAGTCAAAGGTCTTATCGAAATCGTTTATGGTACGGTAAAGGTGAGCTCAATTTTTATAGAATAAGACGTTAAGTCATACCTACTTAGGTATCCATTAGCCACTGGTTAGGCTGTCGCCGGCAGCCTGCATCTAACAAGAAAAAAAAATATAAACCGTTTTCAATACAACTTTTAACTTAAAGGCTATTGATAGATAAGTTATTAAATACCGGCCATTCGTAAAGTAAGCACTATGTATAGTACGTCCGAGATAAATTTAACCTAAACGTAAACAAAGCCGTTTATGATACAACCATAAATTAGTCAGCGATGCTTATTGGCCAATATTAACGCAATGATCATTGTTGGCTTCATGAATCCATAGACTATAGAGTATAGACTGTATTTAATAGTCGGCAGCGTATTTTTACTGTGAAGGTTTTTTTTTAAGTTTAAATATGTTAATTATTTTAATTATGTATTATAAAAGTGTTGGATATTGAAGTAGGTATGATCCTTTAATATACATGTGAAAGTGTTAATAAGTGTGCACAATAAGTGCATAAGTGAAAATTTCGATGTTTTCGGTTTGTTTACCTTTAGGTTAAATTTATCAGGGATGAACTATAGGTAGGTAGTATCTTATCTCTCTGTTGCTACCACCAATGTAGGTATTAAGTAGATGTAGGTATTACCTGCTACCTTTTCCTGTGCAGCCACCAGCACCCACGCCGAGAGGACGTAGGACCACGGCGTATCCCCCTTTGAAACTGGTGGCGGACCCTCAAGTGGAGGTCCTCATACCGAACAAGATTAATAACCTCGTCCCGTATCAGCCCTGTGCCTAGTTAGTTTTTTTTTTTTAATTATTTTATTTTCATTAAGTAGGTAGGTATTGCAATTCGGTTCTTGACTATAATTTTAAGAGGGCTTTCGTTCACTTTAAGACTAAAGAAAACTGCGAGTTGGAATAATTGACGTGGCAAATTAATAGATCCCCAGGCCCCAAAAGAACCTTGTTCTTCTGCCACGTACATGTATAAGTCTTCATTTTCTATTCGTTAATTTAACAAAATAAATTTCAGTTGTGTTGAGGACTATATTACGCATTTAATTTTTGAAACACCAGCGGTACCAGCTGACGAAGAATACATTCAGAAAATACTCCATCTGGAAGATGTTAATACAAAATTCGGCATATACACACTAACTGTCCCAGAGTAAGTTGTTTTAAAGTTTAAACCTTTGGGTAGGTATCTATCTAAACTATCATAAATTAAACCACCGAACAGAACTAACTAAGAGGGTCACTAGGAGGAGAGAGGATTTTCTGCCGTTGACCTAGGTACCTATACCTAGGATACCTACTTGGTTGGTGGGTTGAGTGTTAGTTATTACTTATTGTTATAGTACTCGACGTGAACAAGTTAATTAGAACAATTAATTTAATGGCATCAAACTACCTACTTTGTTAGTAGTTTTATTTTTGCATTAGGGTCGTCGTTGTGATTTACGGCCTCTCATCGAGTTAGATATACCTAGTCAATTAAATATTATAAACTCTTGTTTTATTGAAAATCATTGGTTATAGTGATAAAAACGTCTACTCAGCAAATTGACGGACCGCCTTGGCCAGAGATTTTGCTACTCGGAAAACAAGCTTGAAATAGGAAATTAGACTACGATTTTAGAATACATACTTTTTATTGACTTGATCTTGCTTGAACCTTATTTGTACATAACACCCTTTAGATATAATACTTATTATATTTCTTAAAAGTTCCTCTTTTCAGAAAACGCCACCCATTCAAAGGATCACGAAAAGAATAAAAATGTAAAGCCTATAACACCCTTTAGATATAATACTTATTATATTTCTTAAAAGTTCCTCTTTTCAGAAAACGCCACCCATTCAAAGGATCACGAAAAGAATAAAAATGTAACGCCTATTTTCAAAACTAATGTTTACTTACTTTACTGTTATTGATTTATTATGTACTTAGGCACATAATATATTAAAATTATGTTTTAAATACATTGAAGGAATATAATTAATTTACCCCTATCACAAAGTGGATAGTAAACCTCTATTAAACCCGACGTACAAAACTGGGCGACAACAGTACAGCCCTTACATCTATATCTATAGTCTATACCTACTTATAATAAAACTGTAGAGAGGTCAATTCTGTACATTGAATATTTTTTCAAAATTCATATTGAAGGATGATTGGTGATATCTGTAGATGCCAAATATGCAATCAGTAAATTTTTTGTCTGTCTGTCTGTATGTGCACGCATAGATCAAAGACTACTGAAGGGATTTTAACCAAACTTGGTATGATTGTAGCCCATATTCCTGAGCAGGCTATAGGCTGTAGAACATAACGCTACGATACATAGGAGCCGAGCAGTGACGATAACTTTGAAGCAAATCGATGAATTTCGCGCGCGGACTGCGGACGAACGGTTCGTGCGGGGCGCGCGGGGGGATCGCTTACACAGTGACGCGAAGCAATAGAACGTGGCGCTAAAGTAGATTAGAGCATTAAATAAGTACCTAACAGAACTTTTTTCTGGGAAGACAAGTGTTTCCACGGTGTCATAATTTACACTATCAACATCTAGACTAATAATAAGGGACATTCTATTCAAAAGATATCATGAAATTAATATAATAATTTTAAACAAAAAAAAACCGACTTCAAAAAGTAAACTAAAAAGCAAAAAATAAATTTACTTCGCACAAAGTAATAGGTACTTATTTTCACTTATGTAAATAAATTTATTCTATAATTTTGAAGTCGGTGCCAAGTTCAGCGTTCTTTCATAATTTGTTTTTATTTACCTACCTACATATATTTAGTAATTTGATATTGTAGTAAGGTTGTTGAAGTACTTACTTGGCACCGACTTCAAAATAATAGAATAAATTTATTTACTTAAGTGAAAATAATAATAATTACTTTGTGCGAAGTAAATTTATTTTTTGCTTTTTAGTTAACTTTTTGAAGTCGGTTTTTTTTGTTTAAAATTATTTTATTTTAAGATTTTTAGTTATGGGTAGACTGAGTAAGGATACTTACTTACCGCCAGAGCAACGCAAAAATTATACCTATATTATAATATCAAGTTGACTATAAAATGATATACTACAAATTTTAATAATATCAAAGTCGGTACCAGCCAAACTGAATATGATTTCTATATAACTCTTTTATTATTTTTAGTCGATTCTTTATTTGGCTTAAAACATTTTTTTACCGTTTTAATATTTACCTATTTCATCATATTGTTATGATAGTACCTATATATATATACCTACTATCTGGTGAAGACAGAGGTGGTGTTGAGTACTGTAATTGATATATGTAGTGGCATATTATGCTTGCAGTACTTTAAGCGATGTCGTAATTTCCAAACGTATAACTTCAAAGACTAAGCAGTCCTGTATGCCTGTTTCTGATCTATGTGGTATACCTTGATAGTTAATTCAAAATTATGTTTGTTTTTAGTCGGATATGTTTATTGTACTCGAAAAAAATACAAAATTACTATGAGTGTTCCTATAAATTTCGAGGAGTTCCCTCGATTCCTCACGACACCATCATCAGGCTTCCACTTTGATAACTATGAGACCAAGTTCGACTGTAATTGACGTAGTGGCGTATGCTTGCATTTCTTTAAACAACGCTGAAATCTTCAAACATGTATCTCTAAGGACTCAGAAGTTCTGTTCAGTACTTTAGGTCCAGGATATGGTGCAAAATCTTACTATTTGGTAACATATGCTTGGGCTACTTCAGAAAAAATCAAAATCGATATATGTTTCCATATAAATTTTGAGGAGTTCCCTCGATTCCTCACGGATCCCATCATCAGGTCACCACTTTGGTGACAATGGGACCAAACGGGAAGCACCACCTTTCAAATAAAAAAAAAATCATCCAAATCGGTTCACCCAGGCGAAAGTTCTGAGGTAACAAACATTAAAAAAAAAACAGACGAATTGAGAACCTCCTCCTTTTTTTGGAAGTCGGTTAAAAATACATGATGGCGGCGACCGCCACGCAGCGCATCGAGTAAAGGTCACAGCACACATATCAACTCGGAATGGGATCGCAACCGTATCGCCTCGAGCCGTTCAGTATTGTTTGTGTGAAACTCCCTACTGCAACGCACACTAATTGGAATCGTAACGTAATCGCCTCGCCTCGGAAGGACGAAGGATTGCAAGGCGATACGGTGACGATCCCTTTCCGAGTTGATATGTGTGCTGTGACCTTAACTCGACGAGAGAGGGGCAGTGCGGGAGAAGGGTGTGCACCAAAAAATGCGCGGATAGTGTATGATTATTTGTCAAAAGACTTTTAATTGTTTCTGGTGGCTCTTTAATGTTAGGGAGAACAACTTTTACAGATGCACAGCACATACCTTTCGCTTCCTCAGCCCATTTTTTAGCGAAACATATAGGACAAATCTTATTCATTGCTCCGATTTGGATGCTGTTTTTGATGAGCATATTCAATTTGAGGATCGTACCTTAATACTATGAGCTAAAATTCTATACAATTCTAAATTATTATAAAATTCTAAAGGAAGTCATTTGAAAAAGGCTATTGTATTTACGTATAGGTACGTTATTCAAAAATGCGCGGTTTCCATGCTCAACGATAGCACGGGTCAGCTAGTCTTATATATAAAAATGAATTGCTGTTCGTTAGTCTTGCTAAAACTCGAGAACGGCTGAACCGATTCGGCTATTTTCGTGGAAGTCCAGGGAAGATTTAAACAGTTTCTATGCTCAACAAAGTGGGCACGGGTCAGCTAGTAATATTATATATAAAATTTTATTTTTTAACTTGCTTCACAAACTGAAATAAATTATCATTTATTGTATAAAATCATATTAATTAACTGTGTTATTAAAAGAAAGCCTTTCGCGATAAACTTTAAAAACTGGCAATTTAGCGGTTTTTGGAAAGCTATTTATACCATCACTAATCCTTATCAATTTAAATACGTTATTCACCATTTCATGAAGACTATATTTGCCCTTTAGACCATGCAAATATCATGAATACCTACTTTAGGAGATATATCATTTTTTTTTTTCTATGGACGCTTCACACCACGTCAATCTGGCCCTGTGCTAAGTATCCGCTAAGAACTTGTGTTACAGGTACCAGACAACGGAAATATATTTAATACTTGTATAATATACACATACTTAAGATTTTGATTATAAATTAGATTAAGGCCGTGTTTCACCAAGCAATGTTAAAGTTAACGCCATGTTAAAATACTATGCCATCTCATTCATTGACAGGAAATACGACAGGGATAACATGATATTTAACATGGCGTTAACTTTAACATTGCTTGGTGAAACACGCCCTAAGGCTTTAGGATATTTTATGCGGAAAGGGTTGTGTCTAGTAAGTAGTAACTAATACTTAATCTGTGGTTGTGTCGTTACTCCACTCTCAAAACAAAACCACTTTCAAACAAAACAAACATAACTTGCACTATTTACATCCATATTATAAATACGTAATAAGTAAGAACATAATATTTTATAATATTATGACCTTATTTATAGATACCTTGAGTTTAAAGTATAATAAACAAAAATCGAGTCGATTAATCTGTTCATTCAATGTGGGACTTTAGATCATTTTGTAAATCTAAGGTGGGGACTGCTGGGGACGCCACACATCGATACATCGCGATTTTGTAAGCCATTGCATTTAAAATATAATACAATAATTAAATAAATTAATTATCACAAAATATGAAAAGTTAATTTATATAATATGAGATTCGACAGTTTGGGACTTGTTTTTTTCGGAAACTAACTAACAGAGCTAATTAATGAATTTTTAGCAGAACAGTAATGAACGTTCTCGCAATGACGTACGGATTTATTGAATGGTTAAATCGATTCTTAAATTAGTTTTTATGGTTGCGCTAGACTTTTTATTAATTTTAATCTTATATGTACCTCGGCTAGAGGCAAAATCGTCGCTAAGGCTCTTCCTACTTCCATACTAGGAATTATTTAAGATATCTACCTTCTGCGAGGCTGTGATCTCACAGAAGGAGGCCGCAGAACGGGAGAGAGAGGTGAACGTAGCCGCAGATCCCCTTCGCAGGAGGCGAGGAGGGTGCCGGCGCGCAAATCATGAGCGCCAGCTCCCACCTTAAAATGGACTTGGGTGGCGGATTGGGGAATCCGTCTCCCATTGAAAGAGTCCCTGTTCGGTAGAAGAGAGTCCGGTGCCACGGAGAGCTCTCCCAGAAAAAAAGCAGCTGTCGTCGACAGGATGCTGTGAAGGTTCTGCAGCTGAAAGCAGCAGCCACTAACTGGGTCGCTGCTGTTATCGCCTAGGCGGGTCCGGTGGCCCAGCGCCTAGCGGAGGAGATGGCAACTTGGGGTTTTAGTGCGGTAACCCCGAGTGCGTTCTTTACCTAACACCAGGGCCCTGATTACGTAACTCCGGTCGCTTTCCCGTCTCTCGAGATCAACTGCCATTGTGACGTTACATCTTTTTAAAACACGATTTAAAAAATGAATATGTCATAATTTTGACGTTTTAACTTTTTAAATCGTGTTTTAAAAAGTTTAAACGTCGCAATGACAGCTGATCTCGAGAGACGGGAAAGCGACTGAAGTTAGGTAATCAGGCCGTAACTAATACTTAATCTGTGCCTAACACTCGAGAGTCTCACTTATCCCGGCCGACATCCCCAATCAGTCGGGAATCCCTAAAGGATTTCCCCAAGTAAAAAAAAGGAATGATTTAATATCTAGCCAAAGAGAGGTGATACTCTAAACCTATTTCTATGCTCTAAACGCGAAATATTGTTTCAAATAATAGATGGAGAAGAAGAAAAATTTTCTTTTTTTGTCAGTTTTTGACACTTGTCACAAGCACAGATTAAGAATTAGTTACTACGTAACAGATGCGACAGCTATATTTTACCGAGTTTCCAGTTGTTACGTTTTGGCAGCACTGTAGCATCTGTCATTTTGACCGCACACCACAGACCATAGCACATCACAGACTACAAACACACATTGTATAAGTGGTTGAATAATCGAGTCCAGCTATCGATACTTTAGTGAGGTATCGATTTTTTTTTGTAGGTAGGTTTTTGTAGTTCAGGTAATTTATTTTTATAATAAGTAATACAAAATAAAAACAGGTTACATTTATCATTTATTTATTGATTTTTTTTCTGAATTTCTAATAAGCCCTGATTGATATAGCAAGAACATTAATATTTAACAGAATATTTTTTTAATAATATTTTAATAATTATCCTAATAAAACTCTCTAATGTCGTAATCCAACCATCTAGTGATGGTAACACACAAGTCCAGGTTTTCCTGTTTCTAAGGCCACTTGCCTTACTTGAAGTGTGCTCATATTTCAATTGTTTTCATTTCTTTGATGACACAAAAGTTGATAAGTCACTTCTGTAAATAAATAACACAATATTTAAGATGAAAAAACAATACATAAGTTGGCCGGACTAAGTGACCGGCAACTTCAACCGGCCGGCCGTTCAACAACAACAAAACAAGGAGGGTTTCTAGTAAAAACTATAGTTAATTAGCAAAAATAGATTAACTAGTTTTGTCCTTCAGCACTATAAGTTGATTACCCTAAATAAAACTGCAATAATATTCTGCTATCAAATATGCTTAAACTGCCATAACACTTGTTTAACATTTATGAAAATACCATCTTTTCATAAATGTTAAACAAGTGTTACATAAATTTTTTGTTGTTTCAATGAAGTTATTGATACCGACAACCTCCAATTCCTGAGCCAAGTTCCAAACCACTAAACCTTGGTATTTCACAAAAATAAAACAATTTCAGTATCTTTTGATATGTTTAAATATCATAATATAGAATGAGTGTCAAAATGCCATAGTACTTAATACATACCCGCTCTTCCAATGACCAACATTTCATCAGAAGCATTTACATCCTCATTGGAGTTCTCTTTGTAATAATTGTTATCACTAAGGCCTAGGGGTATTTCTGTCTGAAACAAATGAGTACAGTTAAGATTAATATTGATATACAAAAGCAAAAAACATTGGCAAACTTAATGAGTCAAAGATTAAGTATAATTATATTATATTGTTCATACTTTATATTACACTAGCTCTAACTATAACGTGTTAAAAGTAAAACTCACCTGTGAACTAATAGTTGCGTTGCAACCGCCGACACAAGACTTAAATAGTCCCTTAAAACGAAAACTGAACAATATTTACACTAAATTAATTAACATACTATAAAAGATTGATATAATGTATCAATAATCTGCGGAGTAATTGAATATTTTGGATCAAATCAAGCAAGAAACGAGGATAAACAAAACACTAACAAACTACACGCGGCCATATTTGAGTTTTGACAACAAAATTACTCTAATCTATGTTTGACAACATAGATCATATTTTGACACTACAAACAGGAAACAGGAACTTTACGTGTGTGACGTCACAAAACGACGCCATTTTGCTTTCGACCGCAGCGCCAAAACGTAACAAATGGAACTACACTGTCAGCCCCCTGGTCACAAGTCACAACTCACAGTTGTCAGCTGAAATCCGCGTCGAACTCTTAAATTTAGCTATCGTCGTTTCTTGAATTCTGAATACTGGTAGAAGCATTATTTTTGTTTTGTTCGTTCCTGAATGATTCCATAGGTTTATTGTGTGATTTATTGTTTTATTATCATGGTACTTTCTAATAAATTTGTGCCAAAGTAAATTTGGTTATTTGAATAGATGCACACTTACGAAGTTACGGGGAACCATTTTTTTTTAAACTTCACAGTATTTACACTGTAAAGTAAAATTTAGTATAAAATTATTATTGAAACGGGGCCCTATAATTTTACATTATAAGATACCCATACACAAAAAAGGTATGTTTTTATTTCACAACTCAAAGCCAAACTCCCAAACCAGCTTTTGCTTTTCAATAGTTTGTACTTAACAACCAGTAAAGGCATACTCAATAATACATAATATTATAACGATAATATTTCAACTAAATGGCAGTAAATATCTTGAATGTCTGTAATAATTAAGTTGAAACATGCTAATAGTATCTATCTACTTAGTGTTAAAGCAGTCATGTATTTAAGTTATGTTTTTAGGAATTTCTTCCTGAAGCTAAGAAGAAATAGATAACAAAAGCAACATGTCCCAGTGTAATGATTTGAATATGGTTGAGGTTGAACCTCTCTTGTAAGTATAAATATTACATCATGTTTTAATCTGTCTTCAAAGGTTTTACATGTCACTATTTCTTCATGTATAACATTAGATAGAAATGGTGGCTTATTTGTGTCATTTGTTAAACACACGGATATTATATGTATATAAAATAATATTAAGTGTCTTGATAAGTAGGTATTTAAGTACTGGGTTTTACAACCTTGAACCTTATTTGTAACAGTTTAATGACCTTAATAAGAGCTAAACATAATTATATAGATAATATTTATAAAACCATATCATCCTTTTGATTTCTATTTTGCACTTATACATGAATGTTGTTTTAGGAATATGGTTAATGATTATCTCATAAATGGAGCAAGAGTTTCAATATCTGATATAGATATTGAAAATTTGTGTGAACCAAAAGCTGAGCCATACTGTTTAGTAAATCCTGTGAGTATTCATTTGCTTTTTAATGCAAATAAAGAATAAAATGTGAATATTATTTAGTAATATCATAGACCAATTATATTGTATGATTGGTCCATGGTAATATTAAACTCTACTTCACTTCAGGTTTCACCAACTGGGCCACCTTACAGAGAAAACTATCCTGGACCATATAATTTCAATTTAGAAATAAATGGAGCTCACACACAAAAGAATAAATATGTGGTAAGTTGAAGTTATTATATTTTTTGTAATTTGCATATTATACTATGTATTAAATATTATGTGTCTAATGTTATAAAATATTTCCTTTGTCTGATTCCTGCAACAAAAGTTTTTTGGATACTTGGCATATTGGACCAGATTTTAACGGTGTGAAAGTGTCTACTCCATAGATGTTGTAATATTGCTTAAGACAAGTTATTTGAGTACCTACTCTAAGCATATACTTTCAAACCCTAGATCCATAAAATAAGCACCAAACAGTCTTTAAATATATTTTTTAATTGTTGAAACTGGAAACATAATATGTCACTTACCACCATTAAAAATCAAAAATATTTTATTTCCAAATGAGACTTAACTACTGGTTCAAACTCGTCCTGGTGAGAAGAACCAATGTAAGAATCTCCCATCAATATTATTATTATCTATAATTTACAATTACATAATATTGTAGTTTATTTGTGGGCTCAAATTCTGTATTTTTTTCAGTACTCACACAAACTTCACAGAATCTATGTAGATATGAAGGAGAATTTTTCTGTGAATTTCAACTGGAACACGTTAAATTTACAACAACTAATGTATGTCCGAGCAACTGTTGTGTTTTCTGATGCCGCCCAAGCTGAGAAAAGAGTAGAGAGATGCAGCCAACATTTCTACGAACAATCTAACCTCCGTAAGTTGTAATACTTTCTACACTGAAAAAAAATCGAATCTAAACAGGAATGATATTAAGGTGATGTCAAAGGTGTACCCAGTATAATTATTGTCATGAGCAATTTTTTTAAATAATAATTTTACTAGTAGAGACGTACAATTAGTTTTAATAAACATGTTATTGTAAATATTCCTAAACTTTTTTAGAAGAAGCTCAAGTCACTTCTGAAGCAGAACGAAAAAATGTACTACGGTCAGCGCGTGCTTCAGGCTCTCCAGGTGTATACTACTGTGGCGATCCTCTGACAGTCAACTCATGGTACTCTGTTGTGGTTGAGTTCCCAGCGCCCTCAAGCCATGCATACACATTTGTGTGCAAAAGCAGCTGCACATCTGGTATCAACAGACGAGCTATATGCATTATTTTCACATTAGAAGACACGGCGTAAGTTGTTTTATACTAACTGTATTTGGTTGTATATTGATTATGAGATTCAAACTTGCACATACATAACATAATATTATAATATTGTGTTTGTAAGCAAAAATATGGGGTCTGGTCTAGGTCCTAGAAACAAGGCTCTTACATCAATTACTCACAAATACCTACTTTTATAATAACTTGGGATATATTTTTGTCCTTAGTAGTCTCATATTATCGAAATACCCTTGTTCTGCCGTGCAGATATTGCTAAATGAATAATAATAATTTTTAGTGGCAACGTATTCGGGCGCGATAGTGTCGGCGTCCGTGTGTGTTCCTGCCCCAGACGCGACATGCGTAGAGATGAGAGTGACGAGCCCACGCCCGGCAAGCGCAAGCTCTCCCGCCCCGCGCCCGCGCCGACTTCCCCTGACTGCCCCTCCGCTAAAGCCATTAAGATAGAGACGAAAAAACAGGAACAAGTCAATTTGCAGGTATAGTTATTTCTCAAATTGTTTGAACAGTAAATTTGTGCACAATAAATGATATTTCATTCATTCATTATGTGACTAGGCTTATATAATGTATATGTTATGAACCATATAGTAAATTAAGCATTATATATGTCGCAGTCATCTGATTGAATCAGCAGTTTAATTGAACGACTAGTGCGTTAGTGAAATGACGACATTTAATTGAATGACTTAAGGACAACTCGTCAAGTTTTTTAATGTAACGTTCAACGTCTTGACTGAACGTCCATTTGCATAGTCGTTGAATGTTTGGTAGGGGAAGGTTTGACCATAAGTTCGCAACTTAAAAGGTCCCCAAAAATGAGGACATGACATGTCACACCAAATGAAAATAAAAATGAAAATGTCAACTATGTACTATACGCGCGAGCTGTTTGCCGCCATATTTGACTACTAGCGCCACTGCGGGAAAAAATTAACTAAATTTCAATAACCTGACTGATTTTACGTCCGCTCTGTTAGAAGGGCTTTGTTACAGTCCGCAAACTGATTGGAGGTTGAGTGACGCTTGTTCAATCAACGTTCGGCCTAGTCAATCAATTAAATGTCAAATGTTAAACATCATTCAAAAAACGCGCTAGACATTTACGCCCGGTTTCTGAAAGGCTGATCAAATTGATCAATTGATCAAATCAGCTAATCTGAACTCTGATTGGTTAACATCACTTCGCAGTCACTGTTTTCACCAATGAGCGTTCAGATTAGCTGATTTGATCAATTGATCAATTTGATCAGCCTTTCAGAAACCGGGCGTTAATCAAATAGCTGATTCAATTTGATGACTGCAACATATATATATTGCCCAGTCATTATGAAAAATGTCCATAAAGGTAGACTTCCGACTAGAGCCGCTGAGTCTCTATCGCAGCGGCTCTGACGGTGATTGGTTTCCGAGCAGCGCGACTCCGGCGTCAGTTCCAGTTCATATTCCAAGCCTAACGGTAGTGCAGTTGCGTTTTTATATCAAAATGAACCGATTCAAAATCAAAACATTTTATTCAGAATAAATATTTACAAAATGTTTTCTGAACGTCGAGACCATTTGATGCCTACCACCGGTTCGGGAACTAGCCCAGCGAGAAGAACCGGCGTAAGAAACTCGCGTGGGGCCATCTTTTACCAAAAAGATGGAAAATTGCTCTTTTTTAAGATTTACAAATGTCAGAACTAAAACTAAATAACAAAAGTACAGTAATTTTATAGTATTTAAATATAGCCTTGCAGAGGGCTACCTTATTCCCAAGGTGTGCTGTCATTCATAAAATCATTTACTGTATAGTAAGCTTTTGCACACAAACGTTCTTTGGCTACTTTCTTAAACTTATTGTTAGAAAAATTTTGAACGTTTTCTGGGATCCTATTGTATAGGCGTATACATTGGCCCTTAAACGATTTTTTTACTTTACTAAGTCTAGTCACTGGTACATCAAGTTTATGCTTATTTCGAGTATTTCTATTATGGTTCTCACTTTTCTTCTTAAATAAGTGTAATTTTTTTTTAACATACATTAAATTTGAAAGGACGTACTGAGAAGGTACAGTTAAGATTCCTGTTTCCTTAAACTTTTCTCTAAGTGAGGTGTTAGGGGCCAGTTTGTAGATTGCCCGAACAGCTCGCTTCTGCAGCACAAATATATTATTTATATCTGCAGCGTTGCCCCATAGCAAAATGCCATAGGACATTATACTATGAAAGTAACTAAAATACACTAGACGTGCTGTACTTTCATCTGAATATTGTCTAATTTTACTAACTGCGTATGCTGCTGAACTGAGTCTGTCGGCCAGCCTAGCAATATGAGGGCCCCACTGAAGTTTTGAATCTAATTTTATACCTAAGAATACTGCTGTATCCACTAGTTCCATACGTTCATTATTTAATAGCACATTGGTTTCAAATTGCCTTACATTTGGCAATGTGAATTTGACACATTTTGTTTTTTTATTATTTAGTAAAAGATTATTGACACTAAACCAATGTACTATCTTTGAGAGAGCATTATTTACTTCGTCGTGGCATGTATT
The DNA here is from genome assembly GCA_905187575.2 of Celastrina argiolus. NCBI lineage: Eukaryota > Metazoa > Arthropoda > Insecta > Lepidoptera > Lycaenidae > Celastrina > Celastrina argiolus. The sequence continues at coordinate 11,225,473 of LR994582.1, read as the reverse complement.
TTGTCGTTTCATATTAAAAATAAGAGACATATCATCAGCAAATAATACTATCCCATGTTTTTCATTTATGAGGTATGGTAGGTCATTTATATAAATTAAAAATAAAAAAGGACCTAAAATAGATCCTTGTGGGACCCCCATCTCTATTTTAGAGCCTACAGATTTTTTTCCATTTACCTCAACCCTCTGAGTTCTATTTGATAAGTATGATTTCAAGAGGGCGAGTGCCTGACCCTTTACCCCATAGTGGCCTAGTTTCCTGATCAATGTTGTGTGCTGCACACAGTCAAATGCCTTGGAGAGATCGCAGAATATTCCAAGAGCATCCCGCGATCCCTCCCAAGCATCAAAAATGTTACTTATCAAATCGGCGCCTGCATCTGTTGTAGAGCGTCCCTTTGTAAACCCGAATTGTTTATCATGCAAGATGTTATTGATATTAAAATGTGCTAGCAATTGATTAAGTATTATTTTTTCATATATTTTACTTAGCGTTGGTAGAATAGATATAGGTCGGAAATTAGATGGATCCGACCTACAGCCAGATTTAAACAGAGGTATTACTTTACTATGAGGCCTGTATACGCTTACAATAATAAAGTCTCCCATCTCTATGCAGGCTATTTCAGTTGTTCTTTCTGTAGAGAGGCTCACTATGTCTTTACGTTCTTTATATTTTAAATTCTTGTTAATTAATATAAGCGAACCACCTCTTATCGCTTTTTCTCTGCAGAAAGAACTTGCGAGCTGGTGCATACTAAAATTTAACAAAATTTCATTTTTCTTGAACCAATGTTCTGTGAGACACAAAATATCTATATTATTATTATTTAAAAATAATTCAATTTCTAGTTCTTTACTAGCCATTCCTTGTATATTTTGATGCACCAGCTTAAGTGAATGTTGTTTATTATATTGAATAATGGTATTTTCATGATTTATTAAATCTATAGTGCTAGAGACTTCCTCTGTTGTCTTAAAGTCTAATTTAAATTATTATTATTTGGAACATATTCCAAGCTGTTACAATTTATCATATTATAACTAGACTGCTCAATAGAAGCAGTTGTTGTCTTACTAGCCAAATTCTTGGCTGGGTTTATATACAAAAAAGTTAATAGCGCACTAGCTATCAGTCTTGTAAAGACTGATAGCTAGTGCGCTATTTAATTTATTTGAATGATGATTAATTAAAAATATCTTATTAGAAGAAGAGGAGGATGATGATCTTTTGCTTCGTTACTATTTTAGTATGGACCGAAGTCCACCAAACTCAATATTCAAAAGTCGAACTAAATTTATAGGCGTGAGGGGTTAATAATCAACACCTATTTAAGTTTATGTATATATTGTTCTTTACACCACACAGATTATAATTAGGTACACTTTACACCGAAAACATTTGATATAACAATATGTTCGCGCGCGCGCAGCCTTCAGGACCGAGGTTCGTTTCAGAGTTCAGACTACTTGACGGGTCGCTAGAAGCCTGCGCCCGCGCGTCCCTTATTAGATACATAATATATATCTATACGCGCCGCACCACATAGAACAGCTGATTAGCAGACTAATATTAAAGAAATACATAATTTAATATATTAATAAATACATCGCCACAAATTTATTAGTGTTTCGTCTTCTTCATCAGTGAATATGTTATTTCGATCCATTTTTAGATATTTGCCAAAATAAAATAACCTAAAAACCACGTGCGATCGCAGCGATTGCGCGACAGTGCTTGCGCAAACGTGGCACGGCCGCAGTCGCCCTGCGACACTGACGCGGCGCCACTATCGCGGCGACTGTGTCGCCGCGTTCGAACGTTCATTCATACGTTTCCGTACTGCATAATACTATCGCTCGATCGCCGCGTTACTGTCGCTGCGTTAGTGACGCCGGAGCCGCTCTAGTCGGAAGTCTACCTTAATGTGCAATTTGATAATAACTATTCAAAGATTCAAATTGCCCGGGCATTATAAAATATGTATCTACATATTGTTAATCGCCTTTTGGGCTAAGTAATTTATACCTACATTTTTTATAACAATTTGTAGGGTTCCGTACCTAAAGGGAAAACCCTATTACTAAGATTTTGCTGTCTGTCTGTCTATCTGTCTATCACCAGGTTGTATCTCAAAACGAAAGTTTGTGAGCGTGTGTGTTGTTTCATTTTTAGAACAAATTTTGATGAAATTTGGTATGGCAGTAGTTTACATGCTGGTTTGCAAAATGTAGCGCGGTGTTTGAGCGCATTAGTGCTCATGCCGGAGGTCGCTTGTTCAAATCCCGCGGAAGGAACAAACAGTTTTCTGTGTTCCTCGTTCATGGATGTCTATTAAATGTGTATAACACTCCTTTTTTCGTCAAGGGTAAAATATAGTTTAATAGTAGTTTGAGTCCGCCGCATGAGCTGCACGCTGAATAACAGTAACTGAGTTAGGGTTCCGAACCGGTGGTATCAAATTGTCAAGTAGCAATATGATAAATAATTAAGTTTACATAGTAATTAATAATCAATGCGCCCGATATAGCTAAACAATATTCATAGTGCCGGCGCATTATTAATAATGCCATGATTAATTATGTGGTCCATAACATATAGACCAGATATAAAATATATTATTTTAATTCTATTTCTAAAATAGTTTTTTTTTATTTTCAGGTTAATCTTGTAGAACGGAATATTGCAATGACAGGATTGAATGTGATGTATGATATGACGAAGTTGTTGAGAGACCAGAAACTTTCCAGTCAACAGCCAGTAGAAGAGTTGGAGAGGTCCTTGAATAATATTCAACGTGAAATTGACAGATTAAAAAATTAACCATAAACCATTATAATGTAATGGATGGCTCAATTTGCAAACCTATGATACAGCTATTGAGATTATGTTGTTATACATTTGTTTTTTGTTTCGATTATGTGTATCTCTAAAATATAATTATAGCAACCAAATTTATTAAAATATTGATAAAATTTATGATTACCACCAAAACCAATAATAGTCAGGAGTCACTCAAGAGTTATACCCACCGATTCTTTATTATATCAAAGGTGATGGTCAAAAAGAAACTCAGAGTCGACAGCATTGAATTAGCTGCCAATCTGTCACTTTATATTATTAAATGTTACCAATTGGGCAATCCCAAAATAATGCAATAAATGAGTATACGTCACAACCACGTTCTTAGTGTCTTTCGGGAAGTCTTTGTGGGTTTTTTTTATTCATCCTATCACATCTTCCATAGAAAAACTGATTGATTTTATAATATATCTTATTGAAATATGTAAGTAAAAATTCTCGCTCATAACTTCTATATTAATAATAATAATTGGGCATACATATATATACTTTATGCCATAATATATTTTATTTTTTATAATTGGCTAACATTAATTCATTGCTGTTGACTATGCCCTTTTGATTATGTCTTTTAGAAATAATAACAAAATATTGTTTTTTACAAAACAGCTACAACTTAAATATTATGTTTAGTATAAATTTGTATATTATATTCTTTTTAAATACCTATACAATTAAAAAAAATACTACTTTTTACAATTTAAAATGTTTAAAAGTAGTAGAAAGTAGATATAAGTTTTTAAAATTTTGTTGTATGTTACTCTTTTTATCATGCTCTTCCATTAAAGTTATGAATTATAATCATGTTACTCCATGTGGAAATCTATTGGCAAATGTTTCCATAAAATTATTGAGACTGATAAACTTTAAGATTCAATCATTAAAATATTTGGACTCTAGCAATGATTGAGTATATATTCCAGATGTTACTTTTTTAATAATATAGAACTAGTATCAGTACAAACTATTTTTGATGTGATTAATTAACATAAAAAATATTCCGTCTTCTATAACTTTAATACCAAAATCATTATTTAATGTACAGAGATATCAACTCACACAAGCTTCAGACTCAATGGTAAAGTTTACTCAGTACAATTATATACATACAATACAATACAATATACATACAATACAATATACATTGCTTTAAAGTTATGCTAATGTTAGTAGAAAAAAATATAAAAAAAAATCTTGTTCTGTTACCTGAATAAGACCAAAAAGGTTCTCAGCCACTTCACACTGCATCTACCTAATAAAATAGTATAAATTCTTAAATTTATATTAAACATTTCGTTCAAAATACACACATTTTTCCAGATCTTTATACCATTAGGGTTATAAAAATTCTTGATTAATTGATTTTTACATTCCTATTTAGCTTACAATATAATATAATAGGCAGGTACATTTTTTTATTTGCTTGTCTTATTTTTACTAAACATTATTCTTAGATTAAGGCAGTCACAATTAAAAAGTCACTTTTTATTTGAGTTAGAGAGTGAAGTGCTTTAAAGTAATTTTTGTAATTTTAATGATCAACGTTTCTTTTAGTTTTATAGGTTTAAAGAAGCTAGAAATATGTTAAGTTTAAAATATAGGTACTTAGTAGTCTAAGCTACAATCCAGTTTTAAAGTGTGCCTTATTTTTTATTTTAAATAAACTTACTATGATATGTTATATGCTTTTATTCAAATGTTTCCTAGAATATACTATAGTTATATTGTTTTATTAACAACAAAGTTATGATGGGTCGGAAAGGGCTTTAAATGTTTCGAGAAAAGGATGGTATGGCCCAGATTTATAAATAAAATAGAAATTATAGTGTTCTAACAATCTTATATATTTTATAATAACTTCAAATGACCAGTCACTTTATCAATAATATCTTTAGGGGCAGGACCAACCCCAAGTACTGTTATTGAGTTAGCAGCAATTTGAGTTCTTCCAGCATCACGGATAAGAGATGTTATTATACCCATCTTTTTAGCATTGTCTGCTATTTGACAAATTTCATCAACGGAATCTGTTTTTAAAGCAATCTTAGCTTGACCTGTCATCTGCCATGACTTCAGGCCCTCTGGGTCTCTTTTAAGAGCTTTTTCAAATACTCCGACTGCTGCATGTCCACATTGTGCTGCAATTTTGCCTTTGCTCATGTTCAAATCTGTTCTTACGACCAGTACTACTTTATATTCAGACTTAGAAGTAAACTGCAAAAAGAAAGAAACTTATTATTCCTACATATATATTATATTAAAGTTCGTAATTAGACAAAACATACCTTTTTAATGGCTTTGGTTGTTTCAGTCACCATTCTAAAATATTTCTTTAGCGAATAAACAGAAATTCCTATACAAATACCGATTCCTATGCCGGTAAAAAATGAACTGTTAAATTCCATTTTCCGATTAATGTTTATTTAAAAAAGCAACTCCGCTTACACAAAAGTTTTTATTGTGAAACTTTACGGTAATTAAAATAATAATGTTTATTTTCTTAGTGCTTTATTATTTTCACAGACGACTAAGGGGATACTACGTATATTATTTTTAACCTATTTCGCTGCGTTTACGACACAGATTAAGTATTAGTTACTACGTAACAGATACGACAGTGATATTTTACCGAGTTTCCAGTTGTTACGTTTTGGCAGCACTGTAGCATCTGTCATTTTGACCGCACACCACAGACCATAGCACATCACAGACTACAAACCAAAGATTATTATTAGTTTATAGAGATGCTACCACAGAAATAAATCAAGATAGAACGGTTACGATGTAGTATGCACTTACATTTCGCGCGTGTCATTTTTACGATAAGCCCCGCCCACAGTGTGACGTCATTTTCTTAGTGTGCGTGTCGAATAGTGAGGGGATACCCTCGTTAGATTATCGATAGGTCTCTGGTTACTGGGTGGTCATAACTTGTTCTCAAAATATTTGGATCTAGTTTGCATCCAAAAATAGAAGCCTAGCTATGGTTTATATGATATGCTATGGCTATGGCTATTTATTCCATTCGACAGCGTTCCCGTGTGACTTGAAATAAAACATCAGACACTATGAAACGTGGTAAAAGTTGAATTTCATCAAATACTGTTTTTATGCTCAACGAAGTAGGCAAGGGTCAGCTAGTCGTCAAATAAAAGTATAAAAAAGAAATGCTATATATATGTAGGCATATACGAGCAAAAGTCTTTAAAACATTGCATACATTTATTTTTACTAATTATTACAATTAATTAAATTTTCGTACAAATAATAATTTATTTGTAGGAAAATTAAATTAATTTATCGATAAGTCCTAAAAGTAATCGATACACGGTAGTGTCAATCACTATCCCATTCGATGACCAATCACAGCACTTTGTCTGACCTATGACCGCCACGATATTACCGATGCAGGTGATAATATTTTTTCGTACAGTTCGTTGTACACTGCGCGCGCATATTACGCTTTTGAATACGAGCATTGTATATGAACAGCAATGGATATTAATTTCAACGGAAGACAATATAATTTATGTTCCTATTTAATGATCATGGTATAAGTAGAACAATTATTTGGTTTCTCAATTAATATAATTTTTAATGAATTTCAATACTGACTGGTGATAAGAAATGTTTCCTTTCTGTATATTAACGTCGCTACTTTTGTTTTTGCAGTTAGAAACAGCACAATAAGGCATATTTTACTATAATTTTTATTTTTTTTACGGCGCGAACGCAGGTGCACGAGTCCCGTTGCGTAATGAAGCAGTTTTTTGATAAGCATGCAATATAGTGCATAGTTTTGACACGGGTGCCACGCCTACTTCGCCGTTCTATCTTGATTTATTTCTGTGGATGCTACAAACACACATTGTATAAGTGGTTGAATAATCGAGTCCAGCTATCGATACTTTAGTAAGGTATCGATTTTTTTTGTAGGTAGGTTTTTGTAGTTCAGGTAATTTATTTTTATTAAGTAATACAAAATAAAAACAGGTTACATTTATCATTTATTTATTGATTTTTTTTCTAAATTTCTAATAAGCCCTGATTGATATAGCAAGAATATTAATATTTAACAGAATATTTTTTTCAATAATATTTTAATAATTATCCTAATAAAACTCTCTAATGTCGTAATCCAACCATCTAGTGATGGTAACACACAAGTCCAGGTATTCCTGTTTCTAAGGCCACTTGCCTTACTTGAAGTGTGCTCTTATTTCAATTGTTTTCATTTCTTTGATGACACAAAAGATGATCAGTCACTTCTGTAAATAAAAAACACAATATTTAAGATGAAAAAACAGTACATAAGTTGGCCGGTCACTTAGTCCGGCCAACAACAACAACAAAACAAGGAGGGTTTCTAGTAAAAACTTTAGTTAATTGGCAAAAATAGATTAAATAGTTTTGTTCTTCAGCACTATAAGTTGATACCCTAAATAAAACTGCATTATTATTCTTAAATGTCAAACAAGTGTTACATAAATTTTTTCTTGTTTCAATGAAATATCGAAACCACAACCTCCAATTCCTGAGCCAAGTTCCAAACCACTAAACCTTGGTATTTCACAAAAATAAAACAATTTCAGTATCTTTTGATATGTTAAAATATCATATAGAATGAGTGTCAATATGCCATAGTACTTAATACATACCCACTCTTCAAATGACCAACATTTCATCAGAAGCATTTACATCCTCATTGGAGTATACCTAGGGGTATTTCTGTCTGAAACAAATGAGTACATTTAAGATTAATATTGTTATACAAAAGCAAAAAACATTGGCAAACTTAATGAGTCAAAGATTAAGTATAATTATATTAAACTGTTCATACTTTTTATTACACTAGCTCTAACTATAACGTGTTAAAAATAAAACTCACCTGATTCACAGGACGATAGAGGCATGCCGTGCTCTGTATTTCATCATCCGTAAGGAGAAATGGATTAGAATGTTTAAATATCTTGGCCTTCTTCGTCAAATTGATATTTATGAAAGTGTTTTTCAGTAACAAGTTTTCGAAGTTGCTCTTTAGAGAGACCGATGGATAGTTGGCACCAGGAAGGACAGCCACAGGTTTCTAAAATTAATGTTCTTTGGGAAAGAAAAAATGCCGTTTCATGAACTAATAGTTGCGTTGCAACCGCCGACACAAGACTTAAATAGTCCCTTAAAACGAAAAACTAACAACATTTACACTAAATTAATTAACACACTATAAAATATTGATATAATGTATCAATAATATGCGGAGTAATTGAATATTTTGTATCAAATCAAGCAAAAAACGAGGATAAACAAAACACTAACAAACTACACGCGGCCATATTTGAGTTTTGACAACATAGATCATTAGCATAGATCACTAGACACATAAACAAATAGACCATAGACGTGTGTGACGTCACAAAACGACGCCATTTTGCTTTCGACCGCAGCGCCAAAACGTAACAAATGGAACTACACTGTCAGCCCCGTTTACGAAATGCGATCATAAATTATCTAGGTAGGTACCTATCTATTGTAATTTTGACATTTAGAAAAAAAAACTTCTTGTCTCTGTCTTTATGCCGAGTGATGATTTTTTGTAAAAATTAGAATATAATTTTAAAACATGACAAAAATACTAAATATTAGGTCCTTACATCGCTGCTTTGGAAGAATACTGTCGTAACTCAAATTTAGTGAATTTTTCAGTAGAGCACTTTAAAGTTTTGTCAAAAATTAAAATGCTGCATTTTTTTTATTAAATGCGTAAATGTTGATGCGACATTAATAAAAACACGAAAAATATATTAGAGTTTATGTTTATTAAATGTTTTTTAGAAAATAATACTTATTTAATACTAAAAAATTTAAATGACTACTAGGTATCAGACTTATAACAAAATAACACAGACAAACTTATGAAGAATATTGGCATATTACAAAAAAATACTAGAATAAAATAAGGTTATTTTTAGTAACAGGGGTGTTTCTCGAAATAATACAAAATATTCATTATGTTTTTCTTAGTGATACTGATACATTTTGAGTTGTGACATCTTAGCATTATTTATTTTAAATCAATATTGTTTCAATACCAATTCGGTAGTTGTTTTACAAAAATGCTTGCTGTATGTAACATGTTTTATGGAAATGTAAAGTATTAACTGGTTTTACAGCAAGTTTAGTAATGAACATACTAAAATAAGAAACAGTTTCCTTATTTTATTATGTTCATTACTAAACTTGCGATAGTTTAATGTCTTTAAAAATAGCTAACGTTTATCAAAAATATAATGATAATTAAGTAATTTTTGTAGATTAGAATCTTATAAATTCAAACAATCTTGTATAACAAACTTAAAAGAAAGAAATTAAAAAAATATCAAATTTTAACAATATAACTATATCAACTAATAATTAGACGAATTTTATAAATTCTAAACACGGAACAGAGTTTATATTATCAGTCTCTATTTTTCACAGTTTAACAGCCAATTAAAAAAGTTATCTTAATATCTAAATATAATACTTTGAGATCATAACAATCAGTTTGCATTTCGCATTTCTATAATATATTATAATAATAATAATATAATTTTCGCATTTCTCATTACCAATACGCAAAATAAAAGTATTTAGTAATTACGTTAAAAGTAACGTGTCATATTATTATTATGACTACTGTAGGGACCTATGTAAGTGTAATTTACATTAATCTTCCGACCACTTTACGATCTTAACGTCCCTGTAAAAAATCCTAAAGATTCTCATAGAATAATGAGTAACATTTTGGAATTGTATTCTTTTGTATTAAAGCTAATAATCCTCGTTTCTTCTTTTCACACACTTCCATCTTATTTTTGTATGCTTGTGTCAAAACTATATTATTATTTTGTGTGTGTCTTGTTCTCCCTATCTTATCAACAATAACTTTATTAAAATGTTCCTCTTCGTATGATGTTTTGTAGTAGAAGGCGTAATTTTGAGTGTCGCCTGGATCAACTTTCAAAATTTTTATATCACTAAGTTTTACTGACAGCTTGTTTGTATTTTTAGAAAAATTCTTACCTATAGCAGTTGCTAAACTTTTGACATCATAAAAATTGTCATGAGTCAGTTCATGTACTTTATAGGGGGTACCAGTCTTCTTCGCACTTCGTATTATCTGTGTGTATTGATCAGCTGTGTAGATAGCACCAGATTTGAGGCTTCTTTGGATTTGACGCTCTATAACAGAGTGAACACTGTCACCCTCATTTTGTGTATGACCCTTTATGAGGAATTTATGACAAATTGAATTTATAAAATCATAATTATGTACAGAAAAAATATATACTGCTATCAAATAATGATTTTTCTGCTGCCCGCAGCAATTGTCGGAGTAAAATATCAAATCCAATTTTGAATCAAGTTTTTTAGCGGTCTCTTCCAGACTTTTAATGTATTTTAGTACACAGGTACCAATTTCAATAGCTCCACGTTTAGCCTCGCCTTCGTGCCATACGTAACAGTTTACATCTTTGGTTTTAATATCATAAATAGTAAAATTATAGCAGTTTAACTTGGATAGGTAATAAAATGTCGACGTATCACCTTTAGGACAAGGCATTGCAGCTTGTAGATCATAAACTGATACTATACAGTTGTCCGGAGTATAGTCTTTGTCTTCATCTTTTTGATCCCTTGCTAGTTGTTTTTGCTTTAGGTGAAGTTCATAATCATGTTTCATAATTTGTTTGTCTTCTTCATTCGCATTAGTATAATTTGTACAATTTTCGCATTGGTCTTTTTTAGGTTTGAAGAATGCCATATTGTATTCGGAACAAAATATATTGTAATATGCTAGATAATTACCGAAAGGCAAATCTTTACTTTTACAATCAGCAACATAGTCTCTATCTATGTAAATCGGCTACAGTTTTGCCGCCTTCAATGTATATTCGCTTGGTGTCTGCTCTGCAGTAATGACTATCAATTTTTGGGATAGAATCTAAGTGTTTTCTTATGCTATCTTTTACCAAAGGATCAAGATGAGCATGGTTCTCGTGTTTGCCTCGACGATCTTGCTCTAAAATAGCCATGTCGGACGTTTTATCAATTACAGTCTTAATTACCCTGTCATTAATGTCAAGAGTGGCTTTGAAATAAGTTTTACAAACTCTAAATTTGTTATCCGTTATTGAAAGATAAAAAGCAAAATTGTTTCCCCGATTACTGTTGTGGACTTTGTACGAGTATCTCGGTTTGATTACAGAAATATGTCGCATAATATATTCTCGCTGGCGTTCCAAGTCTCCCATATCCCAGTAGTATTGAAATATCATTTGTCTCTGTAATTCTGTAATGTTCTCCTTACACTTAAATTTGCATTTATCGTCGCATGGAGTTTTCAATTGTCTGTTAGGAATTACTTTATTTTTTTTATTTACATACGATTTGCCATGATTTCTTAAAAATTTTGCTCTTACAGATATCCAGTTTTTAGGGTTTGCCTTGCGTTTACGTCCAATTCTTTTCGCAGACTCTGTATTTTTTTCTATATCTTGTTCTATGTCTGGTTCAACATCTTGTTCTGTAACTTCTTCTATATCTTGTTCTATATCTAGTCCTTTACCCATTTCTGTATATTTTTCTATCTCTTCTTGTACTGCAACGTGTACTACATCTTGTTCTCTATCTATATTATTATCTATATTTCTTTCTGTATCTGGTTCTGTAACTTGTTCTATACCTTGTTTTTCAACTTTTTCTGCATCCTCTTCTGTATCTGAAGAATCGCTAGACGATGATGAACTATCAGAAGAGCTTGAACTAGATGAACTACTCGGTGGTATATACGATATTGTTGAGGGACCTGGTTTGGGATTGCTTGAATAATCAAGTTTTTGTTGAGAATATGGTGCACTAATTTCGCTTGAACTGCAATATTTATTCGCAACTGAAATAATGGGATCGATGTTTTCAGCAAAATTATTTCGCATTGCGCGTTTTTTGTTATTAAAGTCACTATGATCAGAATCGGAACAATAGTCATCATCAGTATTTACGTAATTTGGGTCCTTAACGCTGTCATCTGAACAATAGTCATGTACTTGCTGGTTAAGCGGATCTTCTGCATATGGAAGCTTGTTGTTTTCAGACGGTAAAGGAGATAGTATCGCGCGTTCTGTTTGACTTATTCTGTTTTCTGCTTGATTTTTCTGTAACATAAACAAAACATGAAAAAAAATCCAATAAAGCATGAATTAAAAAAGTTTTAAATAATATTCTTCTCGATAGTTATTCTCAATTTAACATTAAATACTATTATAAAATCAAAAATGAAACTACCTACACTTTATGTAAAAGTACGTACCACTTCTTTTATTCCCTTGTTACTCAATGGGACATTGATGTTCCGGAACATCTGTAGAGTCCGGTTTCGGTTTGCCACTAAATAAATAAAAAACAAGTAAATGTTAGGTAGGTACCTAGAATGTAGCTAACTAGTAACTAGTAAGCTACCTATGTATATAACTTACTTTTAAAAACTGAATAGTTAAAAAGAATTCTAAGTGCCTACTAAAATAGTAGGTTCTGTAAGCTCATTATAATTAGTTAGGTAGGTAGGTATCTGACATTTTAAAAAATAAATGCGTTTTTGAGTTGTTTTTTATCTGAAATACTGTGTCAAGTACAAAATACGACTGATTATTTATTGGACAAAGTCATAATACGAAAAATACAATTACAGTCACGAAATAATTTATCTAGAAAAACGTTTTAATTTGAATTGTATAAATGCTATAGATACCCTATTTTTATTATAAACAGTAATATATAATTTTAATACATTCAAGTTATACTTACTTTTTGTAGAAAGATGTAGTAATTTCAAATGATACTTTGTTTATGAGAAGTGTCTAAAAGTTCTTGTAGATTATTATAAACAATAGCGTCACATCACGAAATAGCACAGTGTCCTCGATAAATGCGCACTCAAAATCTGTATTATTTTGTATTAAGACTATAATCCAGAAAACCAACCGAGTTTTCTCTTATGAAGACAAGTTGCAACTGGCGATACAACGCTGTTTAAAAAAAATGGCGGCCAAAGTGACCAATAGGAAACAGTCCTTCGGTGGCGCCACGCTCGTATTTATTGTTATAGAAATATGATCTTTACTGAGTATATAAAACGGATCATTTTACGTTGAATGGTGTTGAAAACTCAATTTTGTAGTATTTCGTATTATTACGCTATTCTTCCAAAGCAGCGACATATGAAATTGGCGTTTTGTATGGGAGGAACATAAAGGTGATTTTTTCATATTAAAATATATGTTATTAATCAAAGTATGTACCATTGCTATCTGTACACTTTTGCCATCGTAGAGGTACAAGCTTGGCAAAAAGAGTGTGGAATAAATGAGGTCGCTTTTCCTTTTTTAGTGGCAACCCTCAATAGTACCTCTTAATTGTAATTTTTAGTTTTGACCGATTTAAACGAGTATAGGGATCTTACTCACCATAATATTATTATAATAAAATATATTTTATTTTATTATAATAATAAAAATTTAATCAATTTTATACTTGTAATTTTTAGTTTTGACCTATTTAAACGAGTATAGGTTACCTTACTCAAAATAATTATTATGGGCGTGTTCCTTTAAGCGCTCTTTTTACACTGAACGCTCAGATCATTCATAACGCACACAGTCGTTTCTTTAGCACAATAATGAAATTTTCGATCTGAACGTTTCAACAAACTTTACTGCTAGTGGAACGACTGACAGATGTCAAAAATTAACATTTCCTTTTTATCTCATAAATTCTATTTATATTTTAAATTAACAATAATAACTACATTATAAAAGAATCTATAATAAATTTGCTCGATCCCTAGCTTAAAAATAACATCGAGATCAGTGAAATCTAAGTAAACGTCAAAAACAAGATGATCATTCTGAGCGTTTTGAACAGTTTTTGACAGCTGACACCTGCTTGTGGAACACGAGTAAGAACAGTTCAAAACGATCTTAATGATTCTTTAGAGTGCTAAAGAAACGAGAATCTGAACGAAAAAAAACGTTATTTTCGTTTATTATCAGCTCCTGGAACACAGGGTATAATAAAATATATTTTATTTGAAATGTGATATCGTTCTTAAAGACTAACGATGTCTAAGACGCGCTAGTTATTCAATTAAATAAGAAAATTCAATCAGATGAATGCGACATATAAACACACACACACAGTTTTATTCTATTAATAAAATGTATTTTAAATTTAACACTTAAGTATACAGTATGTAAAATCTAGAGGGAAAGGGTATGTTAACCCTTACTACAGGTTTACCAGCATATCAAGGTTAACAGGGCTTCACTCATGATGCAACTTTAATGTGTATTTTAAAATTGTATGTACCTTTTTATAAGAAACATTATTCGTATCTACCTACTTCTTTATACAATCAACTTTGGCAACAATAAACTTTTTTATTTTTATGTAAATATCACTAGTAGTTCCTGAGATTAGCGCGTTTAATCAAACAAACAAACAAACTCTTCTGCTTTATAATATAAAAATAGATTTCATTCTACTAATATTATTCACGGAATTACTATAGTAATATGACTTATTGTTACAAACATCTTCAGTCTCGGCAGTGCCCACATCTAGATCCGTGATATTACAATTATGCGTGTTTATTTTATATTAGTGTTAATTTCATTGAACTGTTTATTAATAATTTATCAATCAACTGACTGTTATAGATTATATTATTGTAGTTATTTTAAATTATTTAATATTTAAATATGGCAACCCATGACGTCACTTCCATAATATTAAATTGTCATACAATTTATTATCTTAACTAAAGTAAGAATAATTATATAAGATTAAATATATGTTATTAATATTTGTTATTAAGATTAATATTATGTAAGATTAATATTTGTTTACCTAATAATCATATTCTATTATATCCGGTATAGGTAATTATAATCATACCGGATATTAAATAGTTCTCATATTGATTTTTGCCCTAACGAGTCAATGATATATAAGGGTGTAACTCTTCGTTGTGACCAGACTTAAGAATAGATTGATACTGTTATAAGCAGAGACTCTGCCCGATTAAAATATTGTAATTATAAATATTGAGAGTTGTCTTTTATTCACGTCCGTAACAATTCAGAAGAGGGGTCAAGAAGAAACGTATCAAGGCCATACCCAGATGGACTCGAAAAAAGGAAACAGGAAGACAGGTCAGTGATGATTTTTTTTTTTTTTTTTCTTTCGTTTCTGATGACTCCACGCCCAACCCTACGCTGGCAAAAAGAGAAAACCACGCTGTGTGGCTCATGATTCGTTATTTTTACGATAAAATGTGAATATTGCTGGTCAAGATGTAATTTCATGTAGGTACATCAAACTTTATACTCTTTATTGGCAAAGACTGCATACACAATATGATAAATCGTAATACATTGAAAAATATATAAAACTTAGTGCCTTGTTCAGGCGTTTGCTAAATAATAAGATTAGTACATTTACTTCCCTATGTACATTACATACTTATTTTAAATTAAGTATTACATATAGATAATTATGATTATAATATTGTACCTACTAAGTAGAAAAATATTTTATAAACAATATTCTTGACCTTTTGCAAAGTATTTTTCTTATGAGAATCTTTTTTTTTAAATACCGTCGTTATTTATTTTTCTGTTAAATAGTAGTTTGGTTTCTTTTTATGGTAGTTGATTATACTCGTAATAATAGATAGACCGTCTAAACTACGTGCTAATGCTAAAGCTTATCAAACACGAGAAATGGTATATTTCGGATATGTCTTTTAGAAAATTTTAGTAAAGATAATAATTCCTTATCTTTAATTTCTCGGGAATCATCATGGTGGCGCGGAGGAAAAGTCTACAGCATATGCTCTGGGGCACGTGATTGTCGAGCACAACAACTGTGTGACACACTTCGGCAAGCTGCTGGGTAGCCGTTACACCTGGACCTTCGCGGCAACAGGATCAGCAAACTCCGGGAATCATCATGGCGGCGCGGAGAAAAGGTCTACAGCTGCCTTGTGGTCTGGGGCACGTGATTGCCGAGCACAACAACTGTGTGACACACTTCGGCAAGCTGCTGGGTAGCCGTTACACCCGGACCTTCGCGGCAACAGGATCAGCAAAATCCGGTGTGTATATTGATTCTTAATTTAAATGATCAAGTGGTTTTTATGCGCCCCGTAATTATTAGCTCCTCAAGTGTCGTTATTTATACTGGTAGTAAATTTAATATTATTTTAAATTAAAAGAAAACAAATGATTGGATTGATTGACTAACTTGAAATATTACCATCAGATATAGGCACAGAAATAAAGTGGATATAGGAAATAATGAAAGGGTTTGGAGATGCTTATTATACTCTTTCTTTGGGCATATTATCTAATATATAGTAAACATGCTATATCTGTGTGATACTAAAATAAAATCTAGTAATTAAACTAGATCTGTGTGACCATGAAATAATATATAGTAAACATGCTATATCTGTGTGATACTAAAATAAAATCTAGTAATTAAACTAGATCTGTGTGACCATGAAATAATATATAGTAAACAAGCTATATCTGTGTGATACTAAAATAAAAACTAGTAATTAAACTAGATCTGTGTGACCATGAAATAATATATAGTAAACAAGCTATATCTGTGTGATACTAAAATAAAAACTAGTAATTAAACTAGATCTGTGTGACCATGAAATAATGTATAGTAAACAAGCTATATCTGTGTGATACTAAAATAAAAACTAGTAATTAAACTAGATCTGTGTGACCATGAAATAATATATAGTAAACAAGCTATATCTGTGTGATACTAAAATAAAAACTAGTAATTAAACTAGATCTGTCTGACCATGAAATAATATAGAGTAAACATGCTATATCTGTGTTATACAAAAATAAAATCTAATAATTAAACTAGATCTGTGTGACTATGAAATAATATATAGTAAACATGCTATATCTGTGTGATACTAAAATAAAAACTAGTAGGTAAATAAACTAGATTTATGTGATTATAAAATAACAATTAGTTAGTATTAAAAAAAACTATATCTATGTGACAATAAAATAATAATTCAAAATATTATGCAAAATTTGTGTACATAAATGTTTACACTAAAATAACATCTACCGAATAAACCAGATCCAAGAGATACTAAACCAACTCAGCAGGATAATTGACTATGATAAATAACTTAATAATTGAAATAGACACAATTAAATATAAAGAATATTTTGGTCATAATGTATTTAAAATATTTTCTAAGTGCAATTACTGTTTTCGTTTATTTCTTTCAGGTACACAAAAAAGATATGACGAAAACTAATCATCTTGCCCTGGGACATGGCAAAATGCAGGATGGCCGAGTGTTACAAACATCTTCAGTCTCGGCAGTGCCCACATCTAGATCCGTGATATTACAATTATGCGTGTTTATTTTATATTAGTGTTAATTTCATTGAACTGTTTATTAATAATTTATCAATCAACTGACTGTTATAGATTATATTATTGTAGTTATTTTAAATTATTTAATATTTAAATATGGCAACCCATGACGTCACTTCCATAATATTAAATTGTCATACAATTTATTATCTTAACTAAAGTAAGAATAATTATATAAGATTAAATATATGTTATTAATATTTGTTATTAAGATTAATATTATGTAAGATTAATATTTGTTTACCTAATAATCATATTCTATTATATCCGGTATAGGTAATTATAATCATACCGGATATTAAATAGTTCTCATATTGATTTTTGCCCTAACGAGTCAATGATATATAAGGGTGTAACTCTTCGTTGTGACCAGACTTAAGAATAGATTGATACTGTTATAAGCAGAGACTCTGCCCGATTAAAATATTGTAATTATAAATATTGAGAGTTGTCTTTTATTCACGTCCGTAACATTATAACACAAGCTTTTTAAAGTGGGTATACAATAAAACTAAATATGAAAATTTTTTCGTATTTCTATAATACTTTAATCAGAGTTTAACAAAGTTTCGTCTAAATATTCTACGCCTGAAAACATTGTCATAACGCTGGAGCTTCCAGCAACTTCAGAATCATATTCTGAATCTGATGATTCACAGCTGCCTGTCGTCTCTGAGGATAATTACCAGCTGTTCAATATCTTTATAAATTGTTTTAATTACCTAAAACAAAAAAATACACTATGTAAATAATTTAATTTAATGTAATAATAACTTCAAGAATCATTGTTATTCGTGTTGAAGTATACATTAATAAAATTGTCAGTCGGAAAAACATAACCTCAAAATCAGATGTTCGTAAACAAGACTAAAAATCACTGAAATATAGTTTAAACAAAACTATAAATTCATATGCAATATAATAACATATGTAGGAACCTTATTATGCTGATAAATAGGGATAAATACCTGTCATATCGGCAGTTCTTTGATAAACATTACCTATTTGTGATAAAATTTGTCCTGCTTCAGATTGAGCCAAACATCGCAATAAAACGTTATAAATCACTGCTCTACCACTACTACGAATAGTTTTGTTCATTCTGAACAATTCAGAAGAGCTAATTTGAGCTACAAGTAAAAACAATCAATGTAAATAGCTTGCGTGAACGGACTGTTGACATAAAATGTACTAGTAGTTGACATGTTCAGTAGTGTTGCCACATGTGTAAAATTTTAGTTTCCGCTGTCACCGCGTCAGACTCTTTTTGCCAAGCTTTTGTAGTTCATTGATCCCTTTACTAAACAAGCCATTCGGACGGGAATCAATGAAATCTTTGAAAGCAGTTTGGACTGCCTTATCGGAATTGAATTTTTTTCCTTGCAAGAAGTTATCCAAATTTCGAAAAAAATGGTAATCTGTTGAAGCAAGGTCCGGAGAGTACGGAGGATGTCTTAGACATTCCAATTGAAGCTCCTCTAATTTGGTAGCCATCTGTTGGGCCGTGTGTGGTCTAACGTTGTCTCGAAGCAGCAGTGGCGTAAAGCGATTGACAAGTCTCGGTTGTTTAACGGCGAGCTTTTTCATCATGGTTTGCAGTGGCTGACAATAGACATCAGCCGTAATCGTCTGACCAAATTTAAGAAAGCTATAGTGTACGACACCGGCACTAGTCCACCAAACGCTTACAAGTAACTTTTTTTGAGTCAATTTTCGCTTGGGGCAAGACTTTGCTGGTTCACCAGGGTTCAGCCATTGCGATGAGCGTTTACGATTATCGTACAGGATCCACTTTTCATCACATGTAATGATCCGATTTAAAATTCCTTCATTATTGTGCCGGTTGAGCAATGTAACGCAGCAGTCGACGCGCGTTTGTCGGTTTGCTTCACTCAATTCATGAGGTACCCACCTTTCAAGCTTTTTCACCTTCCCAATTTGCTTCATGTGGATTAAAACGGTTTTGTCACTAACACCGCAGCCTGTAGCTAACTCTGATGTGGTTTGCGATGGATCTGCTTCCACAATAGCCTTCAACTCATCATTATCGACCTTGGTCTCCGGCCGTCCACGGGGCTTGTTCTGCAGGTCGAAATTTCGAGAACGAAAGCGTTGAAACCAAAAACGCACCGTGTTTTATTTTGCGACACCACCCCCATACACATCATTAATCCTTCGAGCCGTTTCTGCAGCACTGGTGCCACGGTGGAACTCGTACTCGTAAATAATGCGATATTTTAAGTTTTCCATTTTGTAAAATGAGTGACGCAGAAAAAAAGCAAAAGAGAAAAAAACAAATGAATTACGGTTTTCAAAACACAAATGCATAACCCCTCATAAATACCTAGCTGTTTAAATTTGAATTTGGAATTCCTAACCAAAGAGGATATATTTAAGATCAAAGTGGCCAGTACGACAAAACGCCAATTTCACATGTAAGGACCTAAAAATCGCTACGTAGAAATCGAAATAACTTTATCCCGACTTCTCACTTATATTCCATAGACAATAATACATTATTTTTAAGCTATGGCAAGACCATAAAGTAATGTCGCCGCCATTGAAAGTCGTCGTTCGCGTAGCCGACTATTGAAATTGGTGTTCTTGCCATTTTTAATCGGCAAATATCAGAGAAATCCTATTTCAACAACATTTTTTTTTGTCTTAAATCCGTGCCGAATAATTATATCCAATGGCAGACAGAGACACAGATGAGTTAAACATCGATAATGTAATCAAAAAATTATTAAAAGGTAAATTCAAAATAAGTACTATAAAAACAAAATAATTTTGATATCTTTATAAATTGAAAATTTGATGTTTGTGTGTGAAAATTTGTAAAGTTCTGTGTTCTTATTTAGTGTTTACGTGTTTGTTTTAGTGCGGGGCGAAAAGCCTGGTATGAATGTACAGTTGACAGAAATTGAAATTAAAGGGCTGTGTTTAAAATCACGAGAAATATTTCTATCCCAGCCTATTTTGCTCGAACTTGAAGCACCGTTAAAAATATGCGGTAAGTACCTTTAATTCAAGAAGCTGCTTGCATTTTACTCTGTTGTTTTCATCTTCAAATAGTTTACACCAAGTTAAGACAATCGCCATGAAGGCTTTTTTTCAACTCTTGATTTGTCCAAATACAAGAGAAATATGCTGTACCAGCTTAAAAAGTTGTTCATCATCAATTTGTAAATTATTTACAAATATTACAAGATTAATGCATGATTTATTTTCTATTTCGTCTACCCGTCTTTTTGATTTTAACAACTTCATATACCTAATATATTAAATACTGTGATTTTGTTTATTTATTTCCTTTTTGGAATTAATTATTACTTTGAATTTAAATTATGCTTTATTTTATTCTTAAGTTTCATTGATAATTTGGGCTACTCATCTTTAGTTTTAACTGAATATTTTATGTAAGTACAGTTTTTGTTGAAAAAAGTACAGGAATAGGAATGTACAGTTTTAAATTTCCATAGTGAACAGAAACTGTACAGATTAAGCCTCAGTTGGCAGTAAGTTACTCCTGTTTGTGTGAGATTGAGAGTTATAAGTATATTTTTATTTCAGGTGACATTCATGGACAATACTATGACTTATTAAGGTTATTTGAGTATGGTGGCTTCCCACCAGAATCCAATTACTTGTTCCTCGGAGATTATGTAGATCGTGGGAAGCAGTCCCTTGAGACAATATGCCTACTACTGGCATACAAGATCAAATATCCAGAAAACTTCTTTCTTCTAAGAGGCAACCATGAGTGTGCTAGCATTAACAGAATTTATGGGTATGTATAACATACATATATCTTATGTTTTATACTAATATTATAAATAGGTAAAGCTTGTGAGGTCATATCTGGATCTACTTAACTTTTTATGGCAATTATTTTACTACTAGTGAACTTTAATTGCGTGACATAGTGAGATTTCAAACTTATAAGAGAGCCATGGAAGACCAGACACCAAGGCTTGCTATTGTCGAAGCCCAAGTGGCTTCTCCTTAGACATGTGAAGTGGCCATTAAATAAATTTTGGTTGTGTGTCTAAAACTTTAATTGTTGTTGTTAGAGTCATTGTCTATATAAATTCATTTATTTGATTATAGTAAGATATCATTTATTTGATTTTAGTCTTTTGGTAAAATAAATTATTGCGAGTACCTTCACAAAAAAAAACTTTTACAAAATGTGTTGAAAGATTAGTCATTATGCTGTTATAAAAGCTGTTTGAGTGACTCATACTAATTTCTTGACATCAATGATGGTATCAGCCTCAGGAAAAGGTTTGTCTGCACATTATATATAGAAATAAGGATAAAATAACATTATCTAAAACTTAGTATCTACCTTAAGACTTTTGTCATAATATATACATCATTTTTCATACTAAGATTATCATCCAATAAAACTTAAACTTATCTAAAATATAAAATTTGGGGAAACAAACACAATATTTGGATAAAATTGCTAAATTATGTGACAACATAATATGTAAGGTACATAGTAGATACAAAAACGAAGCATAAAGTCAAGGTACTAAGGGTTATTGTCCTGTGTTATCATGAGTTATTGATTTGCTCCTATCTTGAGATTATTTGATGAAATCATAAGATAGTACACAATTTTATTTATCATTCAAACCATTCTGAATACTACCTAGTTCAGATTTCATTTTGATTTTTGTTTGGAAGAAATGATTAAAGTAAAAGGATAAAGTAAATGATATTGGAAATAATATATTATGCTTGACAAGCAATTTAAAACAAATATTACAATTTTGATTAAAAGTTGTATGTGTAATGTTTATCATAAACAAACACATTTTTGTTTATTTATTAACCTATAAGCTGGGCATGTTGTATCTTAAAAACTATTTCTTGCTCACTGGATATCAGATTTTCTCTAGATTTCGTGGTACCAGCATGCTCTGATGACACAGGTATCCCCCAAAGTAGTACAAGCTAACATTGTACCTACCCAGTTTTAAAATTTATTTAATTTAAAAATAAAAATCTTGTTTTATAAGAATCCTACCCTTGACATAACTGACCCAATTTAAATAGGCTATTTTCATCTTTATGAAAGCTACCAAGGACAGATTTTTTCAATCTTGCAGGAACATAATTGCAGCAGTTGTTTTATCGTTTTTATTTTTGTTAAAGAGTGGCATTCAATTATTGCTTAATAACTTTGGCCGTGGATTCGCCCGCGTAAATACAGTATCCCACTGGAACTGCAAAAAAACAACAGCTGTGTTTTTCAAAAGTCGTAATAGGTATAGCTTTTATAAAAGCTGTTTGCGTGACTCATAAAATTATTTCTTGACATCAATGACTGTATTTATTTTCCCGTTTTGGAAAAGGTATCTGTCTGCAAATTCCCTATACCTATAAAAGGATTGAATTAGTAGAGTCATAGTAGCATCTTTAAGAATTTTGCCATTTAAACAAATTTTTGTCATACTGGGATTTACAACAAACAAAACCTTTTTTAATTGGTCTACCTATGTCCTAATTTATTGTGTTACTACATGTCAAATTTGATCAAAATTGTTTGTGCTTGAAGAAGTGACAAACAAACTTTTGCCTTCATAGCATTAGTTTGTTTACCATCAAACCATTAATGCATGCAAAGATAAAGCATTATTTGTACATTGAGCAATTACTTAAAAGTTTTCTAATAAATCTGCGATGTTGAAAAGATCATTCACTAACTCACACTGAGCTGATCAATTGACAAAAATTTATTGAATTGACAATTTTATAAAATATTTTGAACTCAACTAGTGTGGTCAATAATGACCTCACCTTTAATTACCATTGTAAAAGAGTGCATTGTAGTTAAATATAATCTTGTTCTAATAACCTTTCTACTTAAATTATTTCAAATTCATAGTAGGTACCTCGAAGATCATGTGTTGAAAGTTTCTGTATTTTGCAAAACATTATTTGAGTACTGAGTAAACATATTTTATGTAAATCGATTATGTCGATGAAGCGTAGATTCACGAAAACAAGTCTGAAATAAAAACAGTTTGGAATGTTGCCAAAAAGAGCAAAGTTTTTGTTGGTTAGGCTTATACAAAAATCCTTATAAATATTCTTTAAATTTTTGTAAGATTGAAATGATAACTATTATCATAAATAATTCTAACATAACATGAAAATATACCGAGATAGGTATCTAAGATCTTTCAACGCATGTATTCACAAAATCTAATTTTGTTAAAGACATCTATCTATTGCCCATTAAAATCAGAGTTAGTTATAATTGATAATATGTATTTATTTTGTTTTCACTAATACGTCATAAATACGACTCTTCTATGAACCATAACTAAATTACATAAACTATATAGACCACGTTACCTAGGGCCTTATTTAAGATGCCATCGCTATCGTCACTTGTCGATAACATCTTGAATAAGGGCTCAGCAGGCTTACTCCCGACACAATCGAGAATCAAATCAGTTCAATCTCAACGGTTTTATTTGGCGGATTACTTTGAAACTAACCAGGATAAAGAAAATCGTTAGATCGCAACTTTTTGTACTCTCGACCATATCAATCGACTGATAATCAAAATAAACAACGTCAATTTATTGGGAAGTACGCGACACGATCGAATCTGAATCAAAATCGTATTAGTTTGGAGAGTAAGGCCCCAGGGCTCTGATTCAAGATGCCGTCGCTTTGATCACTTACGAAGTTGCCAAATGTGTAGGATTAGACATAAGCTTCGCTAAGTGACGTGCAGAGTAAATCCCAAATTTTATGATTTTTGTTTTTGAAGTTCGTAAGTGATAATAGAGATCAGGCAGAGGCATCTATCGACACCTCTCATTAAATTTGATCACAACATTCGTACGTCATAATTGTTTATTAATTACCCTTTCCTTTTGGCCGTAGTCGGGTAAGAATAGAGCAACATTTACAAGCACTTATATTGTTCCCAGGTTCTACGACGAATGTAAAAGAAGGTACAACATTAAGTTATGGAAAACATTCACAGACTGTTTCAACTGCTTACCTGTAGCAGCTATTGGTAAGTGTCTTTCAATGTTCATATTTTTCCGTGTTTTTTTATTGTTCGTGGGGTGCCGGAGTAGGAATAGCAATCACCCCATCGACCATCTTTCGCGTCGTGAAAAACGACAAGAGTTAATATACAGTGTGTAAAAAGAACAGTCACTATAACTTTGAGATACTACCTTTCCGATTATACTACCTTTCCTCATTGTGGAAATGTACTTTTTTAATTTATTTTATTTCAAAAACTAAAAAAAACTTTTTTTTTATTTTACCACTTCTTATTTTTGTGTTTGTTTGTTTGTTTGTTGGATTATTTTGAAAATAACCAGGATAAAGAAAATCGTTAGATCGTAACTTTTTGTACTACCGGCCATATCAATCGACTGAAAATCAAAATAAACAAACGTCAATTTATTCGGGAGTTTGCGGCAAGATCGAATCAGAATCAAAATCAAATCAATTTGGAGAGTAAGGTTGGAACCTTACTCTCCTAACTGATTTGATTTTGATGTAGCTGAAACGACGACGACGAATTTTCCTATGTACATAGTATCTAATTTTAGGCAATTTACATGTTTTTTTTTTATTTGCCTCATAGCTTGAGTGTTGACTGTGCACGACGTACACGCGCGATTGAGTATTTAACAAAGATTATAATTAAGTGTAGTGGTTGTTTTGAGTTTTAGAAAAGCAACAATAATAATGAAATTTTAAACGCTTATCTTATCTGAATAGACTGCAACTTCTTACCATTGTAATTGAGAGTGCATTTACGACCAGGGGGCCTATTACAAGCTCTTAATTCCAGCCCGTATACGCCATACAACATTACAACTGCATGATGTGACATGCCAGCAATGATGACAGCTAGTTAGCAGACACGTGATACTTGACTTGCTTCCGAATATCACTTTCAGACAACCAAACTAGGGGGGATCCATTCAGTTTAACATGTCGCTGTAATATGAAAAAGAACAAGGCAGTTTAAGACCGCATTATTGAATTGCCTGGAACCAGGCTGGTATTGGAAAAGATCATAATACGGCCCCAGTTGCTTCTAAATTATTGTTTACTTAGGGATTGTCCATAATTTAGTTCTATGGCTACAGCAACAGCTATCTAGACTCATTAAGCGCTCGACTGAGCACAAACTGCCGTGCTAATTAGCGTAGACACCAATAATAGTTGTAGATTTGTGTATGTTTAGGTCCCAGATAATATACTTAGTTCTGATTAAACGTGAAAAAAATGCAAACAAAGCTCAGCATGAACGGAAATTTAATGATTCACCTCGCAACGAAGAAATACAATTTACCACATTAATATGGTCGAATTTCATTATTTTGTTTACAATTTACCTACATCACGTTCAAATGGATTGGAGTATGATATAACGTAGAAAGTCTTGAGGTTTGCAATAACTTTGAAATGTTGAACGTGTCTTATAAAATGTTAAATAAGTCGTTTAAAAACCATATGAAAAATGAAAAAAAAAAAATAAACAGAATAAATGCATTTAGATTTTATAGCACACTAGCTGTCCCCGCGACTTCGTTCGCGTGGTTTTTGAGCGACTTAAACCGTTTATGCAGCGCGCACGCAACGAAAGTCTCCCCGTTTTTGCAACAATTTCTCACTAACGCTTTGCTCCTATTGGTCGTAGCGTTATGTTAAATATAGCCTAAAGTCCTCTATAAATGGACTATCCAACAAAAATAAATTTTCAAAAAAATAAAAATATTTTTTCAAATCGGACCAGTAGTTCCTGAGATTAGCGCGTTTAAACAAACAAACTTTTCCGCTTTATAATATTAGTATAGATTTTGTTTTAGAATTGAGATACATAACATTCTATTATGTATCTCATATCATATTTTTATTTTGCTGTCGTTCTTATCGGTCCTTAATACTGTTATTGTGTATTGTTTTAGTTTGTATATAATTTACTAGGTGTCTGCGTGAAAACCCATGGTTTAAAAATCTTCTTCAGGTGCTCCGCTCGGTCTTAAAGTGAAGATATCTATAATCTATAGCCTTTCTCGATATACGGGCTACCCAACATTAAAATATTTTTTGAAATCGGAACAGTAGTTCCTGAGATTGAAATAAACAAACTCTTCAGCTTTTATTATTGTTACAAACTGGTTCCTCAGTTTGTTAAGCTCTTAGCACCAAAAATGTACCGTTAACTGAACGCAGGAAGATGTTTTCCGCTGATACAAGTTTTAGCGATCGTGTTTACGAGAACTACGTCAGACATGTCTAAACTCGATTAAAGAAATATTTGGTTATCGGACAACGTGAAAGATATAATAATTAATATTATAATGCAATATCTATGGACGCTTCACACCGCGGTAATAGGCCCCGTGATAAGTGTCTAAAGAACTTGTGTTACAGGATCCAGACAACGGAATATGTTTTAAATACTATATAAATTATATCGCTCGTTTAAAACTATAACGTGTCACAGTGGCATAACTCAATTTTGAGTTATTGATACCATTTTATTCACCGTAACCGAATCTATTTAGTGCAAAAACGTGGTACAATTTAAGCCAATACCGACAAAAGTATGAGGAAAAGAGAGAGCTTGTCACGATGTAGCGCTGCCCCGTTTAGCAGCTAAGCTTATTTCCACAACGCGCCTCCTCAGTGTGACAATGCAGTGCGTGAGAGTACTTGCTTGCGGTATAAGACAGCAACGTGTCACGACCTGCATGACACCTTTTTGGAGTAAAGGTAAATATTTTATTACTTATTTATTTAATTCTATAATGTGTCACACTTATTATGTCGCATTCTAGCATTAAAGAATTAATTGATCGTACTTGGTCATCACTTTGATAACACGTTGTTCCTTTGAAAAGTATGAAAATAAAATTGGCTTGTGTTAGCATGTCACGTTGTATGCAATATTTTTTTACACTTGTTTAAATTTACGGTTCGTTTATAACGGGATGTCACGATATATATTTGAAATATTGCTGTTATATTAAGAAATTCATCGTTTTGTCGCATTGTTTATAATAATATTTTATTAATAAAGATTTTTTTTTCTTTCAAGATCGATTCACGATCAAGGAGAATAGTGGAAATGGCTTATGAAAATTATCATCAAGATGAGAAAACTCCAGAAAAGCGTCGGCGTAGAAATTCTTCTAGCAGCTCCGGCATCAGAAGAGCATCTAGAAGCTCAGCTGAGGAATACTTCATCGAGGATAGCGACGATTCTGTTAGAGACCCTTTAGAGAGAATTTCACCATCAACAAAGCTATTGAAGAAAGTGCAGATGATGAAGAAGCTCACACCTTGACAACCATGACTGTACCTCTAAACGAATTGTCAAAAGACTTAATAAGTAGTACAGGCATAGAAAATTGTGTTTTCAGCTCTATAGACCAATACATAGCTACATTTTAAGATGCTATTGCTGCGAATATAATATGCGATCAGGAAGAAAATGCATATGTCGCAGTCATCTAATTAAATCAGCTATTTCATTGAGTGACTAGCGTTTTTATCGAATGACGACATTTAATTGAAAGACTAAAGGACAACTCGTCAAGTTGTTTATTGTAATGTCCAATGTCTTGACTGAACATTGATTGAACGTCATTTAGTCATGTAGTCATTGAATGAACGTCATTTAGTCCGATTTTTTAACCGACTTCCAAAAAAGGAGGAGCTGGAAAAAATTTAGTATAAATCCCTCTTAATTGGGGGGTGGAGAGAGGGGGAGGGGGAAAACCCCCCCTACCACTCCCACCTTTAGGAGACTACTAGTTTGGAAGATATTTATTGTTGAAGTTTTGAGGTTATGTCTGTGTTTCCGGGATATTTCCAGGAGTAAAACAGGGGAGAAAGGTGGAGACGGCGGTAAGGGGACAAAGGAAATCCCCCCTACCCTCCCCTCTACTCAGCAACCACTAGTTAAGAAAATATTTACAGTTGTAGTTTAGAGGTTAGATAAAACAGACAAGTTCTACGTGGAGTCGGAGTTGATAGATTTGTTTTAAGGACAATGTCGGTCTGTCACGTCTCCGGCGCTGCGGGAAATGCAGCCCCTTCGCCCATGCGTAACGAATGACAGCAACCAACACTCGCCTTAGGCTCTCCCTCCGCGCCTCCGCGCTTAAATATACACTCTAGGGGTTGACAGACAAGTACTACGTGGAGTCGGGGTTGATAGATTCGCTTTTGGGAAAATTCAGTCAGCTGACTGATTTTATGTCCGCTCTCATATAAGGGCTATGTTACAATCCGCTAATTGGACGTTGAGTGACGATTGTACAATCAATGTTCGGCCTAGTCTTTCAATTAAATGTCGTCATTTGATAAAAACGCTAGTCACTCAATGAAATAGCTGATTTAATTAGATGAATGCGACACATACACACCACAGAGTGAGGCTCGTGAAGACGAAGAAGAACAATGCTCCTTTCACGAGTTATGCCATCTTAGATTAATATTAGTACCTAGTTCTGATCCTAAAAAAACATGTGATATTTCCTGTATCTGTTATTGGTTCTCAAACAGTCAATATACATAATATTATTATATCTAAGTCATTATGGTTATTGTAAAATAGGTACTACCTAATTATAAGTACGAGTATGAACTATGTACAGAAAAGAGTGGCGCTAGTTGCGGTTATTCCTCGCCTTGAACCTTATTTTGGTACAAATTTTGTGGTTTACGACACTATAGTAAATTTTAATATTTCTATAATTCATAATATCAGGTCAAATTATTATTTTTAGACATAGGATTGTTTAGTCTAATAAAATAAGGGTTTTAATTTAGTTACTTATTTTTGTTATTATTTGTTTGTGAGACCGATTATAAAACTAGTAAGTTACACTTTAGCTAATAGTTTTTTTCAATAAATACTTCTATTATAATTTTAACAGTGTTATTTTTACTATATAATATATTCTGTACCACATTCTTAAATATCTTTATTTTGTTACCTATAACGTGATATACCCCTTTGTCAGTCAGTAAGTTCATTATTTTTATAGGAAGAACGTGACATGTAGGGACTTTTTTTTATAAAACTATTATTTCATAAATAAATATCTATACATCAATGAAATTTTCACTGAGATACATAGTTTCTTAGTAAAGTTTAAAATGGCCAAAATAATCTTTTTTGTAGCTATCTTACTTTAAAAGTTATAAGATTTTAAAAGTTTCAAAGTCGTTTTCCCAAAATTCCAGTTTTTCGTTGTGCCACGTTGTAGTTTTAAACGAGCGATATAATATTTTAATGCTATACAGGGTGTAAAAGAGCAGTCACTATAACTTCGTGGGGTAATAACCAGGCAAGAGATATATCCATTGGTACTAGACATTTGCTTTTATACCACTGTTTTAAAAATTTAAATATTTTCAATAGGCAATGTACAACGAGCACAACACAGCGATCAGCTGATTACGCTGAGGTCAATAGCACGTGTAAGACGTTCATTACGTACTAGGGCAAAAATTATAATATTTAAGAATTTAATGCAGAACATTGTTTCAAACAGCTCAGCTTGCGACTAAAAATAATAAATTGCAAAAAATAAAATTAATGAAAAAAAATCATTTCTAGAATGAGAAAAGGTCCTTTAATCATATCCCAAAGTTATAGTGACTGGCTCTTCTTACACCCTTTATACAAATTGAAGACTTATTATATTACTAGCTAGTAGCTACTAGACCCGTGCCCACTTCGTTGAGCATACAAACCGTTTAAACCTTCCCTGGACTTACACGAATATTTCAAGAGCAAAAATAGCCGGTTCGGTTAAGCCGTTCTCGAGTTTTAGCAAGACTAACGAACAGCAATTCATTTTCATATATATATAGATTCATCAGACCCAGGAACGCAGAAAACTTTTTGTTACTTCGGCGGGATCCGAACTAGAATGTGAAAGATGACAGAATGTGGTTTTATTAAATACTAGAAGCTGCCTACACTTGTATAGGAAGAAAGTCTGTCTATCTCACAGTAAACGGTACGCTTGCGAGTTGCGACATACTCGTATATTACATTTCCACCTTATTAGTCAGAAAAAAAAGAATAAGATTCAAAAGTGGTACACCGCATCCGCATATGTCCGCGACTGTACGTTTAACTGCCAACACCCGAATTTCGTTCAAGGCTTTCCGAGTGAAAAAACATAATTTTTATTCATCCTCACTCAGTTTCGCATTGAAATAATAATAATATGATCCCATACCGATTCCGGTGACAGTGGCTGGTTTTATTAAAACCAGGCCAGCTAGGAGTTATTTTGTAGTGCCCAAGTGTGTGCGCAAGACACCAAGATACAAAAGTACCTTCTGTTCACCCTCGTAGCCCAGTGGGACGGTTACCCGACACGACTGACGAGAGAATAGACGGAGGACCGACTTTTTACATGCCCATCTGACGCATGGGTAATCTCTCTTATCAGACAATCAGGCGATCAGCCTTATTCCAACGCGGGAATCGAACCCGCGACCTCCGGGTATTGAAATATTAGCACGATGAATATGTGCCGGACTGTCTGTGGTCAGCGAGGCGCCTTGTGTCGTACGACGTACGTTTATTGCAATTTACAATGAAATTTGCACGCATTGTAAGTACGAGAGAGTGAGTAATCACTTGCCGCTTTCGTAACGCGATTATCTTAGTGGCAATTTATGTATCTTACCGTATAATCGTGAATGAGGACCGTGAAGGACTGCACTGAACATAATAATTAATTTGTATATTATACTATAAGTAAATGCAACTTATAGGCATAACCTATGGCAACTTTATAGGCTTCCGTATGCAAAGGGTAAGGAGACCCTTCCCGGGTAGGGTTACCATATGTAAATAGAGGAGTGCGTGTACATTGTACCTAAAATGCCGGATTTTTCAGAGAAATGCCTGTCTAAACCTAAACGCTGTAGATAATAAGTAAAAGACAACAAATAAAGAAGTATATTTGTTACTGATATTTGTCACAAGACATAATTTTAATAATACCTAGTTTTTTTCATTTGTAATACATACATATAAACGCTCTACATTCGCATTGTGCCAAAATAGAAAACAAAAACTGGGTGATTTTTACAAATTCTGTAATGTCACTATTCATTTACCTACTTTTGTGTTTATTGCACCACCACCACACTTTAAAAAAAATGTTATCTGCACTTCCCTGCCCCAAAACTTAAATGCATGTCTCAGACCAATGCCGGCCGCACGCCTGTCTAAACCTTAAAATGCCTGTCAAATGCGGCATACGCCTGTCATATGGTAACCCTATTCCCGGGACTTCGCTATCTGTCCGCCTGTCCGTCCGTCCGTCTGTCTGTCATCAGTGCTATGTGTAGGACTGAAAAAACAATTAGGGGGCACCATACAAACGTGTTTTTTTTTTGTACGGAAACCGTTCTGTGCAAGCCCGACTCGCAATTGGCCGGTTTTTTTGGAAATTTATAGATTTCTCAGTATAGTATAATAGCCGTAGCTTGGAGTAGAGTATGCATTTAATTAGCTTAGTTCTATGTAGGTACTGACTAAGGTGCTGCAGTGCTATCTTCAAGGTTATCTGATAGCTGTAAGCCGTTCAAGCCTCGAGCTTATAAAATGACCTCCATATCAAACTTTTTATAACTGAAATATGACATTATCTTAATCATCTTGAGACTTAAGGACAGCGTAAACATGAGTTGAGCTTACAAGGTCATTGTTATAATATTCGCAATTTATTTGGTAATAGTTTAGACCATAGATTTTTATTTAGACACCTACAGAACACGTGCACTCGAAGGCTGGGCTGTAATCCCGATGTAATAGAATGATGTTGAACATCGAGCTCACAAGTGTGAGATGTCTGTGTCCAATTTGACAACTCGACACTCGTGTGTTCAATTTGCAAATCTATTGTATTAGCCCAGTGTTCTATTTTCAGTGCTCATATAGTCCTAGCCAATTTTTTCAGTAAATTTGTTCAACAAGCTTGCATATCGACTATGCGTCCTGTTTTTATTTCATTATTACCCGTCCGCGTAGAAGAGGGTTATTTTTTTCAATAATACGTATGCAATGTATGTATGATTGATGAGCCTGGACGGATCGATGGATTTTAGCTTGAGACGTGTCGAGATTCGTGTTCACAGTGAGACAGACATGGGCGATGTGCAAAATTTTCCGGTAACGGCGCGCCGACAGTTAATTTTATAAAGAAAATAAACGTCTGCAGGCGCTGCGGCGCAAAATCCGTACAAATCTTAGTCCAACGACGCCACGAGATCTTCGGCGCGTATGTAAATATACTATCAAGTAGTCCCGTTCGCGTAATAGACATAATAATACACGGTGATTTGACGTGCTGGTAGTGGGAATCGTCAGAATTTTCATAGGGAAAAAACGCCACACCGTTCGGCGCTACGAGTTAGATCCTCGGCGGCAGCGGTGCCGTCCGAAATCGATGCGGCTTGGCGTACCCGGCGCGCCACTCATGTCTACTGTGAGATTGTCATTTCAAAACTATGACAAAATATGTAACTCTAATTTCAGTGGACGAGAAGATCTTCTGCTGCCACGGCGGTCTCTCGCCCGACCTGCAGGCGATGGAGCAGATCCGTCGCATCATGCGGCCGACCGACGTGCCGGACCAGGGTCTACTCTGCGACCTGCTGTGGTCCGACCCCGACAAGGACACGGTCGGATGGGGTGAAAACGACCGCGGTGTCAGTTTCACTTTTGGCACAGAGGTACGTACTAGAGGATTATTATATTATGTGGAAGATATTAGGCGTAATATGAGCTACGAGTATCCGTGTGGTGGCGGAGACAGAAAAGCATCTCTCCATCAACCATTTCCCGTAGGTGTTGTAAAAGGCGGCATAAGGAATAATAATAGGTATATACCCGAAAATGGGCTGCAGGGTTTCCGCCGACTTATTATCCGAAGATTGCGCTCGTCAACCCGCCTGCCAACCGTGGCGAGTATAGGGAACTACCACCCATTAAATACTTTAGGGGAGACTTATCTCTAGTAGTGGATGTCATTGCTGAAATTATGAGCAACGTTTTAAATACTTTAAGGGGTTAAATATATTGTACTATTCTATTAATCATTGACTTTTTCGACGTAACATGACACAAACATGTTTTACCTGTTTTCGGGATATAATTGATTCTATATCATACGCATAGCAGGACTGATTCAGTTTTAACGCACATGATTGTATTAACACACACAATGCATCTGATGAACTCTTACAAATAAACTGAGTTCCGTAAAAGCTTCCTTCAAAGTTTAGATCGAAAATTAATTTGTAAGTCGCCCTGTGGTCGGAATTCATCCACGAGAATTCCTAATATAATTCTTAAGATTCAACTGGTTCTTATCATCAAAAAAATCGATTGGTAGCTGGATGTATGAAAGTTTATGAAAAGATAATTAATTGATATAAGAAATACGTAAAAACGCGTTTGTGTTGTGTACATCTAATAAATATAGATATAATATTGAAATTAAATGAACGATGTAGTAACATAGCTTCTGTGTGTGATTATTTTCTTCAAACATCCGTTAATCATTATCCCTAGGGTGCTCGCACGCGCCGCTGCGATCAACCGACGAACCGACTCCAGTCATGTCCGGATTAGGGGCTTTTACGCGTCTTGTCTTGGTTTCCAAATTTTAGAGATGGCAACCCTAGTTACCCATAATACAAAGACGATGTACATAAATCATGCATGTCCGCACGTCGCGGCTCGCGGTAAACAAGAAGCGATCGCATAACCTTGTCCTCGGCTGATATGAGACGGAAATGTTTTCGTTTGTGATAACGCCGTGATAAGCGATAGCGGTGACACATGGCGCATGCATGACTCGCGCAAACACTTTCACTCCGCTCCATCATGCACTTGAAGTATATAATTATAGGTACTTTGAATGTAGGTAAACTACTAACTATACCCACTAGATAACTAATAATCTAACCTTACCCCAGAGATCATATCGAGGGGTATTTGTGCTCGGTTACCGCTGTCGATCCTGGCTCACAGGAGTTGCAGTGGAGGGGCCAATTTAACATTGGCCCCTCCACTGCAACTGCAACACCTACTAATACCTCCAGACTATTTCTATGATAATTCTTTCCGTGTTATGCAAATAGATTCAACCTATAAACGAGGAAGGAAACATCTTAAAATGTTTAGACTTCTAATTTGAATGTTGTTGAACACAGAACTAATAATATAATGAACCACACATGTCTTTGTCTCAATATACAAGGAATAAATATACGAGGATCAATTCCTGACAAGGAAAATTTATCCTCCTAACTATACCATAGCAATAAAACTTACTGAGCTGTGGTATTAGAATGGCAGATTTTTGTTTTGTCCTATTTGATTATATCTTACAAAATCGATATGTCGCAGTCATCCGACTGAATCCGCTATTTAATTGAATTACTAGCGCTTTCATTGAATCCTGTTTTTACCAACAAATTTTAGAATCCGAGACTAGGACTGCCATTTAATATTTTAGTTTTAAACTTCGAAATTTCCGAATGAGTACTAATAAAACGACGATTAAAGTAAATTAATCAAAAAATATATCAACACATTGCTATCTGTACGAGCTGTTTGACGCCATTATAGAACCGCCTAGTTATTCAATTAAATAACCAGATTCAATAAGATGACTGCGACAGATATACCGGCGTTCTAGCTGTCCCACCTATAATTATTACCACAGTAAAACAGAATCCCTACAAAAATGTATAAATCTTCAGATATCCATTCCAATTCAAATACTTAAAACTAGTTCCCAGCCTATATACAGCTATCGTACTTTTAATAGCGCGATATATGTAAATTCAGACAGACACTTGATCTAAAATAAATTCAAATATAACTAAAGTAGCCCTTTTCATCCTTTATTGGATGATACATACAGTATTTTCCGAGCTAACTGTTTTCTAAATACTGTAGTTCTTTACACATTTCAAATGTTCTATGGTTGCCCAGCACATTTGCATTCACGCAACATCGGCCTAGTACTCCAACTTCAGATAATGATTGGTCAATATGGTCTGGGGCCAACAATGTGCGTCCGTATAAAATACTTGAGATCAGATATGTCTCATTGTTACACGCCACAACATTGGAATCGACCCTACACACACATCGACCGGCTACGGACGCTAGTATGGAGATAAATGAAATATAAATTATGTATTTTAAAACACTAACATAAGTTGCAACACTAAAAAATAATATAATGCCTCCTACACCGATTTCGATGACGGTGGCCGGTTCCATTGAAACCAGGCCAGCTACGCAGGAGTTATTTTATAGTGTCCAAGTGTGTGCACAATACACAGAAGCACTCTCTCTTCATTCACTCCGTAGCCCAGTGGGACGTATTTAAACGACACGACTGGCGGGAGATCAGGCGCAGGACCGACATTTTACATGCCCATCCGACGCATGGATTATCTTTCTTGTCAAGGAGATCAGCCTGCATTGTCATAAACAAACTTGTAAACAAAATTTTTTGTTGTTCCAACGCGGGGATCGAACCCACGTCCCTCGGGTCGAGATCTAGGCTATGAACCACTAGACCACGGAGGCGTTAGAGGCGGCAGAACACAAAAAAATAATAAACTTTAAAATTTCAGGTGGTGGGCAAGTTCTTGTCGAAGCACGAGTTCGACCTGATCTGCCGCGCCCACCAGGTGGTCGAGGACGGGTACGAGTTCTTCGCGAAGCGGCAACTCGTCACGCTCTTCTCCGCGCCCAACTACTGCGGCGAGTTCGACAACGCCGGCGCCCTGATGTCCGTCGACGAGACGCTCATGTGCTCCTTCCAGATACTGAAGCCGGCCGACAAGCGCAAACTGTATTCCGGGCTGAACATGGGCAGACCCAATACGCCGCCCCGCGCGCAACCCAAGAACAAGAAGAAGTGAGCACTCGATAGTAGTTATACAGTGAGAACCGGTTGTAACGACATACATTATAGTGGTAACAGCTAATAGTCGATGTCAATAGTAAATGGTTCATATTTCAGCATGGTGGAACGCTAGACGTCGCCGTAATACCCGGTTTTCACTGTAGTATAAAACGGACCGATTCAATGTGATCCAAATGTGAACAAATTTAGAACACATTGAATCGAAACGGACTATGGAGTATAGTATAGGTTATAGTAGTATAGTCCGTTCAGTGTTATTTTACCTCGGATTAACTGTGTGAGGGATCCACATGTCATCACTCACCAGGTCAGAGAAAATAAAACGCACGTGTGGTATTAAGACATTCATACAGGACGACCATGATGTTAATATCTCACGGCAATCGTGATGTGTCGAAATCGAATCGTGTGAAAAACACACATTTCCGTAGAAAAACGAAGATTGCTTGTTGGGGCATTATCACCAATACCACATCCAGTTTTCGAGTACCTACACAGGTGCCTTAGTAGGACTGTTCCTTGATGTCTAGGATTATTAGGCTTTGTACATTATTTTGTTGGTCAAGTAAACATGAAGAATAAAAGTAATGGTTGTTATAATTTTTGTAATCCAAACACACAAGCTACTTCTTAAGAAGTTAAGACTGAAGTAGGTGCCATAATATGTATTATCGACAGAGACACGAATTAGTTTGATGGAATGACACGAACCATTTTCGATTAATTACTTATTAAAATACATACGATGAATTGAGAACCTCCTCCATTTTGGAAGTAATTTAAAAACTACAATTTAAAAGAATTAACCGTCAGCACGAAAATCAAACGCTGTTTATCGGACTAGCTCTTAACACTTGCAAAAATAGCTGTTAAAGTAAAAAAAACAGCTGAATGTATCGGAATCTAGCTCTAAATACTTGTGTCCAGCTGTAAAAAAAAAACACTGCTGACGTATCCGCTTGTCCGCAGCTAACGGCGAGGCGGCGGCGGGGCGCGTTGTCGCCCGCGGACCCTTCCCCGGCGGTACCACTGCGGCGCTGCGGTCGCGTGATCACACCGGTTAAAATGTGCTTTCAGGTCAATATTCTCATTGTATTCGAGGCTCGTTTCCCACTCGCGGCAGTGTTAACTCTTCCATAAGTAATGAGCGAGGATGCGTTGCGAAGAATTTGTTTTTCAAGAACCAATATAATCGCTTTGAACCGCTATAATCGATAATGATGCGATTCCATTGGTTCTTGAAAATCATATTCCTCGCAACGCATACTCGTTTATTACTGGCGGAAATGCATCCTTAACTGACGGCGGTTTGCAGTTTCAGTGCTGCTACTAGGACTCGGTTGATTTTGCTGTTCCAACTGCATTTAAACTGCTAGTTGTGGTCGGTATCAAGTAAATTTAATGTTAATAAATTGTAAACTTTAATCATGATTACTGAAACGATTGTAATGCTCACGAGTAACGCGTCTATGACCACCTAGTGCCATGCAGTTCGCCGCCTAACGGTGTGAATAGAGCCTGAAACATAGAGCAGCCTAAATAACGCGTCCTTATTGGTATTATTAGTTGCCTTTTTGATTACGAGATAAATTACTGCGCATTTTCACAAACGAAATTAGAAAATAATCAGTATGCGTAACATATTATTTTTATGACGATTATATAAGATCTCAAAACAAATTCTGACCGAGTTTGATCATATCTACAACACGATGTGACATTGGGCTCATAATACAAAGTCGCTGAAAGATATTTTATTGTTTTGAAAACATGAGAGACCTATTCCAGCAATCTGTACGGTCAAAACTGCCTTGGGTTTGCCTCACAATTTTACTTTTATGTAGTGTTAAAAATGCCTAATCGAGTGTAACCGCCGCTCTCTTAAAAGCAGAATAATTAACGGTATTGGATGTTGTTATTGAAATAAGCAAGCTAAATAAAAATGACTATCAATTGTAATGTAGGTACTCTACAAGAGTGGAGATAAAAAGAGTGGTATTTGATTTGCAAAGCAAAATATTATTACTGCCTAATTTTAGGTTTATTGTTAAACAATGAAACATTGGATTAGGAGCTCGAAGTACAGATAAGTTCTTTGTTATGGTATGCTTAAGATTCAAACATGACATCCAGCCGTTACAAATTGTAAGTTTAATAAGTTAGCTAGATTCCTGTAAGAAATGAATGTGTGTGATGGTGCGAGCGCTTGTCTGCAACTTAAATGTGAATTCAAAATGACCTTTTAATGTAAATGGAGGTGCATCGAACGCATATTATATATCTGAATGTCGTATATAGTGATATTAAGCGTAAATAGTGTGTCGAGCCTAGGCGACGATTTAAATGTGTAACAGAATTATTCCCGCTCCATTAGTGGCTGGTCCCGAGAAGATTCACTTGGAAATGCGCAAAGATATTTTATACAGCGAGCGTACATAACGCACACTTTGTGGATTGTACGCACATCACACGAAATGTTTGACGTGGGATTTGGGCGCAGGCTTGTACGATCTCGTAACAGTATTATTGCAATAAAAAAAATGGATCCACTATAAATTATGAGTATATTAATAAGAATTTAATTTATGAACATTCCAGTACTGCCCCGATATAGCAATAATACTACAACATCAATGAGTGTCTATTTAATTACCAGCTGCTACCCAAAAGTAAAACCTTTCGATCCTGGTGATCTTTACGGCAAATTGTAATCCAGATTTAAATTATGGTTGGTTAGATACCTAATTTTATCTTTGGTCGCCGTTGGCAATCGTTCTACAATACTCAATGTCCTTTTGTACTGTCATCATGAAAGCGCATTTTCTCTTTGTTTGTATGTTTAAAAGTAGGCTTTTGTGGCTCGAACTCTTGAAAATTATTAAATAACGTCCACCGAACGACCACTACAAATCGTCGCGTTGGGTACTTTTATGTCCTAGATTAGGACACTGATCGGTTGCCGATTTTTATCCCCTCAGTTATGAAATGAGGCCACCTATTTATATAAATGATGATATAATATTATTACTCTTCCTTGTAATGTAGCTCGTATATAACCACGTGCGCAGCCAAATCGTCAAGCCACGGAGCACGAGTAGAGTCGCATTAAATTATATGTATTTTTAATTTTGCTATTATTCAGAATCGTACGATGACCGTCAAAGCCAGTTTGAATCTATAATAATTATTACATGTACGAACAATATTGTATAATAATTCGTAAATAAAAATTTCTAAACGTAAGTTAAAGACTTTTATTTCTAGAAAATAGAAAATCCTTATTATTCTACTGTAAAATAATGCTACAAACAATTAATCAATATTAAGCAGACTATACTCAAAACAAAACTAATATCGCAGCGGATATTGTGTAAAAGCTTTAATAAAAAAGAAAAAGGAATTTAGCTATTCCTTTTTGTCTTTTACATTGACAAGCAGAGTGTAGTAGGAGAAAGAAGTTTTCAGTATCTGAAACAAAAAGAAAAGGGCTGTAAGTATTTCTTAACTATTGAAAACAGGGGGGTGTTGTAAGTTGTATGTGTCCCTGGCATTGTATTGCATACATAATGTTAAATATTTATATAGATGTAAATATAAAGCTATGATATGTAATTTTATATATAATATTTTAAATTACGAAGA
Source organism: Celastrina argiolus (assembly GCA_905187575.2). Classification (NCBI taxonomy): domain Eukaryota; kingdom Metazoa; phylum Arthropoda; class Insecta; order Lepidoptera; family Lycaenidae; genus Celastrina; species Celastrina argiolus. The sequence goes on along the minus strand of LR994582.1, from coordinate 11,185,453 downwards.
TCACTCGTGGCTGAAAGGACAAGGATGATTTTGGGCCACGACGACAAAATTTCGATGGCTCCTACGATATCGTATGTCCAAAGCGCTTGTTTTGGATTATTATATTATAGATATAACACAGGAGCCATCGAAATTATGTGATGAATGATGAATGATTTGTGGACTAGACTTGTATGGAGCGTGATCCATGTCCTTTAACTATGATGGCTTGTACTTAGTATGATTTTACTGTAATGGCTTGTAAGTTGTATTCCCGGTTTTTGAAAGGCAACTCAACGGTCTCTTGTCAGTTTCACTAGGTACCGAATTTTAACTTGACAAGAGATTTTAACACTCATTGCTTCTTCAAAACCGGGGTTAGATGTACTTTTACGTAATTTCACCAAGATAGCTTTTTGTGTTACCGCTATAAAAGTCTGCAAATCTATGGCTAAGAAGTTCACTGAGCGTATTATCAGGGCCTGGTGACTCGATAACATGATGTTCAACAACATGCGTCGCGGGCGCACACCCATCGTGATCCAAGCGCTCTGGTAAGCCGCCTCAGATACTCGATCTGACTGCAAAATATGTTACAAGGTAATAAAAATAATATGGACACGTAACACTTCGCAGTTCGTACCGCATCAATCTCTTATGTAAAGAACTTGTGTTCATCGTACACGTCACATCGTTCATCGTACATTTAATACACGTCATGTATGTATTAAATCACCCAGGAACGCAGAAAACGTTTTTGTTCCTTCGATGGGACTTGAACCCATTATCTGCGGTTTTAATACCGACGCTCAACAGAGATCAATTAAATAAATATCAATATTATGCTACAGATCCGAGTAGACTTAACTATGTCAAGAAATGTATTTATTTTACCATATTGTCTTATCAAGATTTAAAACTTAGAACACTCACTTGTATAATAACTTGATTCCCGAAGTAGCAGTGAAAGAACATGTCTAATGCTAATGCAAACAAGTACTCAAATATCGCCAAATCGAATTTCTGTAAAATGAAAAAAGGTATAAAAGTCGGGATTAAAAAAAAAGGTTAATAACACTCGAATAATAGATGAAATAAAAAAGTAGACATTAAGTAAAATAAACTACCTATAGCGATATTCGCATGTTTGGTTATATAGTTCGCCAAAACAGCTAGGTAAAACATGTAATGGGGTAAACTATGCAAATATGTCGTACCTTTCCTACCATAGGGGCACAACTCAAAATTTTATAAATTATTAAATACCACGGGTCTACGTAATGCTTATGACTGTAAGAGTTGGAGCCTACTGTGCCTATTAGTAGTTTAATTTATTTTGTGCAAATACCTACATGGGCTTAAAAAAAATTTTAACGCGTTTTCCCAACAATCATGTTTCTCGACTTATGCCCCTATAGTATGAAAGGTGCGAATTGTACTTATACTACTTACATTAGTAGGTATTTACTTAGTTATTATAGTAATATAGACTTGATAACACTTACCACTGTAGCAGTGTACAACAAGGTGCAGAGATACACAGTGTAATGTATAATGCGGATCACAAGTATTGGAGAAACAAACTTCTCAAATCGAATCTTGAACTCCTTGATTACTTGGTAAACCCGCGCACAATCTGCCAAAGAGCTACAGGTTTCGTCGTCGAAGGAGGAATCATAGATATCTGAGGGGTTAGAAAGAACGATTGAGAATTGTATGAAAATCAAGGCAGAGCCTGTAAAAGATTACTTAGGGCGTGTTTCACCAAGCAACGTTAAAGTTAATCCTTCGTTAAATATCATGTTATCCCTCCCGTATTTCCTTTCAATGAATGCGAAGGCATGGTATTTTAACATGGCGTTAACTTTAACATTGCTTGGTGAAACACGCCCTTAGCCTCCCCCAAAGTATTTCATGGGGCGGTAGTTACCTGCTCGCCTGCCAAAAATATAGGTACTCGCCACGCTTGGCAGGCAGTTTTATGACAATAACAATGTCCGCGGAAAGGCTGCTGCTTATTTTCGGCGACAGAGAAAATATAATATAATTTTCTGTCGCCTGTTACGACACCCACGGAAAAGATGACTGATGGGCAGGGCTATACTTACTCTCACACCCCATGAACAACGCTATCGATACGTAGGTGTAAATTGTTCCTACTAAACCTGTTAATACATAAATAGAAAACTTGCAATTTACAGCAACTTTTGATATTAAGGCAATCTAAAGAAGACTAAATGCTGAGATTGATGCAATGTATAGTTCTAAAAATATAATATACCTACACAGTTTTGTAACTACATATTATAATGAAGGCAAAATAATTACCGTGATATGAGACATCGCGGTCAGCTGTCTGAAAAATATAATGGCTTAGACCAGCGAGGCATAAAGGGAAAAACAAAAATATCTAGTTCATAATAACCACAATAATAACATAGAGAAGTCACTGAAAATGATGCTCTGACCAGCGTTGCTGCGAATTCACAACAACTGGTAGCTGCCATTCGCTATCAACAGGAATAATGACTAATAACCTTCATCAATAAGGTCCGATTTTTCACTTGTCATATAATTTATACCTAAGGAATAAATAATAACTTTGTCAGCCAGTACTCAAGTTCCGCATAGAAAGCTTACATTATTTGTATCAAAATGGAATTGTGGCTTATCTACAAAGCTCTCGTTGTAACTGAAGCATTCATCAGCTCTAATATCTCCATATTTGGTCACCAGCGTGCTGTGTCGAATACCATTTTTTAGAAGAGCAGTGTACCGCAGGTTTCGTAGGGAGCAGCATAGCAAGTCCAACTGCCCACCCATAAGTATTGAGGATGCAACAAAAAATATTCCTGGAAGAAAGTTTGCGTATATCTTTCTATTCTAAGATCGTATAAATACGATTGTAGGGTGTGATTTTAGAAATCGTACAATCGTACTTATATGATCTTAGCAGAGGACCATATTCATTATTCCTATACCATTAATAAAAGTGAATAAGTAATTCAACGACAATAATATGGTCATATCAGGCATGACGTTCGCGTTTGACCTATTATTTTTGTTAAGATCTGAATCCAAAAGCTTTAGGTAGTTCAACTAGAATTGCGCGAACCGAGTATGAAATTTGGCACACTTAAAAGTAGGTTTGTGTGGAGGTAACATAACTATCGTATTACTACAAAAACAATTAGGTAAGTACCTACTTACCTACACTACTGAATAGATTAAGTAACAATTTAACCAACGCATGTTATAGTTAATCCTTCGTTAAATAAGTATCATGTTGTTCCTCTCATAATTCTTATTAATGAATGAGAAGGCATGGTATTTTAACAAGCCGTTAACACTAACATACGTTGGTAAAATTGGCACTAAGTATCACGTCATTCCTCACCTACGACGCTGGATAGGTGTCTATGGAATATCACACACAATTTTAGCCGTAAAGAGAAAGAGTCAAACTGCAGATTTAGGCCTTCTTAATAATAGTAATATTTTACGGCCGCTAAGCATACATTATTATTTGCTACGTACCGCACTGTCCAATAGCTATGCCAATAATAGTTTGTACCATACACTGCCTTAATAAAATCAAGCCTGCGAAAAATGTTTGGTTAACATCCTCATACATCCAGGGCAGATCAGAACTATATTTTGTAGCTAAAATACGAATAGTCGGGTTAATCAAGACATAAAAACACACATACAGCAGTTTATTTCAAAAACCTAAGTAAAAAATCGTTGAACGCCCTGTTCTTCAATCGCTGAACAAACTGGTTGGGACTAAGATCCCGACTTGTTCTAAATGCTGGCTGATGCGAGCAACAATCACTCTCCAGGATCTTGAAGACCTCATCGAGGAGAACGATGGGTCTGTATGCCGTATATGTATGTCTGTATGGTGGAGAAACAGTTTGCTCGTTTTCCAGCGGCGGGTACTCGGCCCTGGACCAGACAACTGGTCAAAACTGCAAGTACCTTCTGAGCATAAAGGCTTCCTCGTTTAAAAACTAGGTACTTAGGTACTAATGAGATACTTGTTGAGTACATTTTCTTCTTAAACATTACTATTAACGTACCATAGCAAGCAATAGGAATGACTGTGTAAGCAGTTGTAGTGAATAAAAGACAGCTTGTGTAAAAATAGGCAAATCTTTTTGCGTAAACGTAACTTCTTTGCATGGTCATGTTTGTAACTCCAGATGCAGAGTGCCATTTGAACTTCTTGTTCACGTAATCCACTAGGTCATACAAATCCTGTTGGTGTGTAGAGAAATACGAGACGATGAAGATGCCTATCAGCATCGGGAAACTTTCAGATATTAAGTCCAGGTTGGACATAAAACCAGTCCACCCCAAGTAAATATGGATGAGCAGTGACATTAGGATATTGATTAACACTAATAGCATCACGCTCAAGTAGACATAATTAATTATGATTTGATAAGCTTTTCTAGGTTCTTCAAACCATTCCCAGCAAGCGATGAGTTTCAATGGAAACACCAAGTAGTTAAAATAATTTGGCGGCGGCTTTTCGTCCCCTTTTAGATTCTGCAAGACAACCGATAACTATATAAATAAATACGTGAAGCACAGACTTTACTAATGTTTACGAGAATCGTGCGAAAATCAAATCGTGAAAGTGTCCACTGTCTAGCGTTAACCATTCTTGAGATACAGCCTGGTGAAGTAAGTTTTTTAACTGCATTTTATCCTACTATAAAATCAAAACATAGGAACCTAGTTCAAGCCCTTTTTTTAACCGACTTCAAAAAAGGAGGAGGTTCTCAATTCGTCTGTATGTATAATTTTTTTTTTTTTTATGTATGTTCACCGATATTTTCGTCAATTATAGACGGATTTCAAAAATTTTTTTTTTGTTGGATAGAGTTCACTTCTGGGGTGGTCCCATTTTCACCAGGTTAGGATCTGATGATGGGATCCATGAGAAATCGAGGGCAACCACCGAAAATTGTATGCTCGTATGGTGTTTTTGTTACGTAATTATGTCTTACTCAGGTATATGCTTCCGGGTGTCAACATCTGATGCAGCTGTGCTGATGATGAAGCTACAGTACTCTTTAAGGGTTAGGAGTTGGAAGGCAGTACTGCAATTGGTCGATGTAAACTATTTAGTAGTATTTAGGGCTAACATGTTGCTTGTGAGGTAAGGACCTAATACATTCGATCGACCAATTGCAGTACTGCTCCCAACTCTTAACCGTTAAGGAGTACTGTAGCTTCATCATCAGCAGAGCAGCATCAGATGTTGATTCAAATGCTTGAACTCAACTCTTAACCGTTAAGGAGTACTGTAGCTTCATCATCAGCACAGCAGCATCAGATGTTGATTCAAATTGCTGATGTTGATTCAAATGCTTGAATCAACATCTGATGCTGCTGTGCTGATGATGAAGCTACAGTACTCCTTAACGGTTAAGAGTTGGGAGCAGTACTGCAATTGGTCGATCGAATGTATTAGGTCCTTACATATGAAATTGGCGTTTTGTCGTACTGGCCAGTTTGATCTTAAATATATTCTGTTTGGTTAGGAATTCCAAATTCAAATTTAAACAGCTATTTAGGTACTCATGCATTTGTGTTTTGAAAACCGTAATTCATTTGTTTTTTTCTCTTTTGCTTTTTTTTCTACGTCACTCATTTCACAAAATGGATAACTTAAAATATCGCATTATTTACGAGTACGAGCACCGTGGCACCAGTGCTGCAGAAACGGCTTGAAGAATTAATGATATGTATGGGGGTGGTGTCGCAAAAGAAAACACGGTGCGTTTTTTGTTTCAACGCTTTCGTTCTCGAAATTTCGACCTGCAGAACCACAGAAATAAATCAAGATTTATATTTGGATATCTTCTTGCAAGGAAAAAAATTTAATTCCGATAAGGCAGTCCAAACCACTTTTAAAGATTTCATTGGTTCCCGTCCGAATGGTTTTTTTAGTAAAGGGATCAATGAACCACCTATAAGATGGCAAAAATGTATAGATTGCTAGATTGATGATTGATATATGTAGGGCTAACGTGATATTTGTAATATACCATCTAGACTCACGGCGAGAAATCTCACCGAGAAGTCTCGCCGGGCCTTCTCGCGAGAACAAGCAATTTATCCACACTCTCATTTGTGATCTGTTTCCTATTCAGTATGGACGACATTGACGAAATTGAAACTGCAGCAGGTTTGGCTCTGTGTGCCATTGCATATTATAACTTTGTCAATGTCGTTGGGTCTACATATGATAATAAAAAATATAAATACCTAGTAAGTAATATCAAACTCTTTCAACTAAGTACCTATTAATAATAATTATAGCTTCCTAAAAATATGAACAATTCGTCAAACGAACGTTGTAATTAGTGACTATAGGTATATATTAAATAAACTGAAACCCTTGAGTAAATGAACTAGCATCTATTTAAGTTCACAACGCATTAGCACAACTAAAAATCGAAAAATAAAATGACTTTTAAAAAAAAAAAAACCGACTTAAAAAAAAACACAAACGACAAAAACTTTAACCACACAAAATCAGTACTTACATAACTAAAAAGCGATAAATAACCTGATTTATCTACTTAATGCATAATATTATATATCTACAATTATTTAAATATTTACAACTAAATACCTAATACTTTAACAAAGTCATCTTTAACTATTTAAATATTTACAGTTATCACTTAATTTTGAAGTCGGTGCCAGCCTGCAGCCTTGGTAACGTAGTCTGTTGTGTTGTTTGACGCGCGCGGCCGGCAAACGCAAAGCCACACACACGGCAAAATACAATCTATACTAATATTATAATGCGGAAGTGTTTGTTTGTTTGTTTAAACGCGCTAATCTTAAGAACCACTGGTCCAATTTAAAAAATTCTGTCTGAAAAAATTGAAAAATTTTAGTGTCGGTCAGTTTTCTTAATTACATTTATTTGTTTGGCTGGCACCGACTTCAAAATTAAGTGATAACTGTAAATATTTAAATAGTTAAAGATGACTTTGTTAAAGTATTAGGTATTTAGTTGTAAATATTTAAATAATTGTAGATATATAATATTATGCATTAAGTAGATAAATCAGGTTATTTATCGCTTTTTAGTTATGTAAGTACTGATTTTGTGTGGTTAAAGTTTTTGTCGTTTGTGTTTTTTTTTAAGTCGGTTTTTTTTTTTTAAAAGTCTATTTATTAGTTTGTAGTGAAAAAAATATCTAAATCGGTTAAGTTTTGAAGGAGGAAACCCCCAAACGTCAATTTCTTGTACTTTCGATAAGTACTGCAATTGTATCTTTCGCGCTAGTGCTGGCTAACTATAATATAGGTAGTCAATATTTCTTTCAGATTCTTAAACAACATTTTTATAATATCTATCTACATAAATAATTATGATCGAATTTCGGCCATATGGCAGCCACTAGTTATTATTTATTAATATAATTCTTCGGATTTCAAGTAGAAATAAATGTAACTGATTTATATTAGGTAGACCGTATAAATGTATCAATTTAGTGTAAATTGCGTATGTACTAACTTTTTTATTGCTTAACTATGATTAACTTACCATGTTCTCCATAAGTTGTACCTACTTATAAAGAAAGAACACCTTATTCTACCAAACCGTTTGTTAGTCTGTTGTTTAATAGATACAGACGTCCCTAATGCATTTGCAATATTATTATGGACTTTCAAAATAAACGTTTTGCTTCTTTGAACAAAGTAACGGCAATTTCACAATGGAGCACACATCAATACATAGTATAAAACAAAGTCGCTTTCACTGTATGTCTGTCCGTATGTATGCTTAGATCTTTAAAACTACGCAACGGATTTTGATGCGGTTTTTTTAAATAGATAGAGTGATTCTTTAGGAAGGTTTGTATGTATAATAAATGAATAATATAGTAGAGAAACACTGATAAATTTAAATGTTTCTAATGTGATGTCGTAAATAAGCACGTTTTTTTGCGCTTATATTGCAAACGCTGGCTGAACCCTACGAGATAGACCAAAATAATGTAGGTACTACAGTATTGTTCACCTTAAAAAGTTCAACAAAAAAGTCCGCGATGGTATATGTACGTCTATCTCTTAGGGATAACCCACCATAACCATTTTTTTCCTTTACTAAAAAATGGTTATTTACGAAGTGATTTTAAACAATACAGCATTAATCCTTATTCAATTAAGTACCTTACATAAATTGTGCATTTATTATAGATCAATATGCTTTTTACAGCATGTAATTTAAGCGAATATTACCGAAGATATTACAAATTTAAAATGCAGGGTCGTAGTTGTTTGCGCCGCGGCGGTACCGACCCGCGGCCGGCCGGGGGTCGGGCGGCGCGTGCCTAACTTTTAACGTTGCAGGATTAGACTTGAGCGTTGAGTGTTTTTCACATGGCCAATTATAATATGTTTGTATTGGCTAATGACAAAAAAGCTGTGAACGTTGTGTATTAAGGACATTCTGTAGTAGGTATATTTTGCATTGCACCCGTGCGAAGCCGGGGCGGGTCGCTACTCGCTAGTCACAATATAAAACAAAATACATACCTATAAGTATATTTTTCTTACTTACTTTTGAGACCATATTATTTAAATCGAGATAACATACAGAGTATAGATATAACCATACCTACATACTGGATAATCAAATAGGTAGCCTATTGGCTAAATAAAATTGTAAACAAATAAAAATTAGTACTACCTATATTATCATTTTTATTTGCATCAAAAGGTAAATATAAAATAACTATGCAGAGTAGATAATAAAGCCATTCCTACTGGAAAATCAAATAAGTAGCCTATTGGCTAATTGATAAACAATTAACAGTTAGTACAATAGTATAATCAATGTGATGTTACCCTAATCAATATTTGTGAATCAGCCAATTTTATGTTGCAAACTAGAACTTGTAAAAGTTTAGCTAATTAGGTACTTTGACAACACAAATTGTCAATTGAATATTTTAGTCAATTTTAATTCGTTGATGAGCGTGCATTCAATTTACGACGAAGTTTCAGTTTTTCGGTGTTTTTGACTGCCCCTCACACGCATAAAATAACTAAATTAAATAAAACAATTAGAAATATATGAAGATAAACTCTTTATTTTGGACATCATTTTATAAAATTAAAGTTTTAAGTAGTACATATGAGTAAATTTAAAGATTTCGGAACGCCGAATCGCAAAAATGCCGATTTTAGCTCACTTTGATAAAGAAAATAACAATTAAATCGTGTTAATATAGTTTAATTTCTATTTTTATAAAAAAGATTATAAAGTCCTTCAATGAAATATTGATAAAAAATTAAAAATATATGTATTGTTAACTGCATAAAAAATCTTTTAAAAATGACATAATTTACGTTTTTCAGTGCTGTATTTCTACTGGAAAAACTAAATTTCTTCGATGATATTATTTTTATAATTGATAATCATACTATTGGTAAGTTGACACTATTTTTTATTTAATTAAAAAACGATGTTTATCCCATTATTCAATTTTTTAAAAATTACTTGTTTTCAACCAAGCGCACGCGTCATGTAAATCGCGATCTATTTAGTACCCGCTGAGAATTCGTGAGGGGAGGCCGTGTCGCTCTGCGCGGGACCATCAAAGTATAAAGGTTCACCGACCTGGTCCGCTCATGGACTTATAGTGCGACTACGCAGAATTGACGCTTTGACGAGCATTAATATTTTTATGAGAAATGGGGGAAATTTACAGAGATTATATTATGTCGATTACAAAGTTCATAATATATATATAGAAAAAAAAATATTAAGAGGTTACCACAAAAAAGGTGTGTAATTTGTTCAGAGTTTATTTATAAAATTTAAAATTTATATAATAATCATCATCAGCCCCTGTGTGTCTGTTTCTCATATCGTAGCTCCTAAATGCATCACAGATTTTGATGCGGTTTTCTTAAGCAGAAAGCTGGTGTGGTTTATATATTTAAAAATTATACTAATCATCATCAGCCCCTGTGTGTCAGTCTGTAATATCACAGCCCCTAAATTAATCAAAAGATTTTGATGTCAATTTCTTTTGTTGAGAGCTGATGTGATTTGTATATTTAAAAATTATACTAATCATCATCAGCCCCTGTATGTCTGTCTGTAATATCACAGCCCCTAAATTAATCAAAAAATTTTTATGTCAATTTCTTTAGTTGAAAGCTGACGTGGTTTATATATTGAAAAATAATACTAATCATCATCAGCCCCTGTATGTCTGTTTGTTATATCGCAGTTCCTAAATGATTGACAAATTTTGATGCGGTTTTTTTTAGTTAAAAGATGGTGTGGTTCATATATTATTTAAAAATTATACTAATCATCATCAGCCCCTGAGTGTATGTCTGCTTTAATGTAACTGTCATCAATATAACCGAGTATCTGGGGGCACGGCAGTGCTTCTGTCAACTTGAGCACGGCCGTACCATCAATTTCTCGTAGCAGTTTAGGCCATTTTCAACTCCCTATAACTTTGTTGTGGATTAAAAGAAGCCTTCATTTTTAGTTACTAGGAAAGCATTGTACAAACACAGTATATTTCAAATGTAATTCAATTTGAAACAGAAGTTACATAATTATAACTTGTCAAACTCCTTACTTTTGTCACTGACTCAATCACTCACTGACCGATCATCAAAAGTATTAGGCACTTCTAGCAGACATAGAAGCTTCACATTTGGAATACAAGTAGTGTTTAGTGTATAAATAAGGGAAAAACCTAAAAAAATATTTCTGTAGAATTATCTAGACTAACTGCATAATTAACTTTGTAATGTCATTTAAATGTATAGGATTACAAAGCTGTATTTGCCCTTTTGACAAAAACACGCGTTTAGTAAATCTTCTACAAAAAGAACTGAGATCCCATCAAAAACATATCTTGTAAAAATTGCCAAGTCTCGCTACTTAGTTCTTCTACAGTAAAAACTTGTGAGATACATGTTATGCCGGAAAAAATGTACATTACGGTCGGTCGTGTTGGCGGCTGCAAATTTTATGGCGAATAGAGCTATATGTAAGGAGTCACTAACCAAAATTAAAAGTTGCGGCAACTCCTAGTTTTTTAGTTTTTGAAAAAATAAAATTCGTATTTTTGTATGAATATTCGACTACTTTTGACGTAATTTTGACAGTTTTTTTTATATAGCGCCAAAAGCCATTTTTATTCTAGTTCAATCACCTATTTTTCTTAACTAGATAATCGGGCAGAATTACGTCAAAAGTAGTCGAATATTCATACAAAAATACGAATTTTATTTTTTCAATAACTAAAAAACTACGAGTTTCCGCAAGTTTAAATTTTGGTTAATGACTCCTTACATATAGCTCTATTCGCCATAAAAATTGCAGCCGCCAACTCAACCGACCATAATGTACATTTTATCCAAATAATCTTTAATTTTATTTCATTTTCATTCAATAATCAGACGGTTGCAAAATGCTAGTTAGTATAGTGACAACATTTTTGTCACTGAAAAAAGCATGTCCATCCCGACTACCCACTAAAAATTGGTATTTTAGTACATTTTAGTGGGTAGTCGGAAGTGGGTCAGTAAAATATTTAGGGACAAACATTTCTGGACATCAAAGATGAAAAATAAATAACTTGGTATATTTTTATTAAAATTAGGTTGTTGAATTTTTTATTCTCATTACTTACTTATCCTAAATTATAAATGTGAAAGTTTGTTTGTTTGTTCGTGTGTTTGTTTGTTACTTTCTTCACGTCTCATCTACTGACCAACCACCATGAAACTCTTTTCACACAATCATCGCGAAAGTTATTCCCGACGGTTAGACAGTAACGCGGACTGAGCCGCGGGCGATTACTAGCATGTCGAGTATGTATAATTTGTATTTTATAACTTAAATACCATTTAATTTTATAGAAGTATTGAAATGGTAGGTAATATTAAAATTCATTAGGATCAAACTACCAATATTACTCGCGCGCGCTACGTACGCTCGACCTAGCGTTAACCCACACATGCGTGTTGTTATGCGTCTGTGTGAGTCGATATCGTCTCTCGCGGCGATTTCGACTTGATGAAATTTGATTGCGCGCTCTTAACGGAACGAATATTTATTCACGATAATAAGACACAACTTTTTATTTACATTTTTCCACTTTTATTACGTTTTTATAAGTTTTAACAAAATAACACTACCAGTTTCGATTAAAACCTGATGATGATTTAATCGAAACTGCTAGTGTTGCGTAATAAAAGTGGAAGAGTGTAAATAAAAAGTTGTGTGTTAGTATTGTGAACATGCATTTCCATCAAGAATCAACAGTATATTCAATCAGTTATATAATATTTATGTAAATTATATTATAATATGTTTGTGACTCCGAACTACGAAAGGTAAAAACTTTTCAACTTTTCGTAGAACTTATACATTTACGGTATGAAATTTTTTACGCCAATAAAATAGTCGGGTACCTAGTGTCTGGCGTGTATTGTCTTAATGAAGGGTAGTAACGTTTCACGTTTTTGTATAGTATATTAATAAGTTTCACGTAAAAAAATACGCTCAGGCACAAAGTAGATAATATAAAGCTCAGGCAAAGATGTGCGTGAAATATGCGGGGCCCCGCGCGAAAGGGGTGTTTAGCAATTGCTACTCTTGCCACGTGGTTAATCCTTCACTGTTTGTATGACCTATTCTGGTCGTCTCTCCACGTCCTGGTGGGAGGGCGTCCCGTCCGCGGTCTCCACTCGAGAACCTTCTCCCCAGCGGCCATCGGTTCTGCGAGCTATATGTCCAGCCACTTCAACTTGCTAATGCGCTATGTCGGTTACCTTCCGTAAAATTAAGACGAGTGAGAGAGAGAAATTACGTATGATCTCTGTAAAAAATGTTTGATTAACGTCCTCATACATCCAGGGCAGATCAGAATTATATTATGTCGCTAAAATACGAATAGTCTGGTCACAAGGTAGATAATAAAGTATTGATAATCAAGACATAAAAAAAAGTTAAAAAGTCGGGATATAGTTTTTAACTTAAAAACTATATCCCGACTTCGCAAAAAAGGGGTCTAAAAAGGCTGAAACAAGAAAATCATTCAATTTGAAATCCAGATATGCATAGGTACAAAAACGGTCAAGGTAGAGCCGTAGTCGTACCCGCTAAACAAATATAAACGTCACTTCACACAAAAATACGGTAGAACGAAAAGTACAGAAAAGTACAAAGTACAAAATATCGGTCACTAATAATTATTATCGCTTGTGGGTTGGCTATAACTTATTTACTTATTTTTAATTTTGCTATTATTCAAAATCATACGATGGCCGTTAAAACTTGTAAAGATAACTTGTGAAGATAAAGCTGATGTCGAAAAAAAAAGTACTCAGAAAATAGAGTTTAAACTGTCACTTATAGATTTTAGGATAATATGTAGTCGTTACTACATTGATTCTAAATTGATTCTAGAGATGGACCTTTAGATTAATGTAAACTGTACTTAATACTTTACGACGCAACGTTTAAGTCACAGTTTGAACTCAATTTTCTCAAAATCATAATTTTGCTACAATAGAATTATCACCTTCATCCATTTATGTCATTAATAATGCCATACGTAAATAAAAATTTGTAAACGTTAGTTAAGACTTTATTTCTAGAAAATAGAACATCCATAATAATCTTAAATTTAAAATTGCTACCAACATAAACATAAGTACTTAGCTATATAGATATTTAATAAATAATACAAAGTATAAAGCTTTTCCTTAATTTAATTTATATTGTTTCTAGCTGTTAGTATTCCATGTATTTTAAAAACAAAAATAAAACTTCAGTGAAAAAAAAGTTATATCGCAGAGGACATAGTTACTTAATTATTGTGTAAAAGCTTTTTCATTTAGTGGTATCCCTTTTTGTCGTTTACATTGACCAGCAAAGTGTAATAGGAAAAAGAAGTTTTCAATATCTGAAACAAAAATAAAAAATCTGTAAGTAACTAAATAGGTAATATTTTAAATTTTTAATCCCCCGATGGACAGAAAAATATTTCATTCGCAGATAGCCGTAAGACATTATTGATTTAGATAATAGTGTTTTAATGTAAGTGTATCTATTTAGGTGTTTTTAAAAATACTAAAAATAATAGGTAGAAAAGTACAGGTTTTAATGACAGACGATGCAAAGCAAAAAATAGAAATGTTCTAATTGTTTTTAACACAACATAGGCCAAAACATAGACCAAGATCTATTTATTTTACACATTGCCTGAACTGCAGGTAATTTATATCCCTAGGAATTCCATGCATTACCTAGGTAAAGTATGTAATAGTAGATATTATTGGTCCAAGGTATGGGTAACGGGCAATACTATCTATTCATAATATTGCATATGTAGTCATCTAATTGAAATCGCCATTTCATTGAGTGCCTAGCGTTTTTATTGAATGACGACATTAAACTTGAGGCCGAGGATTGATAGAACAATCGTCAGTCAACGTCCAATTAGATAGCGAATTGTAATATTGTATTGTCAGTCAGGTGATTGAATTTTTTCTCACTGCGGCGCGGCGCTGGTAGTCACCAAAACAAATATATCGTCTGGGCGCCCAAGGTATTCCATACATTGCCTAGGGTTAGGTATTTTAAACAATACCTTGATTATACCCATTGCCGGTAACATGACGAGTAGTTTTACCAAAAAAAATTGCTTTTAATTTTACCGCTATAAAAGTACGCAAGTCTATTGCTACGAAGTTCCCTGCGCGTATTATCAAAGACTGGTGACTCGATAGCAAGATGCTCAACAACATGCGTCGCGGGCGCACACCCATCGTGATCCAAGCGCTCTGGTAAGCCGCCTCAGATACTCGATCCGACTGAAAATAAGGTAAATAATTAAAAATTATTATTCGACAAGCTCCTAATACCTTATACCACACATATATAATATATATCGGTGTCGATGTTATCTATATATATAAAAGAAAGTCGTGTTTGTTACAACACTTATAACTCGAGAACGGCTGAACCAATTTTCATGGTTTTTGATTCGTTGGATTTGTCTCCTCCCCGAATAGCAGAATACATATTAAAAATAGTGAAAACTTGATGTGTAATGAATAATTAATCATATAAATAAATGCTCATATTTTGTTCATCAAATGTCAAACATTTGTTGTCAAATGATGTAATAACTATGCGTTCAGAAATCTATTCGTATTGAAGTGTCAGTTTGTAACTTTCAATCAACGTTTTTCTAAATGCATATGACATTTTAAACGATATTTTCTTCTTTTTTTTGGCATTGGCAACGATATCTAGGTACTGAAAACGAAAATGCAATTTAAAAAAATGTCTGTCTGTCAGCGTGTCTCTTTGCTCCGGCTAATCTATGGAACGGCTGGACCGATTTTAACGAGACTTTCACTGGTAGATAGCTAAAGTTACAAGGATTAATTTAGGCTACTTTTCATCATCATCATCATCATCATCGTCATCTAACTAATAATCACCGAATCGGCTCGACCGACTGTGACGGGAGCATTCACCGGGCGTTAGCTTAAGTTAGTAGCGTAAGGAAGTAGCTTAGAGCAAGTAGACGGACATAGGACTATTTATTCCATTTGACAGCGTTTCCGTGAACGTTGCGGGTTCTGCGTTAGGGTTTCGCGTTGTGGGTTCCGCGTTGCGGGTTCCGGATTCCGCGTTGCGGGTTCCGCGTTGCGGGTTTCGGGTTCCCATGCTGCTGGTTCCGCGTTGCGGGTTCCGGGTTCCCGTGTTGCGCGTTCCGGGTTCCGCGTTGCGGGTTTCGGGTTCCCATGTTGCGGGTTCCGCGTTGCGGGTTCCGGGTTCCCGCGTTGCGGATTCCGGGTTCCCGCGTTGGGGGTTCCGGGTTCCCGCGTTGCGGGTTCCGGGTTCCCGCGTTTGGGGTTCCGGGTTCCCGCGTTGCGGGTTCCGGGTTCCCACGTTGTTTTTTTTTAGTTGAATTTTATCATAAACTCTTTTTATGCTCAACGAAGTGGGCAAGGGTCAGCTAGTTTTATATAATGCCTCCCGCACCTATTTCGGTGACCGCGACGCAGGAGTTATTTTTGTAGCGCCCAAGTGTGTGCGCAATACACTGACTCTCTCTTCCTTCGCTCCCGTAGCCCAGGGACGGATAACCGACACGACTGGCGGGAGATCAGGCGCAACACCGACTTTTACATGCCCATCCGACGCATGGATCATCTTTCTTATCAGACAATCAGGTGATCAGCCTGCATCCTAACCAAACTTGGAAACAACATTTTTTGTTGTTCCAACGCGGGGATCGCCATGACCTTGTATATAGATAGAGGTCGAGAGCTAGGCTCTGAACCACTAGACCACAGAGGCGTTAATTTTATATACTTGGGTATTATAATAATACACAGTAATACACAGCGCAGTACACAATAATACTTTCCTTACCCTCATAACCCAGTGGGATGGCATTTGGGATAATAGGCACGACTGGCGAGATGAGACTCAGGCGCAGAGCCAACTAGGTATTACACGGCCATCCGACATTAGGATCATCCTTCATTATCCTTCTTGTCAAATTGTGCTATCTAAATGGTTTAACAAAACCGTGACTTATCTATACTTATTTTATATTATATTATTATTATTATACTTATAATAAAACTCTAGAGAGGTCAATTCTGTACATTGAATATTTTTTCAAAATTCTTATTGGAGGATGATTGGTGATCGACACTGATGAAAAAAATGCAATCAATAAATTTTTTGTCTGTCTGTCTGTCTGTCTGTCTGTATGTGCACGCATGGAACAAAAACTACTGAAGGGATTTTAACCAAACTTGGTACGATTGTAGTCCATACTCCTGAGCAGGTTATAGGCTATAAAACATAACGCTGAGACACATAGGATCCGAGTAGTGACGATAAATTTGAAGTAAGTCGGACGAATTTCGAC
This sequence comes from Celastrina argiolus, assembly GCA_905187575.2. NCBI lineage: Eukaryota > Metazoa > Arthropoda > Insecta > Lepidoptera > Lycaenidae > Celastrina > Celastrina argiolus. The sequence continues at coordinate 11,168,495 of LR994582.1, read as the reverse complement.
GCGTGTGGACTGCGGGGTGTGCGGGACGCGCGGGGCGATCGCTTATCTACCTACACAGCGACGCGAAGCAATAGAAAACAGTATTCAACTGACTTTAAAAAAAGGAGGAGGTTTCTCAATTCAACCGTATATTTGCTTTTTTAATGTTTGTTCGCGGATATCTTCGTCGTTTATGAACCGATTTTAAATATTGTTTTTGTGTTGTGTGGGATATAATTCAAATTTGGTCCCAATGTCACCAAAATGGTGACTTGGTGATGGGATCCGTTCGGAATCGAGGGAACTCCTCAAAATTTGATATATTCTGAAGAAGTCTAAGCATATGTTACCAAACAGTAAGGCTACGTCAATTACAGTCGAACTTGGTCTCATAGTTATCAAAGTGGATGCCTGATGATGGCGTCGTGAGGAATCGGGGGAACTCCTCGAAATTTATAGGGACATAAATTACTACAAATACAAAATTACTTTACTCATAGTAATTTTATATTTGTTTCGAGTAACATAATTAAATAACATTTCGAGCGTCGGCGTCAGGCGTCAGCGTCGCGACTTCTAGCGTCGGGCGTCGGCGTCGCGACGTCGGGCGTCGACGTCGTGGCCTCGCGACGTCAGGCGTCGGCGTCGCGGCGTCAGGCGTCAGCGTCGCGACGTCTAGCGTCTGGCGTTGGCGTCGCGGCGTCTGGCGTCGCGGCGTCAGGCGTCGCGGCGTCTGGCGTCGCGGCGTCTGGCGTCGGCGTCGCGGCGTCGGGTGTCGGCGTCGCTACGTCTGGCGTCGGCGTCGCGACGTCGGGCGTCGGCATCGCGACGTCTGGCGTCGGCGTCGCGACGTCCGGCGTCGGCATCGCGACGTCTGGCGTCGGCGTCGTGGCTCGGCGTCGCGGCGTCGTGGCTCGGCGTCGCGGCGTCTGGCGTCGGCGTCGCGGCGTCTGGCGTCCCCGTCTCGGCGTCGGGCGTCGGCGTCGGGCGTCAGCGTCGCGGCGTCTGGCGTCGGCGTCGCGGCGTCTGGCGTCGGCGACGCGGCGTCGGGCGTCGGCGTCGCGACGTCTGGCGTCGGCGTCGCGACGTCTGGCGTCGGCGTCGCGACGTCTGGCGTCGGTGTCGCGACGTCTGGCGTCGGTGTCGCGACGTCTGGCGTCGGCGTCGCGACGTCTGGCGTCGGCGTCGCGACGTCTGGCGTCGGAGTCGCGCGTCTGGCGTCGGCGTCGCGGCGTCAGGCGTCAGCGTCGCGATGTCTAGCGTCAGCGTCGCGATGTCTAGCGTCAGGCGTCGGCGTCGCGGTGTCTGGCGTCGGGCGTCGGCGTCGCGGCGTCGGGTGTCGGCGTCCCGACTGGTTTTGGTCGCAGCGAAATGTTATATTATAGCCTTCCTCTATAAATGGACAAAAAACCTAGAACAGCTCCTGGTTACAAGCAAGATTGATGGTCGCCGCCCGAGAGGTCGATATCCAATGCGATGGTTGGACCAAGTACGCACTGCGCTTGACACCAAAATTCATGACGCTCTCCATACTGCTAAAGATCGCTATATGTGGCGCAAGATAGTCACAGATAAATTAATTCCGTGCGGGTATCACGACCCTCAGCAATGAGGAGTACGACGTGAGGAGGAGGAGGATAAATGGACAAAAATAATTTCTCAAATCGGACCAGTAGTTCCTGAGATTAGCGCGTTTAAACAAATAAACAATTCACATTTGGGGACTTTCGTTGCATGCGCTGCATAAACGGTTTAAGTCAATCAAACGCGACAAATCAAAGCGGGCACAGCTAGTAACTAATAAGGATACCCACTTGTATAATGATTTGATTTCCGAAGTAGCAGTGAAAGAACATGTCGAACGCTACCGCAAACAAGTACTCAAACATCGCCAAATCAAATTTCTGTAAAATGAAAATAAGTTATAAAACTGAGGATTTTAAAGCTTAAAGACAAAGAGCATTTCAGTTACGACATTAAAATCAAAAGACGTAGAACAGCAAAAACTATTTTTTTTAAAGTAAACAATGCAAATAAGTATGTATCCAAAAATGTGTTTTATTATGTTATGGATTTTAGAAAAGTCACCCCTGATTCTAATAACTAAATATGTATCTAAATAACGCTTACCACTGTAGCAGTGTACAACAAGGTGCAGAGATACACAGTGTAATGTATAATGCGGATCACAAGTATTGGCGAAACAAACTTCTCAAATCGAATCTTGAACTCCTTGATCACTTGGTGAACCCGCGCACAATCCTCCATCGAGGTACAGGTATCGTCGTCGAAGGAGCGATCATAGATATCTGAAGAGAAAGAACAATTGACAGCGCCTATACAATGAACATTGTGTAACGTTACTAATACCACTAATACGTAAGTACCAATCAATCCTGCTTACCCCAGGGTGATAAATGAAAAACGTATAATTTACAACTAGTCTCAATAACAAATATTAACTAAATTCTAAAGAATATATACAAGATGCTGAGATTAATGATATGTATATCTAAAATATGATAATATACACAGTTTTGAATATTCTTTGCAGGCAAAATAATTACCATAATAAGAGATATTGCCGTCAGCTTTCTGAAAAAGAAAAAGTTATAAATCAGCGTGACACAAAGACATCGTTTGCGGCTAGGTTATAACTAGAAACTTACATTATCTTTATTAAAATGGAACTGTGGCCTATCTACGAAGCTCTCGTTGTAACTGAAGCATTCATCAGCTCTAATATCTCCATATTTGGTCACCAGCGTGCTGTGTCGAATACCATTTCTTAGAAGAGCAGTGTACCGCAGGTTTCGTAAAGAGCAGCATAGTAAGTCCAACTGCCCACCCATAAGTATTGAGGATGCAGCAAAAAACACTCCTGGAAGGAAGGAAGAAGAAGACTGGAACAATGGTTTTGCACATAGGTATTCTATTGCGTCGTCGTATACGGTCTTAGTAGAGAACATAATTTTAAAAAACAATTGTATTTCTTTATATTATTATGTTACTTTATGCCTTGGCTATGTGGTATTTAAGCTACATAACAATCATCTTCATACAAAGTTTGATTACGTAAATGATAGCTAGCATCGCAATATAATTATTTAGCTCCGAAGTTGAAGATAAAATTCATGACGGGCGCTCGGTAGAAGAAAAAGAAAATTGCGTAGAGAAAAAGAGGGTCAAAAAGTAGCTTTTAGTTTCTTAATAATAATATTAACATTTGAACGGTCGTTACGTTTATAACTACACAAAATATTATTTACTACGTAATATAATGCCCACATCGATTTCGGTAACGTTGGCCGGTTTCATTGAAACCAGGCCAGCTACGCAGGATTTATTTTATAGTGGAAATGTGTCCACAATACACAGAAGCACTCTCTCTTCCTTTACTCTCGTAGCCCAGTGGAACGGATAACCGACACGACTGGCGGAAGATCAGGTACAGGACCGACTTTTTACATGCCCATCCGCGTGGATCATCTTTCTTGTCGGACAATCAGGTGATCAGCCTGCATTGTCCTAACCAAACATGAAAACAAAATTTTTTGTTGTTTCAACGCGGGAATCGTGCCCACGACCTCCGGGTCGAGAGTGGAGCTATGAACCACTAGACTACGGAGGCGTCAAACTTAACGCCTCCGTGGTCTGCGTAGCTGGCCTGGTTTCGATGAAACCGGCCACCGTCACCGAAATCGGTGTGGGAGGCATTATTATTTGCTACGTACCGCACTGTCCAATAGCTACGCCAATAATAGCTTGTACTAAACACTGCCTTATTAAAATTAGGGCTATAAAAAATTTTTGGTTCACTTCTTCATACATCCAGGGCAGAGCAGCATTATTTGTCACTAAAAAGCACTGCGTTTTAAATTTTATAACAATTTGGTAAAATATTTTTTTGAGGTTAACAATTCTAAGAATTGTAAAGGACTGTATTTTATAGGTAGCAGTGACATAAATCTAAATATTTTAACGTTTTCTGACTATATTTAATCCTAAACATTGATATTAAATATTTTAGATACGTACTATAGCTGACAATAGGTATGACTGTGTAAATAGTCACAGTGAATGTAATGCAGCTTGTGTAAAAACAGGCAAATCTTTTAGCGTAAATGTAACTTCTTTGCATGGTCATGTTTGTGACTCCAGGCGCAGAATGCCATTTGAATTTAGTGTTCACGTATTCCACTAGATCATACAAATCCTGTTGGTTTGTTGCGAAATACGAAATGATAAAGAAACTAATCAGCATTGGGAGACTTTCAGACATTATGTCCAGGCTGGTCATGAAACCTGTCCACCCCAAGTAAATATGGATCATTAGTGACATTAGGATATTCATTAACACTAATAACATCACACTCAAGTAGACATAATTAATTATGATTTTATAAGTTTTGTTAGGTTTTTCAAACCATTCCCAGCAAGCGACGAGTTTTAACGTAAACACCAAATAGTTAAAATAATTTGACGGCTGCTTTTCGTTTCTTATAACATTCTGCAAGACACACATTAGATATTATTATAAGAATCTTAAGTAGAACTAAATATATCGCCAATTGATTGAGCAAAATATAATTATGCTTGTATCTAATATCTACTCGCTTTTAAATTATTCAAGATTATCGAACTTACCAAGGGCTCCATATTTTGTGTAAAATATAACTATTCTACCAAAGCGTTTATTAGACTGCTTATTCTGCTGTTAAATGAAGTAGATGTAAGTACCTAATGCATTCGTGTAACCTGTAAAATAATTACTTTCAATCAAATCATGTGTATATCATTGCTTCTTTGAACAAAGTTAAGGCAATTTCAGAATGGGTCACACATGACGACCTAAAACTTTTCTAATATCGCATAAAGTAATTTTAAAATCCCTACTATAACTTCGTTGAGTATAAACTGGTTGTGATGAAATTCAATGAACCCGTGCGTTGCGGGTTCCAAATGTATTGTGGAACCCGCAACGCTCGGGTTCAGCGTTGCGGGTTCCGCGTTGGGGGTTCCCCGTTGCGGACTCTGCGTTGCGAGTTCGTAGGTACGAGTAATAATATAATATTATACACAATAAGATAAATTGTAATTTTTAGTTGATATTTACCAATTACCAAATAGGTAGCCTATTGGTTAATTGATAAACAATAACAGTACTTACTATAATAACAATGGTAACATTTTAATATCACCTTAATCAAAATTTGAAAATTTACCAATTTTATGTCGCAAAACTTCAACAAGTTGTAAAGTTCTAGACTTTACAACGTATTGAAGTTGTACTAATTACTGATGTACTTAGCATTTGTTTTTCAAGTATATTACAGCCAATTTAAGACGTACCTAACTAATCGTTATTAAAATGTATCTATGGTGATCTTTTTGTACTTTTAGCTAAATACTTATTAAATTTAGGCACCTTTTTCTTCGATTTTTGTTATAATTAATACCTCCACGATACAGTCAACACGTATCTGGTAGGTATCATATAACATACACTTATCTACTAGGGCCTAGGGACTGATTTTGTATTCGTTTAAGTTGGTTGGATCCTGGTTCAGCACCTAAACATTGCCCTAAACGAAAACTTATACACAAACAGTTGCAAACTCTCTGTCATCCGCCCTACTCACTAGACCTTGCGGCTTGCGCCTACGGACTACTACTTTTGCCAGAATTTGGATAACTTCTTGGCGAGAAAAAAAAAATCAATACCCTAGAGGCAGTACAAAAAGCCTTGGAAGAATTCGTTGCCTCCCGTCCAGCTGATTTCTTTAAGAATAAACTGCCACCGTGTTAGCAAAGATGCATTGATAGCATGGGTATTGGGTAATTACTTCTGAATAAAAAAAATTGTTTATATTGTTTTCATACAAAACGGCAATTTTATAGGTAAAGACCATATAATATTAAAATTTAATGAAGTATTAACTTTTTAACCGACTTCCAAAAAAGGAGGAGGTTCTCAATTCGTCTGTATTTTTTTTTTAAACTTTTGTCTTGGTGTAATTGGCACTACCTAGGCTTATCGATAATTTGGTGACGTTAGTAAACCAAGATCATGGTGTTATTGACAATTTATCTATATCTATATAAGTACTTATAATAAAACTGTAGAGAGTTCAATTCTGTACATTGAATATTTTTTCAAAATACATATGAATTGGATTGGATGACTGGCGATCGATACTGATGCCAAAAATGCAATTAGTAAAATTTTTGTCTGTCTGTCTGTCTGTCTGTCTGTATGTGCACGCATGGAACAAAAACTACTGAAGTGATTTTAACCAAACTTGGTACGATTGTAGCCCATATTCCTGGGCAGGTTATAGGCTATATAACATAACGCTACGATACATAGGAGCCGAGCAGTAACGATAAATTTGAAGCAAGTCGGATGAATTTCGCGCGCGCGGCCTGCGGGCGAACGGTTCGTGCGGGGGGCGCGGGGGGATCGCTTACACAGTGACGTGAAGCAATAGAACGTGGCACTAAAGTAGATCCCACCAAAAACATTTTCATGTAAAAATGTTGCCAAGACGAGCCTACATAGCTTACACTCTGAAAAAGTTATCAGATATCGTATAACGCCAAGCTCTACACTACACCTTAATCAAAATCTATCAAAAAGTGGTCAGATCTCATGTAGAACCAAAATTCATGATCTATGCGCCCTTACTTCACCAGGCTTAACTTCACTTACGCTACATTGCAGTCAATACGTGATACTTGGCCGTTTTATTTTACACACGATTAATGAATCCCTATGAAATCTTCGTAACGGTAGCAAAACGGTCAAGTATCACGTTTTAACTACAATGAAGCGTAAGTGAAGTTAAGCCTGGTGAAGTAAGGGGGCATAGATCATGAATTTTGGTTCTACATGAGATCTGACCACTTTTTGATAGATTTTGATTAAGGTGTAGTGTAGAGCTTGGCGTTATACGATATCTGATAACTTTTTCAGAGTGTAAGCTATGTAGGCTCGTCTTGGCAACATTTTTACATGAAAATGTTTTTGGTGGGATTTCATTTATTTTTGTAAGCTGGTTAATTACGAATACGAAATGTGAATATTTCTTAACAATCGAATAACATTCGCAGTATAAAAATATTATACTGCGAATGTTATTCGATTGTTAAGAAATATATAAATATAAACCACGCACAGCCGCTAACTGTGCTAACTGTGCCTGTGTTAATTTATGAGACTTTTATTTATGCAATAGTACCCAAAACAATAATTTTCTGAATTTTTGTCTGTTTGTCGGTGTATTTGTGCACGCAAATCTCAGAAACGGCTTATCGGATTTAGATGTGGTTCAATCATATTATATTGTAGTAATCTTGACTTAACATTTATTTCATCTCAATCGGTTCATAAATAAAAAAGTTATGACAATTAAAAAAAAATTGCTGGACGTTTAGCTATGAAGCGCGGCAGGAACCGCGCTGCAAACATTCAAATGGAATCTTTTTTTATTTTATACTAGCTGACCCTTGCCCACTTCATTGAGCATAAAAAGAGTTTATGATGAAATTCAACTAAAAAAAAACAACGTGGAACCCGCAACGCGGGAACCCGGAACCCGCAACGCGAGAACCCGGACCCGCAACGCGGGAACCCGGAACCCGCAACGCGGGAACCCTGAACCCGCAACGCGGGAACCCTGAACCCGCAACGCGGGAACCCTGAACCCGCAACGTGGGAACCCGAAACCCGCAACGCGAAACCCGCAACGCGAAACCCGCAACGCGAAACCCGCAACGCGGGAACCCGGAACCCGCAACGCGAGAACCCGGAACCCGCAACGCGGAACCCGGAACCCGCAACCCGCAACGCGGGACCCCGGACCCGCAACGCGGGAACCCGGAACCCGCAACGCGAAAACCCGGACCCGCAACGCGGAAACCCGGAACCCGCAACGCGGGAACCCGGAACCCGCAACGCGGGAACCCGGAACCCGCAACGAGGGAACCCGGAACCCGCAACGCGGGAACCCGGAACCCGCAACGCGGGAACCCGGAACCCGCAACGCGGGAACCCGGAACCCGCAACGCGGGAACCCGGAACCCGCAACGCGGGAACCCGGAACCCGCAACGCGGGAACCCGGAACCCGCAACGCGGGAACCCGGAACCCGCAACGCGGGAACCCGGAACCCGCAACGCGGGAACCCGGAACCCGCAACGCGGGAACCCGGACCCGCAACGCGGGAACCCGGAACCCGCAACGCGAGAACCCGGAACCCGCAACGCGGGAACCCGGAACCAGCAACGCGGGAACCCGGAACCCGCAACGCGGGAACCCGAAACCCGCAACGCGGGAACCCTGAACCCGCAACGCGGGAACCCTGAACGGAACCCTGAACCCGGAACCCGCAACGCGGGAACCCGGAACCCGTAACGCGGGAACCCGGAACCCGCAACGCGGGAACCCGGAACCCGTAACGCGGGAACCCGGAACCCGCAACGCGGGGACCCGGAACCCGCAACGCGGAACCCGCAGCATAGGAACCTGAAACCCGCAATGTTGAACCCGCAACGCAGAACCCGCAACGCGGGAACCCGGAACCCGCAACGCGGGAACCTGGAACCCGCAACCCGCAACGCGGGAACTCGCAACCCGCAACGCGGGAACCCGGAACCCGCAACGTGGGAACCCAGAACCCGCAACGTGGGAACCCTGAACGGAACCCTGAACCCGGAACCCGCAACGCGGGAACCCGGAACCCGTAACGCGGGAACCCGGAACCCGCAACGCGGGAACCCGGAACCCGTAACGCGGGAACCCGGAACCCGCAACGCGGGAACCCGGAACCCGCAACGCGGAACCCGCAGCATAGGAACCTGAAACCCGCAATGTTGAACCCGCAACGCAGAACCCGCAACGCGGGAACCCGGAACCCGCAACGCGGGAACCCGCAACCCGCAACGCGGGAACCCGCAACCCGCAACGCGGGAACCCGGAACCCGCAACGCGGGAACCCGGAACCCGCAACGCGGGAACCCGGAACCCGCAACGCGGGAACCCGGAACCCGCAACGCGGGAACCCGGAACCCGCAACGCGGGAACCCGGAACCCGCAACGCGGGAACCCGGAACCCGCAACGCGGGAACCCGGAACCCGCAACGCGGGAACCCGGACCCGCAACGGGAACCCTGAACCCGCAACGCGGGAACCCTGAACGGAACCCTGAACCCGGAACCCGCAACGCGGGAACCCGGAACCCGTAACGCGGGAACCCGGAACCCGCAACGCGGGAACCCGGAACCCGTAACGCGGGAACCCGGAACCCGCAACGCGGGAACCCGGAACCCGCAACGCGGAACCCGCAGCATAGGAACCTGAAACCCGCAATGTTGAACCCGCAACGCAGAACCCGCAACGCGGGAACCCGGAACCCGCAACGCGGGAACCCGGAACCCGCAACGCGGGAACCCGCAACCCGCAACGCGGGAACCCGCAACCCGCAACGCGGGAACCCGGAACCCGCAACGTGGGAACCCGGAACCCGCAACGTGGGAACCCTGAACGGAACCCTGAACCCGGAACCCGCAACGCGGGAACCCGGAACCCGTAACGCGGGAACCCGGAACCCGCAACGCGGGAACCCGGAACCCGTAACGCGGGAACCCGGAACCCGCAACGCGGGAACCCGGAACCCGCAACGCGGAACCCCCAGCATAGGAACCTGAAACCCGCAATGTTGAACCCGCAACGCAGAACCCGCAACGCGGGAACCCGGAACCCGCAGCATAGGAACCTGAAACCCGCAATGTTGAACCCGCAACGCGGGAACCCGCAACCCGCAACGCGGGAACCCGCAACCCGCAACGCGGGAACCCGGAACCCGCAACGTGGGAACCCGGAACCCGCAACGCGGGAACCCGGAACTCGCAACGCGGAACCCGCAGCATGGGAACCCGAAACCCGCAACGCGGAACCAGCAGCATGGGAACCCAAAACCCGCAACGCGGAACCCGGAACCCGCAACACGGAAACCCGGAACCCGCAACGCGGAACCCACAACGCGAAACCCTAACGCAGAACCCGCAACATTCACGGAAACGCTGTCAAATGGAATAAATAGTATCCTATGTCCGTCGCCGTCCGTCTACTTGCGCTACTTCCTCACCAATTTTCAGCCATATCGATAAAGCCGTTCTTGAGTTATAAATAATTTAACTAACATGACTTACTTTTATACATATAGATGTATAGATTACTCCTACTAACATAAGCTAAGCCCGGTGAATGCTCCCGTCACAGTCGGTCCAGCCAATTCGGTGATCATTAGTTAGATGACGATGATGATGGTGATGAAAAGTAGCCTAAATTAATCCCTATAACTTTAGCTATCTACCAGTGAAAGTCTCGTTAAAATCGGTCCAGCCGTTCCAGAGATTAGCCGGAGCAAAGTGAGACGCTGACAGACAGACATTTTTTTTTTAAATTACTTTTTCGTTTTCAGTAAATATCGTTGCCAATGCAAAAAAAAAAGCAGAAGATATCGTTTAAAATGTCATATGCATTTAGAAAAACGATGCTAATTGAAAGTTACAAACTGACACTTCAATTTTATTTATTTGTATAGATGTATAGATTTGGAAAACCTCCCCAATCTTGGCGTTTCCACTGACGCGGAGCGGGGCGCATAGGAACTTAGTGGTTCCCAAGCGGAGTGGAGCGGAGATTTCGAGCATAGTGATTGGTCAATTCGGGTACCGCAAGCTCCTGTCCGCCTCGCCCCGCGTCAATGGAAACGCAGCCAAACGTCTATAACGTCTAACGGTCGTCATGGTAACGAAGTTGTTTACAAATGGAAAACAAAAATTATGAAATGCTATACATACCGTATTTATATCAGCTTAAACTATTTGGATTCATGTTTTTGTTAATCCTAATAATTTTATTAATCCAAATAGTTTAAGCTGATATAAAAACGGTATTTATAGCATTTCATAATTTTTATTTGCCATTTGTAAACAATGTTTGTTACCATGACACCCGTGTCATATAAACTGGCAACGACGTGAATCGATCGAGCCCAGGTTCAAACCCCGCGTGACCATCACGTATTTTCTTCTTTTTTCTAATTTTCTGCTTATTTTTTTCAACATTTTCTTTCATAATAACCCTTTCGTGACAATAACGAACATACCGTAAAAAAAAATATGCGAAATTGGTCAAGCCGTTGTCGAAGCGCACACGATGTAAGAAATTTTGGAGGTCGTTTTTTTACACTTTAGGCTACATTTTTGGGGTTTTAGTAAGGAACCCTACTTTTTTTAAACATATAATATAGCCTATGTTCAGCGCTAGGAATGTAGCTTTCCAACGGTGAAAGAATTTTTCATATTGGTTCAGTGGTTTCAGAGCCTATTCCATTCAAACAAACAAACAAACAAACAATCAAACAATCAAACGTTACCTCTTTATAATATTAGTATAGATTTTCTTTAAAACTAAATTTCATTTATTTATATTATTATTATTAAACTTAGGGTAGGTTAATAAAAAACACTACTAAAACCGATCGGCGCGCCGAGCTGGGGCCTAACTCTCCAAACTGATTCGATTTTGATTCGGATTCGATCGTGCCACATACTCCCGAATAAATTGACGTTTGTTTATTTTTATTCTCTGTCGATTGATATGGTCGGGTGTACAAAAAGTTACGTTCTAACGGTTTTCTTTATCCTAATTCCTAATTAGTTCCGAAGTAATCTACCAAATAAAACACCAAAACCCGTTGAGATCGAACTTATTCGATTCTCGGTTGTGTCGAGAGTAAGCCTGCTCTTCCTGATCCGGATCCTCGGCGGGGCGTACCCCTGCGGCCATGTCTAAATTGTAATATAAGTTTCAATTGAATAAGTACCTCAAAACATTAATGACAAGAACGGTAGTAAGTTCAAAAAAAATTAAAATATTTTTATGGTTTCGCAATTTATCCTATGTCGGCACTATTAAAACGTTGCTTCATATCAAATTTAAAGATTCTGAGTTCCCGGGAAGTAACCTTTAGGTTTTGGTTTCCTTTGGAGTGTCGAAAATTACGAAAATTAGCGACATAAACGGCTGAATCTTTGGGTAGATGTGGCTAAGAAGTCTGTTTTTTTCACAGCCAGAAGGGACAGAAGATCCTGAGTATTTAATATGATTTTTAGCTTGATACCTACACGTGTTAAAGTTTTGACACCCAGACAGACAGACAGACGGACATCGAAGTTAAATACTTTACTAAATTAACGTGAAAAATTGGCTGGGTCTATACGGTGCATTCGAATAATATTATCCTAACTTCGAATACCTTTGCTGACTTCTACATATTGTTCGGAGGCCTACTGCTTTTGCCGAGCTCCGAAAGGATGGTACTATATTATTATTATACCCTGCATACCAAGAGGCTTGCCGGGTACGTGACATGCTGGATCGGGATCAACACTGGGATACACTGAGAATTACCTATTAGCGAAAGTTGTCATTGGTTGCGCCATTAAACTAAAAATATTTTAAAAAATACTAAAGTGCCCCAAATCACTTTTCACGCGTACGAAGTCGCGGGCACAGCTAGTATATAATATATATATTTATAAATATTATAGGCAAAAGAAAATTTCTGCTCATAGTTTTATGTCGTTTATTTTTACAAATCATTCGTTTTTAAAATAATTTTCCAAATGCATATTTAAGTATCGTGATCTACCAAAACCGTGTACCTCTAACATTCGATCTAGTCCAACCTATTGTAAAAAAAGTGATTTAGTGGTATCCTTTTTTCTCGTTAACATTTACCAGCAGAGTATAGTAGGAGAAAGAAGTTTTCAATATCTGAAACAAATACAACAATAAAAATGTAGAAAAAATTTACTAGTAGGTACGGCTACGACCAGTAGTAAAATTCTTCTATGATATAATGTAGCACAAGGTAGATTATAAATATAAGTGGGAATAATAAGCATGTTGTAAATTTTACAATAATAGTAATTGATTTCTAGTGCTTCTAATAAAATAATGTTTAATTGAAAATTTTAGTAATTCTATCATGATGGCTTGTATCTAGCACAATGGCTTATTTTCATTTTAGTTATTTTTTTAACTATGGCTTGTCTTCGATCAACAATACACTTGTTATAGAAATAATATTATAAATCTTGGCTTCTTCTATCATTTTTTGCCATAATTTTATCAAGGTGCATAGCATATAATCTTATTTTACCCAAATAAAGGTTCGCAAGTCTATAGCCAAGAAGTTTCCGGCGCGTATAGTGAGAGGCCGATGACTAGATAGCAGAATGTTTAAAAGCATTCGTCGCGGACGCACACCCATCGTGATCCAAGCGCTCTGGTACGCCGCTTCCGATACACGATTTGACTGAAACATGGTAGATCTCAGTTACATAGATAATTCATATCAAAAACTATATTTCTTATCACCGAAATTTATGTTTGTCGTCTAGTTGTATCACTTGATATTGATAGATCTATCTAATAATAGATAGATCTATCCCAGGTATGAAGTATCAAATTATGCTAATATAAAATATGTGTAAAATAATAGAAGGATTACCAATGAATTTGTATTGCATTACTTAAATATAAACTTTGTTCTTATAAGAATAGTTTTATTAGGTAGGTATATCTGATCTACTTAAATAATAGCTTTGTGCTCAAAATGGGAATTCTATAACCAAATAAATCGATTATTATTGATTCCCATATGTGTATACCTATGATTTATTGGTGAGCTCTTAAATTAGTTTGCATAAATACTTTTTAGGACAAACCTATTATAATAAATACAAAACTATTTATAATATTCAATACAAACAAACAAACAATCAAAATATGTTCTTTTAAAATGTTCGTATAGTAAGTCATTTATATAGATGAGAAAAAGAAAGGAGCGTAATATGGATTCCTGTGGAACACCTAATTCTTTTTTGGTCCCTGTGGAGCTTTTACTATTTACCTTAACCTTGTGAATCCTATTTTTAAAGTAAGAATGCAAAAGGCTGAGTGACGACTCTCTTATCCCCAAGTGGTGTAATTTTCTGATCAATGAATCATGCTCCACACAAACAAAGGCCTTGGAAAGGTCGCAAAATACTTCGTGCGATTCCTCCCAAGTCTCAAAAACACTACAAAGAAAAAGAAGGCACCAACAAGACCGTGGGTTTGATAACATACAAAGTGTAAGTAAGATAGCATGTGTTTAGTGTTGTAATTTTTTATAATTTTTCGTAGGTATTTTTAACCGTGATTATCAGAAATATAAGCATTGAGAATTCCAATATGTAGTTAAGTACATACAAACTGTAAGTGTTGGAAATTTCAAAATCCTCCGTCTCCGAAATCTGCGTAAAAAGGTATAGACAGGTACCAAAGCTTTTAATACGTAATAATATTAAAGTAGGTCACCAAAACCAATGCTATTAACTTACTTGTATAATAATTTGATTTCCAAAGTAGCAATAAAAGAACATGTCTAATGCAACCGCAAAAAAATACTCAAATATCGCCAAGTCGAATTTCTGAAATGAAGTCGAAAATAATTGTATTTAGATTAGGTAGTTAGGTAAAGATAAATTGTAGCGATATTTAAAATAGGTATTCGGTTAGGGAAAAGGAATTTTTCGGTAAATGACCGTAGTTACTTAGTGTAGAGTATTTACTTGCTACGAATAAATAAATTTCTTGAATTTGATCAAAAGATAATGGATTTATTTTTCCCTAACCTAATATCAATATGTAATGTACAATGTGCAAAAAGAATAAATAAATAAAATTTTTTGTTATGTATTAAGTATTGAATAATTACCAATGTGGCAGAATACAACAAGGTGCAGAGATACACAGTACAATGTATAACCCTCACTACGAGTAAGGGCGAAACAAACTTCTCAAACCGAATCTTGAACTCCTTGATCACTTGGTGCATGTACACACAGTCCTCCATAGCACTGCAGGTGTCATCGTCGAAGGAGCGATCATAGATATCTACACAGATGACATAAAAGAGAAATTACCTGGGGGCTGAGTAAAGATGCCATCGCTAATTAATTATTGCTTACAAAGTTCGAAAACAACAATGTATGGGATTTGACGAGGGACATGTGAATTCGCTTGTCACATAGCGAACTTTATGTCAAATCCCATACTTTCTTGTTATCGAAGTTCGTAAGTGATAATAGCTATGGCCTCTTTCCTAAAGCCCTGAGATGTATTATTTTGTATTTTAAATATAAAGTGAAAAATATCTACCGTAATTAGAGACGTTTCCGTGCGATTCCTGAAAAAAAAATACGTAGGTGTACAGAGGAAGATCCAACATAAATACCCATAAAGAAGAGGTAAAACTTACATTGCTACTGTCAAAATATAACTGTGGGGTTTCTACGAAACTTTTGTTGTAACTAAAGCAGTGTTTTTCGTCCCCTGGAGGTCTACTTAGCAATGCCTTCTGTCGAATGCCGTATCTTAGAAGTCCCGTGTATCGAACATTTCGCAGCGAGCAGCATAACATTTCCAATTGCCCACTCAAAAGTATTGAGGTTGTAACAAAAAAAACTGCTATGGAAAAAGAAAATATTCACGAAGTTTATTTTATAAAAGTAGCCTTCAATCCATAAAGGCCAAATCTAACCTAAAGTTATAGGTTGTGTTAAGTACCTAATTGTCCAATAGCAAGGCCAATAACAGCTTGCACCAAGCACTGCCTTATTAAAAGGATGACAAACGTTTTTTGGTTCACATTCTCATTATACATCCACGGCAGAGCAGCATTAGTTGTCACTGAAATAGGCCAAACACTTACAATTTTATATTTGCAAATTTAGTATACTTCCTTAATTCGCTACATACCTAGGTACTAGGTACGTGCATGTTTACTTACAATGATTAGCAATGGGTATGATTGTGTACGCAGTAACACTAAACGATGCACAAGCCGTATAGAAATAGGCAAATCTTTTGGCATTATCGTAACTCTTTTGCATGGTCATGTCAGTAACCTCAGAGTGCCATTTGAATTTCTTATTTATGTACTCCACTAAGTCATAAAAATCGTCTTTATATATAGAGAAGTGTGAAACTATAAACATAGATATCAACAGAGGCAGGGATTCAGATAAGATATCCAGGCTGGACATGATGCCCTGCCACACTAGATAGATGTGAACAGCAAGGGAGACCATTATATTTAGCATCAAGAACACCACCACACTCAGGTAAACATTATTAATAATTATTTGATAATCCTTTTTAGGTCTTTCAAACCATTCCCAGCATGCGATGAATTTTAATGGCAACACTAAATAATTGAAATAGTTTGGCGGCTGGTTTTGAGCAGTGGGCGTCTTCTTCTGTAAAAAGAGTTTCATTTTTCCCGGTTAAATATTGTTTAAGTTTATTTTTTTAAGTTTTAGTACACATGGAATTTGCACATAAAATACTCTTATTCTTTCATATCAAATCTATCCAAGGTCTGATTACGTTAAAACATAATATTATGATCACGTTAGGATATGGTTAGTTAAGCACAATATTTTGACTAACCCGAGGTTCTAGTTTTTGGTAAGGAACATTTCATGTCAACTTCCTAATTCCCACTCCATTTTAAAATAGTCAGTAATTTCTAATTGGGCAATTACGACAATTAATGACCCTTCCTTAATATATTTAGATGGATCCAATACATTATAAGGACTTAAAACTTTGGTTATGTTACCAATTAAACTTCGAACAGAGTAAAGGTACATGCCGACTTAATTTTTCTGTTTGTTTTATTAGATTAGATTCATAGTAAATGTTTAGTTTGAGATTGAATTGACTTAAGTGATTCCGCCAAAATAATAATAATATCTATGGACGCTTTACACCACGTCAATCTGGGCCTGTGCTAAGTATCCGAAGAAGTTGTGTTACAAGTACCAGACAACGGAAAAACATATTTAAGATTTTTATTATATTATACACAAATTAAATAAACATCCATGACATGACCCAGAAACATTGAAGACTTTTTGTTCTCTCGGCGGGATTCGAACCCGCGACCTCTCGTTCGAGCACCAACGCGCTACGGAGGTCGTCAAAAAATGACTATATTATGATGAAATTATGAGATCCTCATCCATTATAATAGAGTTTAGGTTATGGGACTATTTTTTTTTAGTACCGATATTAAAATAAAGTTAATAATAATGTGTACCTACGAACGATCATGATGTTTTTCGGCAATCGTCATTTGTCGTACCTACTACGTCTCTGCTTTCCATAGAAAAAGAAAGATTGCTGAGATCCATCAACAACAGTATGTATTGTCAGCTGTTATTGTCAAGTAGGTACCTACATTATAATTAAAAAATAGTTAACCTAGATACTATGTAAGTAGGTATAAAAATAGGTTGGTGATTGTTGGTATGATGTAAATATTATGAAAATACTTACTAGGTACTTTTAAATAAAACTAAGTCCTAACTATATTCTGAAACCATTAGGCATAATTATTTTGAGTTGCAAACTAAACTAACGCGACATTAAAACTTTGCTTGTTAAGTTAGCAGTTGAAAGTAATTAAAGACAATTTTCAAATGAAGATAGTCAATTACTGATATTAAGAATTTACAACCTATTAATCATGCGGTAGTAAGAACATACTAAAAATTACTACCAGAAGTTACAGTGCAAGTTCAAAAATACAGTTTTTATGTTATTGTGATTCCGATTCCATATCTTGTTAATTATTTCATGTTCCAATCTACCTTTGTGCCGAGTTTCATTTTAAATTACGTCGAGTAGTTTGCCCGGAATAGCGTTTTTGGAAGATCCGAATCAGGAATCCTTTCGTTTTTCGGGATAATAATATCCTGTTTTATCCTTCAGGTTTCTAAGCTACCCGCCGGCCACATTTTATTTTATTTCATACAGGGGCTAGCTACAGCGTGATAATATGCGTGTTAAGAGCGTTGAGTGACCAAACACCCCCATAGGGACTGACAGACGGACAGACATTTTTTAAAACGTTATTTTTAGGTTCTGTGGCCTTTATAGACCCCCCTTATTGATTTTCACATGATGTAGAGGGGTAATTTATGTACATCTTTTTTCAGCCATGACACAGGTTTATTATATGAATAGAAGATGAACGTGAAAACAAACTACTATATAAGTTGCAAAAAATTTATTTGATTCTAGTAATGAATATTAATAACAAGATGAAATAAAATTTTAAATGATTAATTAAACGTTACCAGTAGTTATTTATGTAGGTAGGGATAATAGATACCTATTACATACTATGTTGGCACAAAAATATTAAGTACATATAGGTATTTTATTTTCTTTAATTCCTTCGAGCTGCATTTTCTAATTCCCCCTTTCTGTAAGGTACAAATTAATATTATCATTAACTTAAACCTATATAGATATCTGAAAGGCTATTAGCGTTCAGAACGGGTTGTAAATTAAAATGTTAGCTGATCGACGATTTGATCAACATTTCAGAAACCGAGCGTCGATCTCAAAGTATTCTGTAGACTGTATCTTAGTCAAATACTGTATTAAGTAATAAATAATAATAAATTACATTACAATTATAATTGACTAATGTGCTGAGTAGGAGTTTTTGTCACTAGGTACAAGTACTCGACGTGAGATAGTTACTAGGTCCCACTGAACGGCGTTTTATAGTGTTGATATGAACGGCGTTTTATAGTCCATAATGGACTTTCTGTAGACTTCCACGATTTCCGTGATACTGGTAGTTCCCATCCCGCCCACCAGTATTGCCAACAAATAAGATAAAAAAAATACAAAACCATTATAGTCAATTATATAATACTAGCTGTGCCCTGCGACTTTGTTCGCGTGGTTTTTGAGTGATAACTATTTCCGTTTATGAAGCGGTCGCGAAAGTCCCCAAATGTGAATAATTTTCCCCGTTTTTTGCAACATTTCTCACTGATGCTTCGCTCCTATTTGTCGCAGCGTAATATTATAATATAACCTTTAGGTTAGCCTTCCTCTATAAATGGACTATCCAACAAAAAAAGCGGATCAGTAGTTCCTGAGTTTAGCGCGTTTAAACAAACAAACAAACTCTTCCGCTTTATAATATTAGTATAGATATTTAAGCACTTACTTTTCTTTCGAACGCCGTTGAGCAATCTGGTAGATTCGTCTCAGTTCTATTAAGGCACGCATTATAACTACGAGCTGTTGCTCGAAATCTGACGACTTCACATCTATCGGAAGACCTTTTTGCTTGCATATCTTCACGTACAGACTCCATATTGCAGATCTTACGTGGCATAATTCCACGTGACGTTTAGCGGCCGTTTCCTTCAGCCTGTTCAACGCTAGTTCCCATTTCAGTACGCGGTTTCTAGCTTTATCGTAACGCCACTACGACAAAATAGATTAATGGTAAAGTTAATTTAATAAAAAATCTTTATGGAAAGAGTACTTTAATGGTAACTAGCCATCTCTTCGAAGCCAAATTATTTAATTATTACTAGCTTCTATAGAGAATACTATTTGTGGCAAATCTTATTTACCAAATAACTCATGCATACATCTGCAGTAAGGTTCATGATGTTATAGTAATAATCATAATACGCGTATCCAGCCTCTTCCTTCTCAGCTAGTTAGATCGTACGCACTATAGTACGTCCGAGATAAATGTAACCTATAGGCTATACTTATACAAACCCGTCTATGACACAACCAAAGACTTGTCAGTGATGCCAATATTAATACAATGATTTTTGTTTGCTATGAATCCAAGGCTATAGGCTTATAATCTACAATAGGCAGTGTCAAAATGGCGTATTTTTTCGTAAAAGATTTTCATTTGATGTTTAAACATATTCATTATTGTTTAATTGTTATAAAATGTATTGGATAATGAAGTTTAATCCTTTAATATACCTGTGAAAGTGTTGATAAGTGTGCACAATAAGTGATTATGGGAAAATTTCGATGTTTTCGCTTTGTTTACCTTTACGTTGAATTTATCAGGGACGCACTATACAATGTTTTTGTTCGAGGCGTTTATAAAGATTTGGCGGGGCTTATGGCAGTAGCGGATTCCCCGGATGATGTAGTACCTAAATGAAATTCATTTAAGTACTACAGAATGGAACCCGAACGCAGAACCCGGAACACGCAACCAGTAACGTGGAATGTCACAGCTTTTTTGATTTTCATTTAAATATCTTTAATGTACATGACCCCTCTAAAGATTTATTGTAAGTATGTAGGTATGAATAATTAATATTGGTAGATATTGAAATAAAATGTAATTCCAATTTTATACCTAAGCATTCATAAAATATGGTAATCAGTCAAAAATTATTTTAGTTCCTGAATCCTGTCAACTAAGTAAGAGGTAGTGAATTTTATAGTAAAAAAATCTTTGACGTAGATTAACGAATTAATTAACCCTAAAATGTTGTGCGCAAGTACCTAAATATGTTTCGTATCTACTTCGTAAGCTATACATACCCTAAGATCAGCAAGCACATTGTTAAGACCCATAATGGACAGTTTCTTCTCTTCAGTAAGCGCAGCGATCTCTTGCCTCGCATCCTCTAACATCTCCAAGTCACGCTCTTGTCGTTCAGCCAATGTACTTTTAGCTGCAGCTTAAATAGAAGTAAATACATACTAGTTTTCAATCTATAGTACGTCCGAGATAAATTGTAACCCAAACGTAAACAAACTCATCTATGACACAACCATAGACTAGTCAGTGATGCCAATTGGCCATTATTAATACAATGAATATTGTTTGCTATGAATCCATTGACTATAGGCTCATATTCTACAATCAGCAGTTTCATAATGGCGTATTTTTTTCTGTGAAAGATATTCAATTAATATTAAGTGCCGATTTTTCTTTCGTCAGATAACTTTTACCTAAGGAATAAATATGTGACTGACAGATTTTGTATGGAACAAATGTCAAAGTCACATGTTTATTCAACAGATAAAAGTTATCTGACGATTGAAAAATTGTTTAATTCTCATAAAATGTATTGGATAATGAAGTGTAATCCTTTAACATTCCGGCGAAAGTGTTGATAAGTGTGCACAATAAGAAATATGTGAAAATTTTGTGGTTTTCGGTTTGTTTACGTTTTACACACACCGGCATATTTAGCGGAACACAAAAAAAAAGTCCATAATTTGAAAAATATGGTTTATTTTTAAAATCTACTTACTATAATTTTTTTGTAATTTAAAGTTTCATTTGTTTTATTTAAAATGAGATCATATTAAGAACAGATTTTGCCAGTAAAGGCTATTTGTGATAAAAGGTACATTTTTGAACTTTTCATTGTAACCGGGAAAAGTGAAAATTAATATTAAAATATCAATTAATTAAATTAGAAAAATGGTGATTAATATCGCGTATTTCCTCCACGTGCTCTTATTAAAGTTTCTACCCGTCTAGGCATACTAAGAATTATGCTATCGATGGTCTCCTGGGATAGTCTCTGCCATTCCCCAACTACGGCGATTCGCAGCTCATCCACGTTGGCAGGAACTGGAATTCTGGACTTAACTTTTCTTTTCAGCAAGTCCCAAACGTGCTCTATTTGGTTCATATCTGGTGATCTCGCCGGCCACTCCATAACAGTTATATTCATATCATTAAGATAAGCTTGGGTTACCCGAGCGGCATGCGGCCGAGCATTATCCTGCATAAAAACAAAATCGTCACCGATATATGGGGCAAACGGTACGACATTTTCTTCTAAAACTTCTCTGATATAGCGATCTGCAGTCAGACTCCCTCTGTCAATCACAACCAAGTCTGTGCGAGCTCCCAAACAAATGCCCGCCCAAACCATTATTGATCTACCACCGTATGCAACTGTAGTTTCAAAATTTGTCTGAATGTATCGTTCTCCTTTGTGTCTGTATATTCTTTGCCTGCCGTCAATTTGACTTAAGAGATTTCTGCACTCATCACTAAACAATACCTTACTCCATTGGTCCGCGTTCCAAAATCGATGTTCCTGAGCAAAAGTTAACCTGTTTCTACGACGATTTACCTCGAGCCTTGGTGCCTTTGCGGGCACAAATGAACCCAAACCAGCTTCTTCGAACCTTCTTTGTGCCGTACGCTCACTTACGGTTACACCCCGCACCGCTTCTAACTCATGTCGGGCTTGGACGGCCGTCAAACGGGGGTTCCTACGTACAAGAAGCCGAATGAAACGATCATCCCTACTCGAAGTGCGTCTTTTTCTGCCTTGTCCTGATCTTCTCACATAAGTACCGGTCTCCCTGAACTGTTGGATACTGCGATGGATCGTTGAAACTGGTCTACGAAGATCTCTGTGTGCTTAGTGCGAGTTTTTCTCACGACTCACCGTGATAAAGTTAACTTGATTTTGTATGGTATCGAAACAACGCCTCTAGTGGCAAAAACGAGAAACAAAATAAGCGAGTGCAAGTGTTGTCGATTTAACTATTCGAGCATCGACAAACACTCACGTTCGAAAGTGACCATTTTAAACGCATTTGATTGGTTACTTCAAAATTGTCGCGAGTGCGAGATGCATATTTTGACATTCGAATAGTAAATTTGCGATAACGAGATCGAAAAGTTATCACCTTGCGTTCACTTCAAATTGTACAGTGATATCGTAGTGAAAAGCAGTGAAAACATTTAGAAAAGTATTATTTTCTAAATAATTGTTAATAGCTGGACGTTTTTTCCCGTGGAGGATGTTTGAGGCTGCTAAAAGTCATGACGACCGGAATTTTAATGCGAAATGCAAAGCAAGCTCGTTCGACCTTTGATCCTCTAATGGACCTTACTGCAACTGAGTTTCAATGTAATATTCGTCCCACAAAGACAGCCTTTAAGTTTTTGTGCAGAGACCTTAAAAAATTGACAAATTTAAGGTCCTCTCAGTGCGTTTCCTTAGAGCCTAAAGTGTTTATTAATTGTTGCATTTTGTGATTTGCAAATAAGTAACAAAAAGTTTTTGTTTCCACTCTATTAATATATATTTTTAGGTGATGCTTTGTGTTTCTATGCCCGGGTCTTACCAAAGACCGATCTGTGTAGCAAAACACATTTCGCATAAAATGTGTAGTGTCTACATTGAACAAGTGATGCAAGCATTGAACTATAAAGGAATGGTAAAGAATAAAGATATAATATATAAAATTCCCTGATATCCCAGCTGCACGTCGGGATGTAAGTCAAAGGTAAAATCTTTACTGCATACTACATTAAAATATCCTTGATGTACAATTCATTAATATAAGTACCTACCCACTTATTACCAATATTTTCAAAAGATAAACATACATTTTATATTAATGTACAATTGTAGATTCTACAACAATTAATATGGAATACCTGGAGTGGTCGGATGTATTGATGGCAGCCATTTCAAGATAGCTGTGCCATCAAAAGATGAGGAGCATTGGATTTTACCCACAAACATTATCACTCTTTAAATGTTTAAATGGTAAAAATGGATTACAATAAATTGATAATATTTTGTTGATAATTTTATAAATGGATAAAATGAAAACTAAAAATTATCTTTTCAGGTACCTATGTGATGCTCAGTATAAAATTTAATGTTAAGTAGAAGCAATACAAAACTGTCAAGTATCAACTTTTACCCTGAAGAGTATTGTGTATATTTACTATATTTTTATAGTTACTGTCAGACTCGAACAACACTCAAATCTACTACTGACAATTCTAGAAGTGTTTGTTTCTAATCTATTTGATAATAATGATTTTTATTTTCAGTAGAAGTGGAAGTCTAGATAGTCATTTTCTATAAATTATATTGAATAAATAAGTAGAAGATACTATATTTGTGTTTTTTTTATTAATAATAATTTAACAACATTTTGACTGCGGTGGGCAAGTCTTAAATATATAAATATATTAAAAGGCAGGACAATTAATATGAACATAGTTTGTTTTTATAAAAGTATATTTACTCACAAAATATAATAACTAATTATTATTACAAATCTTATCAGCTAACTTATCTAACATAATATCTAAAGCTTGCTCATCCCTATGTTTTGCCACTCCCTCTGGGTCTGTACCTCCGTCTCTCTTATCCTGTCTTGTTCCTAGCTAACATAATCTTGTGCTGGTCTATTTAAAATTTTCTCCAAAACATCAGCTTTTAAAACATTTTGTGCTAATTGTTCTGTGTGCTGGCCTTAATGTTCTGCGAGATCCAAGTTCTAGCTTGGCGAGGTGTTGTTTGCCCAGAATGGTTTAGTTTGTATTCTTATAGGAGATGGGGCACATGCATCTGTAAGAGACACCATAACAGTTATCAATAAACAATTACAAATTCATAGAAATATTTTGTTGTACCTTCATGTGTTACCACAGTAATATACAAGACAGTGATAGACATTGGAGTTATTGCAACAGGTGATGGGGCAACATAATATGATGTTGATGGCTGAGGTTCAGCCAAATGTTGGGGTCCTAAAATATTTATTTATAAATTGTTGTTTTACTCTCATGATTACAAAATGCAAGGAATTGTGTATCCGTATATCACTGCAATTTGAAATTTAAAGCAAAATAAATAAAAAACTAAATGTTTCTGTAGAAAATTGTAACTTTAGGGTTCAATTTTTATACTCTCTTAGGCTAAATACTATTTAATTACTTACTAACTTTTCGGTTGTTTTTGTTGATCCACTACCACTGCTGATATGTAAGGTAGCTTATTCCTCCCACCTATTAATATTAGTAATGCAACCTCTAGCATTAGAACATGGTTTGCTGAGGTCACCATGCCTAAAAAGAACAACCAATTTTGTTTATTTCTGTGGTTTATGGTGGATAAACCCATGACGATTTCGATTGATCTAACAAACACTGCTCCATGAATGTATACTAATAATAATCTTTGATGAATGTTATCAATGTATCAAATTGAGTAAAGTACATGTTTTCATTTTTTATTTAACAACAAATTATTTTGTAGCAATAGAATTATTGTAAAGCTTACAAAAACTAAACTAAAACTTTGCGCAATCGCATCTGTCACAATAACAATAACACTTGAAATAACCCGTCATAATTATGTTCACAGTTGCT
Source organism: Celastrina argiolus (assembly GCA_905187575.2). Lineage (NCBI taxonomy): Eukaryota > Metazoa > Arthropoda > Insecta > Lepidoptera > Lycaenidae > Celastrina > Celastrina argiolus. The sequence continues at coordinate 11,143,387 of LR994582.1, read as the reverse complement.
TTTCAAGAAAATACTCTAATGCACATGACATTTCAATTTGGTCGCTTAATCACACGGTGACATACACGCTACCAACACACCAAAAATAATTAACCATTCTCACGGTGAACAAACGCGTTCGATTAGTTAGATCGACAACTAACTGACACTCGTATGCTTTTGGTTTTCGATTCGATAGGCGTTTACTCGATTTACGCGATAGTAAAGTTATTCGAAAAATATTGTGGAACTCGCACTCAGCATACTGGATATCACTCTGTATGTTTGACCATTTCTTCGCATTTCGAGTGCCCTAGCAATCTCCGTTGGGGCTAAGTCAGGCATTATTCAGTCCTCAACTCCAAAAAGATACGCGATTAAAAAAAAACTAACAAAAAACAATATTTCAATGAAATTTTAAATCAAACTCAAAAGGAAGAAATGTTCGAAGTTCGCTCCAAATAAGGTGTATTTGAATAAAATTTAAACAATTGCATAAAATGTGAGGTTCAGTTGTTTTCTTAATTTGAAATTATTTATTTTTAAATTAAATGACGTATAAACCAGCCAGCAACATTACATGATACTGAAATCAAACCTTTTTTGTTATGTTCCGCTAAATATGCCGGTGTGTGTAGTTAAATTTATCTAGGACGCACTATAGGTAGTAGTAAATAAATAATCTATCTTCAACATAATCGTCGTCGTCGTTTCACCAATGACGTCCACTGCTAGACGTCCATATGCTAACATATAAATAGCTTCATGTGGGGTAGTTTCTTATACTCGCCCCTATTTTGGAAACGGTAATGACTTCTGCCCATTTCCGCATATACTATTATACTAATATTATAAAGCGGAAGAGTTTGTTTGTTTGTTTAAACGCGCTAATCTCAGGAACTACTGGTCCGATATTTTTGTATAGTCCATTAATAGAGGAAGGCTTTAGGATATATAATATTACGCTGCGACCAATAGGAGCGAAGCGTCAGTGAGAAATGTTGCAAAAACGGGGAAAATTATTCACATTTGGGGACTTTCGTTGCGTGCGCTGCATAAACGGTTTAAGTCACTCAAAAACCACGCGAACGAAGTAGCGGGCACAGCTAGTATTATTAATATATTGCCTTTGTCGCCTTAAACAAGACCCACGGGTAAGACGGTTCTGGATTCTTGATGGTTATGGATGTGAAGGTGCCATGCTTATTTCGGCACATTTCGGGTAAATACATTGAACTAATATTAGATACGCTAGTAATTATGACTCAATGTGTAAATAATTGCTTCATAATAGGTATCATACAACATGTAAGATTAACGCAAATCCTATTTTAATTTTTTTAATAAAGTAAATAAGTATTATGTTACATACCGAGAGCTTCATATCTATTGAGAACATCTAAGGGTTGCTTAAATTCTGGATAGTCCCGCACAACTGACATGAGATAGTCCTGAAATAAATGCATTTAACAATAAGTAAGTAACTTGGTACACCACAAGAGTTGACGATTAGTTACGATTTATTTATGGAACTTTCAAAATGACCTCATATATTGCATAGTCCTCCACTTGCTTTTCCATAAGTCTTTTCACTTCCTCCATTTCGGCAACTCTAGCTTTCATAGCCTCTGTGTCCTGGGTCTTCCGATCCAGAATCTCCAGGTCAGCCTGCATTTTTAGCTGGGCTCGATCACGCTTCTCCTGGTTTTCTCTAATGAACTGCAGATACAGTTTTAATTATTATATTTATTTATTGTATACAACCATCGTCACTTAATATCAACTTTACTTGCCTACTTTCTAGTTACATATAATACCTTGTTAAAACTTATAAACGAGTCTTTTAATAATGTCTCTTTTTCTCTTAGTTCATGCCACTTTGCGTCCATGATGGAACGGTTATTCTTTTCTTCCTCTCTTTTGATTGCTAGTTTTTGATCGGCCTCCGCTAAATTTCGTCGTGCTTGCTCAATCAAAACTTGAGGTGTGGGTCTTGATACATCCCAGACTGGATATTTTCTATATTAGAAAAAAGCAATTGCGATGAAATTAGGCTGGGAGAATCGGTTACAGCAAAAAAATAATAGAACCTCAAGGCAGAGGATGTTCAGAACTGGTGGTGGGGAGGCTGATACTGTCGTCGGTACATATTGACTAAGTATCCGAGAAAGGAACTGGTCAGACGCAGGAAGCAAAGGAGGACGCAGGGTCCAGGATATTGGAAATGGGCAGTAAGCACATCTGCCCACAGTTCTTAAATTATGGTGTAGGTTTACGTCGCAGTCATCTCATTGAATCAGCAGTTTAATTGAATGTTAAGCGCGTTTCACATTTTCATTTTCATTTTGTGTGACTTGTCATGTCCGCATTTTTGAAGACCTTTTAAGTTGCGAACTTATGGTCAAACCTACATACCAAACATTCAACGACCACTATGCTAAAGGACGTTCAGTCAAGACGTTGAACTTTACATTAAACAACTTGACGAGTTGTCCTTTAGTCATTCAATTAAATGTCGTCATTCAATAAACGCGCTAGATATTTAATCAAATAGCTGAATCAATTAGATGACTGTGACTTAAACTTACTTCGTTTATGGGAATTTAAAAATCCTGGAATTGGGAAGTTATGTAAAGAGGTCCCTAGACGACGATTTTGATCGTCTAGGGACCTCTTTAAGAATATAAATTAAGACATTTCGTAGTACCGTAGATACTAAATTAGCATTCAGCGTCACTCACTTTACGATTCTAGACGTTTCCATGCGCGACTTAAAATATTCAGATGTGGATTCAATAGGCGGTCCATGTGGTATGGCCAACGGTGCTAAATCTTTTGAAGTTTTTTTCATTTTACAAATATTTAAGGAAAGCTTTATTAGCAAAATAAAACAATAATGGTGTTTAGTGTTCCTAAACGCAAAATAAGGAGCAGAATGTCTAAAACAACAAAATAAGGAAATTTCAAATAAAGGAAATAAATACCGTTGCTAAGCGACAACTTATCATTTAAACTGGCAACCTTGTACATAATATCGGCGATGGATTTAAACATATTGCTGCCTTTTGGCTTCGAAACTTGACTAAAAGACTCGTGGAAAAGACGAATGACCCAATAACCCCAGGGCTGACGCTTCCTTCGGCCAGGGCCAAAGAGAATATACCTAATCACTACGTTCTAGCGATAATAATATTGTCTTTAAAATCTTGTCCTACAAATTTAGTAGTGTCGCCATCTCATAGGGATTCTCAAAACTAAATAATTCCATAGATCATTTGGTATGACGTTCAAACTTTTTTATCACAACCACAAATTAAATTATCAAATAAATTTCATTTAGTTTTAGTTTAACTTTTTATTATGTGTGCAAAAAAGATACATAAGTTTTATATTTTATTATTTTAAAATTATATAATAAATAAAAACGTAGATTATTATGTAAAGTATAAGCTAAACAAGGAATACAAAAATCATGTAAAAAACTAAATCTAAATCGGAGGCCACTGGTAATGTTCCTAAATTGATTGATTTAGTTGATTCAGAAAACTATTTACCTACTCGTGTTGTAAAACAACAAGAAATGAGTATTAAAAATAAAATTGATGTCTGTGCTATTTTTTATTCCGAGCAACCCTAATATTTTATTGTACTTTTTTGCAGCAACACCATGACCATAGATGACAAAAAAATTAAAAACAAAAAAAAACTCCGCTTCACTGGTGTTTTTTGCTATTTTTAATGTCAGAAATCTGATAAATTGTGCATATTTTAAATGCAACAGATTTATTAAAGTAATTAAGTGTTCTATTATGATTGAGTGTAATCTGAACAAAGTTATTCGTGCTATTGCCAACTAAAATCAATAATAATCAGTGTTCAACAAAGGTACGCTATGTTTGCTTTTGCTGTGTATAACCTGTGTTTAGTGCTAGCGTCCGGTTGGCGTCTGTCATAGTTAATGCGAAACATTGAACTAAAAGTTATTTGGTTACAAAAAGTGTAAGCAATGTTAACAATTCCCTATTATTGATGTCCAAAGTCTTTTATTTTAGTGTTGAAAATGAATTATGAAGCTGAAAGGGCCATGAATCAGAAGCGGTTGCGAATGGAGGGTGAACCCGGACACGGCATTGTTCAGGGAAACGGATTACCGCTCAATTATATAGGTAATGTAGTTGTGATTTTATGTGGAAGTGCTATATGTTAGATAAAACTCTAATAATTCGAATTACGTTTGTAGATAATGGCCATCAAATACCGTACCAGCCGTACGCCGGTGCATATAATACGCACTACCCGCCGCCAGATGCGTTTGCTGCGTATGGACCCCCGCCCCCGGGGGGTTACGCCCCACAAAACCTGTCGTATGCACCGCCGGCCCATCAGAATTACGCCCACCATCAGAGCTTTCCTCCACAACAGCCAACACAGGCACAACTGCATATGGCACAGTCTCATATGGGTGAGTTTACTATTTTACTAAATGTAAACATATACCAAAGTAAACAATTATCTAAAACTACTTTGAATTCCATAATTCTTGTTGTGTTTTTGAAAATTTACATTCTTGAGGAACGGAATCAAAAATACAATTTAAAAAACAATTGCAGTTCAAAGCTATGGTGCTGACGTTGGATTGCACAAAGTGGCCTGGCCGCACCAACATCTGTTACCACCACTGGACACGCAGAAACCTTTAGAGGTGAAACAGCCTAAACAGGAGATAAAAGTGGAACCAACAGATTCACATAAGAGAACACACCCTGATAATGAGATGATGGTAATGTAGTCATTTTACTAATATATCTGAGTAGATAACACTAATTTAAAACTTATAAGAATTAGTTTTTCTCTAAAAACAAAATTGTAAGAATGTATAGAAAGTTTTAGGGTATAATATGTGGATGTGTGTAGGTGTGTTTAAACTATTAAACCACAGCACTAGCTTTAACCTAAAACTGATACCAGTGTTAATAAAATTGTGCATTTGATAGATTATATTATTATTATTATCATGACAAGAAAGTAGTTATATTAATGATAGCCTCTTATTCCTAAACAAAGGGTTATAAGAGGTCCGTAAGTTCATTGTGCCTTTTGGCATAGGTCTCCTCTAATTTCTTCCAATGGCTACTGTTCCTTGGCTACTCTCAACCTGAACGGTCCCACTGTCAGTTTCAAGTCATCTTCCCATCTCCTGATTTGACAACCTCTCCTCTTTTGCTGTCTCTTGGTTGGCAGAGACTAACTTGTTTGCTCCATTTGTTTATCTGGTGGTGTAGCATAAGTCCAGCCCATCTCTATTTTTTACCATTTATCTGGGTAAGATTGTCTGTGAGTTTAGTTCTTGTACTTATGTCTATGTTCCTGACTATGTCTTTAATTTTTTCCCTAACATGCTTCTTTCCATGGCACATTGATATTTTGTTAGCCTTTCCCTATGGTGAAGTGTTGTTGACCAATAGCTGTGAAGCCATAAGTAAGAACTGGTAGAATACAGGTTTCAAATGTTTTCTTTTTTATGTAATTGCCTAGATCCTTGCTTTTTATTATTTGCTTTAGCAACCAGTATTTTCACCATCCTTGGGCTATTTGCCTGTTTATTTCCTTTGTCATTAGATCTGAAGAGGACATAATATGTCCCAAGTAAATATATTCTTTGACATATTCAATCTACCATAACATCTATTTCCCTTAAGTTTGTCATCAATTTTGTTTTACTTACATTGATTTCCAATGAAAGTAGTTATTACCTTCAAAACAATCCATCTTACAGCATTGTGTATTTGACACCTCCATGTTACTGTGGTTTGGAGCTTGGCTAGTGACTCATGCATGTGGGTTCAATTTTGGTGTTTAGAAACAGCAAAAAATCTTGTTTTCAAGTTGGGTTAGAACTATGCGGGCTGATCACCTTATTTTCTGAAGAAAGATGATTCACGTATTGTATATGCCTCATTGCCTAATCTTTCTCTGGGCGTTTTCTTCATTTATCCTACTAATTTTAAGAGTTAAGTAAGAGAGTGCTCTTGTGTTTTGTGCAAACATATGTACTAATAAATAACTCTTGATAAGCATAACTAGTTTTTATGAATCCAGTCACTGATGTCAAAATTGACAGGGGAAATATTAAAAATAGCCTCATAAAAATATTTAATGTAGTACTTGTAGTAAAAGATAAACTGTAAATTCTTTTACTGTAATGACTAAAAAAGGCAAATTGTGTTTGATGTGCTTGATTTCTTATTTATTTTTAGTCTGGTGACATGGATCAACCAAAGATCAAAATAAAAACGGACATTTTTAAGCCTGATGATATACCGCACAGGCCTCCGATTGATAAACCACATGGTAAGTAATAATAATAATGCTTTTATTTAAAGAAAACATTCTTGTTTAACTATGGAACAATGATTAGGTACAGATTAAAAATAATGTTATAGTACACTGAATATGGTTCACTCATATTTCTTATAAATTATAAGGATGGGGGTGGATCTTTACTAACACCACCACAAATATTTTCAATCCAACATATACTATAAGATCAACAATATTATTATTTCAGATATTCCTCATAAACCACTGGAATTGCCAAAAGTTGTAGAACCAACAAAAGGTAAATAATACTTGATTCATTAATTTATAATCAACATTTCAAACATACTATTGAAAAACTTATCTCAGTAAATTATCTGTCTGTGTAAAGTATAAATAAAAGTGTTATTTATGCAAAATATGTTGAAGGAATGAACTTAATTTTCCTTTTATACACACAACAACTTTTACGTTTTATATAATTTATATCGAGCTATATTAAAATAACAATATAATTATTGTTACAACTTATTTTTGTACTTTTTTACAGATATTGTATCTATTCCAAGACTAGAAGGATTAGATAAGCCAGCTGGTAAGTCTCAATGTTTTTTTTTTATTGAGCCTTTTTGGTTCTCATATTCAATTTGGGTTGAAATTTTTATGTAAATTACAAGAATTTTAAGTTTTTTTAATAATTTGTTACATGTTTATAGTTTATCACCGCAAATTTTTATTTAACTTAAATATATATTCTTAATACTTTTATTAGATAAAGCTGATGCGGCAGTGGAAGGTGTCGCCCCAAGGCCAGTAGAGCCCCTAAACAAAACAGGTTCTCTAAGGTACGAAATTTTTAAATAGTACTTCTTACATTACCTATACTTATAATAAAACTGTAGAGAGGTCAATTCTGTACATTGAATATTTTTTCAAAATACATATTGGAGGATGATTGGCGATCGATACTGATGCCAAAAATGCAATTAGTAAAATTTTTGTCTGTCTGTCTGTCTGTCTGTCTGTCTGTCTGTATGTGCGCGATGGGAACAAAAACTACTGAAGGGATTTTAACCAAACTTGGTACGATTGTAGCCCATATTCCTGGGCAGGTTATAGGCTATATAACATAACGCTACGATACATAGGAGCCGAGCAGTGACGATAAATTTGAAGCAAGTCGGATGAATTTCGCGCGCGCGGCCTGCGGTCGAACGGTTCGTGAGGGGGGCGCGGGGGGATCGCTTACACAGCTGTTTTCTGGGAAGGCAAGTGTCAGTGTCATAATAATTTAAAAATTGTATTTTTGAACTTACTTCACAAATTGAAATAAATTATCATTTATTGTATAAAATCAACTTAATTACCTAACTGTATTATTAAAAGAATGCCTTTCGCGATAAACTAAAAAAACGGGCAATTAAGCGGTTTTTGGTAAGCTATTTATACCATCACTGTATTAATCCTTATCATTTTAATACGTTAGTTGGCTTAAGCATTCCATGAAGACTATATTTGCCCTTTATACCATGCAAATATAATGAATAGTTTAGGAAATAGGTATAGCAAAATTAAAATCGTTTCGCCGTGATTCGACCGGGCGCCGCCGGCTGCTACGTCGTACGTCCGAGCCGGGCTGGTTTAGTGTAGGTATCAGATGCTGGTAGGAACTTTGGCGAAGATCAACCAAAGGAGCTCCACCCCACTGCTGGGTAAAAAATACTATTAAAATGTGCTAACAAGCAGTACCGGTGTTTGAATTTAACCACGCACAGCCGCTAACTGTGCTATCTGTGCCTGTGTTATAGGAGACTTTTATTTAAGTATGCAATAGTACCCAAAACAATAATTTTTTGAATTTTTGTCTGTTTGTCGGTGCATTTGTGCACGCTAATCTCAGAAACGGCTTATCCGATTTAGATGTGGTTCAATCATATTATAATGTAGTAATCTTGACTTAATATTTATTAATTCATCTCAATCGGTTCATAAATAACAAACAATTTATGACAATTAAAAAAAATTGCTGGACGTTTGTATGAAGCGCGGCGGGAACCGCGCTGCATCAACCATTCAAATTTAATTTCTTTTTATTTTATATTTTCTTTAAAACTAAATTTCATTTATTTATATTATTATTATTATACTTACGGTAGGTTAATAAAAAAATGCTACTAAAACCGATCGGCCTAACTCTCTAAACTGATTCGATTTTGATTCAGATTCGATCGTGCCGCATACTCCCGAATAAATTTACGTTTGTTTATTTCTAACGGTTTTCTTTATCCTAATTAGTTCCAAAGTAATCTAACAAATAAAACACCAAAAACCGTTGAGATCGAATTGATTCGATTCTCGGATGTGTCGAGAGTAAGCCTGCTGGATCCTCGGCGGGGCGTGCCACTGCGCCCATATCTAACCGAGAGTTTCGTTTTAAATACGTCCTTAGTATGTAATTGCAATATAAGTTTCAATTTAATATCTCAAAACATTAATGACAAAAACGGTAGTAAGTTCAAAAAAATTAAAGATATTTTTATGGTTTCGCAATTTATCCTATGTCGGCACTATTAAGACGTTGCTTCATATCAAATTTAAAAATTCTGAGTTCCCGGGAAGTAACCTTTAGGTTTTAGTTCCCTTTGGAGTGTTGAAAATTACGAAAATTAGCGACATAATCGGCTGAATCTTTAGGTAGAGCCAGAAGGGACAGAAGATCCTGAGTATTTAATATGATTTTTAGCTTGATACCTACACGTATTAAAGTTTTGACACCCAGACAGACAGACAGACGGACATCGAAGTTTTTTACTAAATTAACGTGAAAAATTGGCTAGGTCTATACGTTGCATTCGAATCCTGACTTCGAATACCTTTGTTGACTTCTACATATTGTTCGAAGACCTACTTTACCGAGCCCCGAAAGGATGGTACTATATTATTATTATACCCTGCATACCAAGAGGCTTGCCGGGTACGTGACTTGCTGGATAGGGATCAACACTGGGATTCAATGGGAAGTAACTATTAAATTAGCGAAAGTTGTCAGCGGTTGCGCCAATAAACTAAAAATATATTTAAAAATACTAAAGTGCCCTTAATCACTTTTCCACGCGTACGAAGTCGCGGGCACAGCTAGTAAGATAATACAGAATTTCATTTGTTAAACGAGGTTAGAAAAATCTTGACAGACAATGACAAAAAAAGTATAGGATAGTATTTTATCTTAAATTATTAATTTAATTTATGTAATTTTTACAGTGAGGATGATCGAAAACCTTTCAGTAGTCCAGAAGGGTCGACCGGGCATACTCCGAACAAATCACTTGGGCTGGAGGTAAGGTTCGGCTTTTTAAATATTGAGATTGAATATCACAGGGTATTTATCATCGTAATGAAAAACGTAGATTTATCAATGTTTGAGTTTGACTTTCTGAACACTTGTCCCGGAAAGTTTAAAGCCATTGATATATATGTTACAATCAGTACAACATAATGGAAATTTTTAGCCTGGGGTAACTTATTATACCTTAACCCGCAGATTCTTGTAGGGCTTTTGGCGCTAACTGCCGCCACAAGTTATCCTGCATCGCGCTATCGAAGTTTTCTAAGTCCGGCGCTTTATATACAACATCTGAAAACTAGTACAGGCTAGGTTTCGGCCTGACTGAGCATACCATCTCGCTCGGTCGGAGATCTCCCTTTGGGGTTTCCACACACACACACACATACTTATAGCCAATTCGAATCCATTTGCTAAAGAATACAATATAGCAAGGAGTTTATAGTAGTGTAATAACAAGCTGCGCCTCAGATTTCGTCCAGGTGAAAAAAATTAAAATATCCTTCATTGGTGTGCTTTTATTGGTCTTAGCGTGGGCTTCCAGAATAAATGGAATGCAACGGAAGAATTTTTCAATTTTCAGCATATTAATTTTTAAACCTTCCTCGAGAACCACTATCCATTGATGAAAACAGCATATATATCGGCGTAGTAGTCATTGAGTTAATCGCGGACAGACCGACGCGGGGGGGGGGGACTTGTTTTATATTATATAAGAATGTAAAGACTAATTTGTTCTAGCCAAAGAAGCGTGGCCGTCCCAAAGGGTCGACAAACAAGCCGAAGCCCCCCGGCACGCCCACTAGCGTCCGGCCCCCGATGAGCACGCCGCGCGGCCCGGCGCCCATGCCCCGCGCCGCGCCCATCGGCCGACCCCGCGTGCCCGGGTACCAGTACGCCATACGACCGTTCCGGAAAGATTTCTCCGGGATACAGTTTAGAAGGTATGTATTAATGTATTATTAATTAGTCATCAGTTATTAATATATTAGCATAGGGAACGGAATGTCGATGGAAAGCAGTTACAGAAGGTGTTGGTCGTGGTATAGAAATAATTAACTGTTTTATTATATAAAATATACTTTTATTTCAAGACTAATTGATGACAGATACAAAAAAGAATTATAGATACTAGGTTGCGTTCCATTACATTAACAGTATGTAAGTTGTGCATTGACCTTATACGAGTACCCGGTAAGTGTAAACTTTTCTGCACTTTACTGAATAATTTGATCTTATTTTGTATGGTAGTGACTTTGGATTACACTTAAAATGATATTTTGATTAGCGCTCCAAAAAAAAATATTGAAGTCAAACTAACTCTTTCACCCCTGTTTCTCTAACACTTTTCAAATGAATGATCAACTAACATGGCATTTACATCAACAACCCGTATTGAACGCTGATTGGTGGAATATTATCAGACAGAAAGGAACTGACAGATATTTTATAATTACATCACGCTCGCGCTTGCAAGATTGGTTTCAATTCCACAGATAAGGTTAATTTGCCAAAGACATCGATTAATTGACATACTATTTGAATCAACATGTTTAAATTGGATTAGCCGTTTTGAAGTTCTGGGTGATGAAAATGGGAATGAATAAAGAGTGAGTGAGAAGAGTGTCTGCAAATATACTCGAATGGGGTCTCAAATGAAAGCGCATCACGTGCACATTGCAATATGATATGTTAACGAAAATCACATGTTAATTTTGTTTATAAATAAATTAAATATATAATAAACATGCATGTCCGCAGGCGGTGGAGCGACGACTGCCTGGACTCGTCGCACATACCCAACGAGGTGTACTTCGGCGACGTGCCGGTGCCGCTGTCGGTGTTGTACAACTACTACGACGCGCACGCCGAGCGCGAGCGGCTCGCGGCACAGGCAGCGCATATCGCGGCGCAGAAGGCGGCCGCGGCCAAACTCGCGGCGGCCAAGCTGCAGGCGCGCGGCGTGCTCACCTCCGAGGTGATCTTTATCTTATTACTGGCTGTGCCCGCGACTTCGTTCGCGTGGTTTTTGAGTGACTTAAAACTTAGACATTTATGCAGCTGCACGCAACCAAAGTCCCCAAATGTGAATCATTCACCCCGTTTTGCAACATCTAAAGCCTTCCTCTATAAATAGACTATCCGACAAAAAAAGATTTTTTATATAAGAAAAGATCGAATACACCTAGGAACATGATGTGCACAAAGTGGAACACTTGAATGAACTTCATGAGTCTTTGCAGAACATCTATCTGTTATGTTATGTGTTCATTTACGAAAGCATTCATCAAACAATTGTTCAAACTTAAAAGTAATAACTATGCAGTACTTGTTCATATTTAAAATTTGTATTCGGGTTTGTGTTATATTTTAGGTATGGTTATAACTTATAATATGATTTCGGTGTGTTCTAGGTTACCACTGTTGATTCCTCATCAGACGACGATTCATCGGGTGACTCTGGCAGCGATTCAGACGAAAGCGATGAAGTAAGTTTTTGTAACTGAGTGATATTATATATATATATATATATATATATATTTATATATATATTCTACACAAGCTAAATACATACTGTTAGTTGAAATAATAGTCGATTATAAGATATGATGACACATATTTATTTATTTGAATAATCTTGAAACGTTACCAGCAAGTAAGAGGAACGACTTAACTTTGCCATGACAGAATAAAAACATTGCGAAGTCATCGGTTGGTAATCTATCTATCAATACTCGCAAACAGTGTAAAACCGCCGTCCTGCTCTACATTTATCCACGTGTTAACTCGTGGCAATCCTTAAGATTAACAAGCATATAATATACCAGGCAATAAGCAAGAGCAGAGATGTATATCTGTCCTTATCACCCTATAATTATATATATGCTAATGGGAACAAAAGAGAAGTCTGATTGTTCGGCGCTTCTACTTTTTAGGTATTTTTATTTTTTTTATCGTTTGGGCTCTTTTATTCTTGAGCTGTGCTCTTATGAATATTTGCCTTTGATTTTTTCCGAGACATATCGCTGTTTTAGCTTTTCTTTTAGAACTTCTTCCATGGTAATAATAGCTATACCTAAACATAACATTTTTTTCTCAGGACACCCCGCTGAAACGCGCTCCCGGACGGCCTAAGGGCGTGAAGAGCCCGCGCAGCAGCACCAGTACCCCGGGCACGCCGGGCGCGCGCCGCGGCCGCCCGCCCGTGCCGCCCGACCAGCGCCAGCCCGGCATCACGGACATGAAGAAGTTCTGCAAGGCGGCCGGCATACGCTTCGACTATAAGAAGCTCACTGAAGGTAATGGAAATTAAATTTCATATCATTGAAAACATACTTTATTGCGCACAATCAAAAGTTACACATACACAAAACAAAAGGAAATCAAACAACACAGAAACACGACAGTACACAAAGGCGGCTTTATTAAAATAAAAATAGCAATTTCTTCCAGACATCCTTTGAAAGAGTGCATTAAATTGCCGGATAAGAGTGTTGTGCTATATAAAAAATGCTTTATTTTTTAAAATAATACATGATAAATAAACTACAGAATAAATGATAGAGTACAAATTTTAATTTTATTTGCTTTTTAAGGTATGTTCCAATTAACGGTGTGGCACAGTGTAAATTATATAGGTAACTAGCTATTCCGGCGACCTTCGTATCGCCTTAAAATTCATTCGATTTGGCAGCAGCGCCACTTACCTGGTATAATTAATACCCCAAAACATTCTTTGAGAACCGTTCTGTTCATTGGTGCCAATAGCATGAAGATCGGTTAAGTGGGTGGTGGGCTTGATGTGAATTATCTAAAATTTCACTTTGTCTAATTTTATAAACTAAATTAAATGTAATTTAAAAATATATGTATATTTTTAGGTTGTGTGAAGAACAAAGATAGGGTACAAAAAATGTTAGATCTCCTAATAGCTGCTGGATTAGAAGGTCAGCCAACTACAGAAAAATGCCAAGCAATAAAACAGGCTAAAATAGACAAGAAAGAGCAAGAAAAGCAAGCGAAAAAAGAAGCAAAAGTAAAGAAGGAAGACAGTGGTAAGTAGCTACTGATTTTAAGCTTTTTTTTGTTGAAACCATGTAAAGTTGGGCGTAGCGAACTAAACGAAGCGCCACCAAAAGTAATTCAATCACAAAAGTCAAAAGCATTATTCATTCATTTTAGTGACAAGATTTTACCTACTACTTTTATAGAAATTATGTTTCATCTACACCCCTTATTTCACCCCTTTGTAAGAGTTGTTAATAAAAGAAATTAACTACATTTTAATTTCCTTAAATAACAGTTTTTTTCTACTAATTTGAAAATCCTATTATTAAAGCTATATCCTTTTCCCCCCTTAGGGATTGAATTTTGCGAAATCCCGTCACAATGAAGAGTGTGTGTCTAAGAACCCCATTTTATTTTTACCTTGACGTGCAGCGACCGGCGAGGAGGGCGGGTCGCGGCGGATGACGCGCGGCGCGACGGGCGTGAAGCCGCGGCAGCGCATCGTCATCTCCAGCGACGAGGAGGACGGCACGCCCGCCGCGCGCCGCACGCTCTCCAAGCTGCGCTCCAGCGTCAACGACGACTCCGACTCCGAATAGGTACACTTGTTTTGTTCAATAACCCCCGGTTTGTGAGAGTAAAATCAACGCTCAAATCAACTAATGAGTGCTCAAATCTCTTCTCAAATTCAGTACAGAATTTAAACTTGGTAAGAGATTTGTATAACGCCCAGTTTCTTTCAGTTTCTTTCAGATTAGTTGTATTTGAGAGTTACCTCAGACTAGCAAAGGCTGTTAATGACAAACGGATCACCAGAGTACAAGTTGATTGCCTATCTAAGAAACCTTGAAAAGCATTTAAACTTCTTGAAGTAAGAACACAAAAAGCTTAACCGAGATTCGCATATGTATAGTTTTTTAAATTACCATTTTATTGTGTTCTTGATATAAAATGATTATTAGACTGGCAACCTTCTTGTACTGTGGTGTTCCGTTGGTCAATAAGCGACAGCATACACTCAGGCCTTCTGTCCGAAGAAGACTTTTTTAGGCATTTCTAAAAAAATAATATTTTGCAGATAAGTAGTGTGTAGAAAACCATAGTATCTAAACTATTTATCTGATTTTAAGTAAAGGAAATAAATATATTCGTAAAATTGCCTGAGTTACAACAAAGGCTATAGGGAGCATGCACATCGACAGTGCTGGCTACTGGTGCCTTCAATTTGATTTTTTAATCCCATCAGTCAATATTTGACATTTACAATACGAGTAAATAAGTACATAATTGTGTGAAAAAAATGACTGCTGCCATCTATAGTTTCTGCACGTTTCCTATTTAATTTACGTAGTCGGCTAAAGTTTTTTTTAATGTGGTTATTGTATTTATTGTGTTATAATAAAAAAATGTAATTTGCTCGCAGGCCGCGGCGCGCAACCTGGCTCGGTGTACGGACATTTAATGTGAGACCTCTAGAAAGTGCTTCGACGGAGGTTTATAAAATTATTTGATCAAGCGTCGCTTGGAAATTCCTACTAATTTTAGGTCTACACGTCTAAATTAGAGATGACATATATATTATAATAATATGGTGGTAATAAAAGAGAATGGAGTTGACATTATACATAGATTTTTTTATATTTATCCAGCGTTCATTCATTTCGGGCAGCTCGTTGAAGGAGCACTGAAATAAGCGTAGGTCCGCGGACGATTTGTGATATACGAATGTGAAGCTGAATTGTATTTGCACTATTAGTTGCTGGGAGTATGTATTAGTGATAGAATTGTAGGACTGAAACCCTCGCTCATTTTGTATGTAGTGATAGTAGATAGCGGCACCGCCCTATGTTCAGTTGTGCCTACCGTGAATGTGGTCTATCGAACCTGTGAATGTTAACTAGAGATTTCAATTCTGTGTTGTTTTACTGAGAATTTGAGAAGCAGCTTATTTATACAGGCGACAAATTGACTACTTTTATGAAAAATATTCCGCCTATCTTGATATACATAATGGCACTAATAAATTAAATATCACCCAAACGATTTAGTGCTAATAATCTATAATGTTGCTCTTATGATTTTTTTCATTTTGTATGTCTATACTCTTCAACTCTTGTATGTTCTATTTTTAAAGAGACCAGCCACCGTCACTGATATCTGTGTGGGAGGTTTTCAATTCCGTAGCGCGCACGCGCTCACTCGCCGCTGTTTCTTATGTTAAGATAAAAATTCACTTTGCAAATCTCTAGTTATCATCGCGTGGTGACGAATAAAATAAGTGTGTGTTTATTATTGCATGATATAGCGTATCGAGTGTATTTATGTTTATACATGTAAACGTAACGATTGCGAGTAACTAGGCTTAGCTTACACAAATGAGTAACACCAATAAGTAATATAGGACTGTACATATTAGACGCGAGGGCGTATGTACTGTTTATTTTTGTACAGATTTTTAAATAAATTAGTTATGTAAATAGCGGCCCTTGGGAATGTCAAGGAAAATGGATGGATAAAGTGTTGACCGTATTATGATATTAATTTTTCATTTTTAAAAATCGAATATAAACTCAAAAGTCATGGCGTGCAGCAAGCTGTATTCTGTGCGAATTTAAATGAGCCTACAATATTACATTATGACAATAAAAACTATTTAATGTGTGTGTATTATAACTATTGGGAATCTCTATATTTTTTTCTATAAAATCAATTGTTTTAAGGCCATGAAGTTTAAAAAATAGCTAATAAGCTATTCAATCAATTACTTTGATTGCGACTGGCGTTCTTTTAGGATTCCTTTTCAATACATGCCAAATAATATTTTACCGATATAAAATTTAAACAAAACTTCTCCCTTTTAACAGACTTAAAGTTCTTCTTTCTGATTTTTCGGGTAGAATTACTAATAATTAGTTATTCTACCCGAAAAATCCAAACATGTGTGTGAAACTTTGTATCCTCGATTGTTAATTTATGTAAACAAGTAATTTTATACATAAGCCGTTATTTTATGATTGTTTCTTATATACACAAACGCAACAAGGATGTTAAGATATACTTTAAAGTAGACATATAAGTTGTTAAGTGATTTTTGAGATGATTTTCAGTAGAACTAATTTTTTAGTTCAAACTACACACTACGTAGTGAATTATCCGCGCACGATTCGTACACACTTAGCACCTGCGGTTGATAATTCTATCGTTTAGTTAGACCAGTTCGCACTGGATGTGTCAAGAGCTTTATTTATATTCGTATAAAAAGTAGTGACGTTTTGCGGGAAAGAATCGTAAGAAAATGATAACAGCAAATGTGCCTACTGACGATACTGCCATACGATCGACGTCCAAATGGATACACTGCAAATTAAAACATATCCAGAAAGGGTCCTATCGACGATGTATCCATTTAGACGCATATTATTCGGTATTCAAGTTCGAGCACATTTGTGCTATTCACAGCTAGACGCGACTACGTCCGCGGATTGGACGCTTTTGAAATTCTAAGATGGAGGTATTGTCAGTTGCACCTTTGATAAATATTGTGATTCAGTTATCATCAATTATTTATAGCATGTTTTTAAAAAGTCGATTAAAAAAAGTTATACTTCTGCAATAAATAAATGTTTTTATTTTATTGAATAATTTTTTAGTCTTACAATATAAATGAAAATCAATATAGTTTTTTAAACATATAAATCCTATTTCAAAAGAAACATTTTTATTATTTATGCTTTACTTAAGTCATGCCTATTATAATAATAATTCTGAAAGAGATTCTTATTATCACCAATGATACATTTCTTTTACGAGCTAATAAGTCATCCTAAAATATGTGGATAGCGTTTAATAATCTGAAACATATTTCCGTCCACATTTTTTGGGTAAATACTGTATTCCTGTTATTGTAATAACAGTATTTTTTTTGTTGTTGTAATACAAAACGGCAGCTATTGGTTAAAACCAATTATAAGTTTGTATGCCGTTATACAAATTATTTTAATGCATTTATGTCGGAAAGATTCCACCGTAGTATGCAATGGTATCATATAGGAATTTAATACTTCTCTACATTTATGTGGTGTCATATTATAATGTTTATTGTTGTTTTTGACTTGTTTCATGTATGTTTAATTTGAAAAGAATGAGATACGCTTGATATACGGTACGATGTGTGGACACGAATACAATATCATAATTATATTAAACAAAATGTAAATACTAATATTATTTAACTGTAAGGTTCAATATCATTTAAGTAGATACTTTATATGTTTGTAACATATTTAGATGTGTTTAATTTACCGTTCGGCCGACATTATAGAGCCCAAGGTTTGTGAAGATTATTATGAAGGGCGCATATTTATTGTAGTCGATTTTATATTAGTCAACTATATATTATTTTAAATATATAAAATTAGATAAGAAAAGATACTATACTATATTACGTGTTTTATTTGGAAAACATCATTTATCTTAAGTTTTTTGTAAACGGTGGCTAGTGGCAAGTTTTACGATGAGCATACATTGCTATACAAAACCATAATGTGACTTATATAGCTATGTAAGAAAAAAATACAATTTCATGGATTTTGAAATTAACTGCAATTCTTTTTATAAGTATCTTAAAAATACAACATACTACATATAAAACTCAGATATTATATATTATATTAATGAAAATGGAAAATAGAAGTAATAGCTACTTCAGTATCATATATAAGTGTAACACACTTAATTTAATATATTATCTTATCGGATCGAAACGGGAATCCTATGGAAATTCTAATTTTATAAATAGTATGTTTATGAATCCCAGCTGAGATTTTCCTATGAGTAATAATAGATGTGACGCTCCTGGAAAACTTGTTTTGAAGTGTTTCCATTTTACTATAGATCCATTATTCGACAGTCACCCCCGGTTTCTGAAAGGCTAATTAAATCGTCGATCAGCTTACATTTCAGTTAACCAGCCATTCTGAATTTTCATGGGAACACATCATTCGCAACAACTTCGCTCACTCGTTACTTTCACCATTGAGCGTTCTGAATGGTTTGTAAACAAAAATATTAGCTGATCGACGATTTAGGGCGTGTTTCACCAAGCAATGTCAAAGTTAATCATTAGTTAAATATCATGTTGTTCCTCTCGTAATTCCTATCAATGAATGAGAGCGCATGGTATTTTAACAAGCCGATAACACTACCATTGCTTGGTGAAACACGGTCTTAATCAGCTTTTGGGTTGGGTTGTTAATTTGAATGCCGTGTTAGTTAGGCCTTAGTATATCTACCAGCTATAATTGCAAGTTTTATAGTATGCCCATTAAATCACTTCAATGAGCATATAAAGAGTTTTACATTATTATGATGAAATTCAATTCAAACCTAGCGAGGAACCCACAACGCGAAACCCGCAAACCTGGAACCCGGTCATGGACTTAGGTAAATATATCAAAATCTTTTAATATTTTGTATATTTTTAACACGTTTATCTTCAATCTTCTGCTTATTTAACATTATCTTTTATAAGAACTTCTCCTGATAATAACAGACAACAATAAAATAATGATATACCTACTTATAAAAATTTCCAGGTTTGCGGGTTCCGCGATAGGTTTGAATTGAATTTTATCATAATTAAATAAGACTTTACCTATAGATATGCTCATTGAAGTGGGTGGGACGACTAGCTAGTTACAAATAATAAAAAAATCCTTCGTATATTTTGCTGCCATAAAAAGCAACTTACCTATGTGTTAGGTATTATCCAGAATCTAAATTACGTGAAATACCTGAAATAGTAACAAATGTCTCTAACGTTAACTCTATTGGTGGACTTTTATAATAATTGTTGACTGTGCTGTACCTAAAACATATTTCATGAAATAGATACTTACCTACCGATGAATACATTTTAGCCAAGCACAGTTTCAATAAGTACCTACTTATTTCTATAATAAATTAGGTAGTATTTCCCCATTAGTCTACTTCTTGAAAAGTGAAGTAGGTATGTATGTATTTTTCTTATCTACAATGTAAAAATAGGTACAGCTAGTAGTCTAATAATTATTAAAAGATAATAAAAGATAATAATGTAGGTAAATTAAAAATTATTAATAGCTGCTAAGTTTAGTTGCTAGATTTTTTTAAACAAAGAAAGAATAAGAAATTTTAATCAAATAAAGTGTAGGTAAAGAAACAACTTAACTTGGCGGGGGTACTGCGGTACTGCCCCATTAAATGTCCCCGTATAATAATTGTAAGTACAATAATTAGTCCCGATTTCACCAACGCATGTTAGTTTTAACGGCTCGTTAAAATACCATGCCTTCTCATTCATTGATAAACTAACGGTGCTTGCAATTAATATGTCATAACCCGTAACTTGGCACATAAAAAAACTCTACTGCCAATGTCAGTATAAATTTAATTTTGACACGTTTGTATATTTTTTGACGTTTGACGTTATTTCAAATTTAAAATTGTTGAGATTTAAGTATTTTGTTGGTTTAATAAATAAAAAAACTTGAAACGTTAATTATTCAATAAAACGATTTGCATTGTATTATTTGAATACCCCCACGTAGCGTCTACATGTAAATAGGTATTAACTTTACATAATTATCCTATTGCTAGACCATCAGAAAAAACTCATCTCTAAAGGATTTGTCACACTGCATGCGTTCTGCGGTCTCCGGTCAGGTCAAAGCGAACTGTTATATCTTTCCGCTGTTCCCTATAGTCCTTACCTAAGTCATATCCATATTCCTTCCATTGTAGTCAGCAATCCTATTCCCCTTATATAAACATCCTCCACCATCCTAAGTCAGTCTCATTCCATTCCAAATCCAAGACGGTTGTGTGCCGTATTTCTAATTCGTGTTTTAATTAATATTTTATTCTAAGTGCTATTTCTAGTTTAATAATAAAATCCTTTTTTAAAAAGGGCTTTCGAAAGTGCCCTATAACATTTATGGTGGCAGCTCAAAGGGGATAGTAAAAGCCCCAGGTACGCCTCGCGAACGCGAACATTATACCCTCGAACTATTCGAAAAATCAGTGCAAATCTACTAAATCAGTGCAAATCTACAAAATCAGTGCAAATCTACAAAATCAGTGTAAATCAGCTAAAAACCTGTGCGTGGTCTATAAAATTAAAACCCTCATTAAACCAGTCTATCCGCGACTAAACGCGAATATCAACGGTTCCCGAAGCTTGGTGTCATCAAAGATTGATATCCATCAATCTCGCCGGGTCCAGCAGCGCAGCGCTCCGAGTTCCGAGAACGTCCAGCCGCCGTGCGACGGGATGTTTATACAAGCCGTCCTTATCGCCGCGTTCCTGTCCCAGTAAGTGACGTGACTCTAGTACATCGATATATTGTAATACCATTGATATAAAATAATTAGATAAGAAACATTGATATAATATCTCTAGATTAAGCTAAATAAATACAATCATAATGTCAGAGAGTCGAGTACCAAGTCCAAAACCGGAAGCCATGTTGGGCGAAGACGACGCTATGGATTGTCTTTGTCCACCACCTCCTACTACGTCTGGACCTAATACACGGTCAAAAAAGGTGATAAGTAAAACTCCTTGCTGTATTCATCCACGTGCAGAAGAAAATGATACAATTCCCACAGGTGTTCTTTTTAAATTCATAAAACCCTTTGATGGGTCCCGCGAAAAACTCCAACCATTCATTACAAACTGCGACAACGCGATTAGTTTAGGTAATGAAAGCCAGAAAAACATAATATTTAAATTCATCCAATCTCAGTTAGAAGAAAAAGCAGAAACAGCAGTGTCCATAAAAGAATTCAATAACTGGCCCCAATTAAGAGAATTTTTACAGACACAATTTGGGGAGAAAAAGCATTATACACATTTGTTAGCTGAATTACAAAATTGTAAGCAGCTACCCAATGAACCTATACACCAGTATTCATTAAAAATTGAAACATCGCTTTCTAAATTATTAACAGAAATTTCAATTGCAAGTAAATCAAAAAAAGAACTTCCAGGCAGAGTAGCTTCCATGGAAGATTTAGCATTGCATACATTTCTATTAGGACTTAAACCAGGTATATCCAACATGGTTAGGTGTAGGGATCCTCAAAACCTAAATGAGGCCATAAATCTGGCATTAAGTGAGGAAAAAATTCAAAATATGCTATTTCAAAAGAAAATCCCTACGCCGCCAGTACCCCAAAACAATTTCCAACAACCTAGGCAGATTCAACGTTTTCGCCCTCCTATGCCTCAAACAACCTTTTGCAGATACTGTAAAAATCCAGGCCATACAATTGAAAACTGTCGCAAACGAGAGTTTAATAATAATAAATTTCGAGTTAACCAAGAAACTAGCAACCCAAGGATTAGACAAATTCAATATAACACCAATTATATTGGTGAAGAGTCACAAGATCCTTGCAGTATCCAAATGCCAATAGAAGAGGGCTATGACACAATTGATACACAAAAAAACTAAACACTGTCCCGTTACGGTGTCGGACGGGGCAACATATGTTACCAGACACCATATCATTCATCAATCAATCTCCTAAATCCAAAGTTCCAGTCGCTGAATCTACTAAATCTACTAAATCCACGGAATCTCTTAAATCAAAAATTCCAGTCGCTGAATCTACTAAATCTACTAAATCCACTAATTCTCCTAAATCAAAAATTCCAGTCGCTGAATCTACTAAATCTACTAAATCCACTGCATCTCCTACATCAAAAATTCCAGTCGCTGAATCTACTAAATCTACTAAATCCACTAATTCTCCTAAATCAAAAATTCCAGTCGCTGAATCTACTATATCCACTGAACCTCCTAAATCAAAAATTCCAGTCGCTGAATCCACTAAATCCACCGAATTTCCTAAATCCAAAATTCCATTCATTAAATCTACCAAACCTACTAAATCCATGAAATACCTTAAATCTACATTAAAAAATACTGAACCCGCTGAATCTCTTGAATCCACTGAATTTCCTAAATTTACCAAAAATACTGTAAATAACACAGAATCAAATATATTCGAAATATCAAATAATCCTACAAAAACTTTATTACCTCATGTGTTAGTCGAAACATCTGTATCAGACATTCCGCTAAATCTGCTCGTCGACTCAGGCTCCTCAGTAAGTCTAATAAAACAATCCTGTTTGTCTCAGAAACCTAAATTGGAAAAAGAATTTATCAACATAAAAGGCATTGACTCCTCAGTTGAGTCAATCCAAACTGAAGGTCATTTCAAACTAAAAATTAAATTACCAAAATCCTTTACATCTCATAAATTTCATGTTATAAATAAAATCAACTTACCTTACGATGGTATAATAGGATCCGATATGTTAAATGATAATAATTGCAGTATTAACTATAATAAAAATTTATTATACATCAAAGATACATCCTTACAACTACATTTCTTTGAACCTGCTTATATTATACCTCCTAGAACTGAAATGGTTATTGAATGTTCAGTTAAGAATCCTCAATTAATGGAAGGTCTAATCCTTGATCAACATCTAAGCGAAACTTTATATGTATCTAATTGCTTAACAAAGGTAAAAGAAAATAAAAGAATAAATTTAACCATTCTTAACTCCTCTGAGGAACCGGTTACCCTTAAATCTGACCTTCAACTTACCTTGTATCCTATTGACTACGCATCTCAATCTCATCAAATTAACTACTCTAACAAACCCTGTTTAGATAAAACCACTGAGGTTTTAAAACTACTCCGTGTCTCACACTTAAACAATGAAGAATACAATGTTCTTTGTGACACATGTTCCAAATATTCCGACGTTTTCCATTTGCCTAGTGACATACTTACATCAACTGATGTCATCCAACATGAAATCCGTACCTCTTCCGACCAACCCATAAACGTCAAATCTTATAGATTTCCTGAAGTACACAAACAAGAGGTAAATTCACAAATCAAGAAAATGCTTGAACAAGAAATCATCCAACCGTCTCTATCCCCATGGTCCTCACCAATTTGGATAGTACCAAAGAAAACCGACGCTTCAGGTCAAAGAAAATGGAGAATAGTAGTCGATTACCGTCGCCTCAACGACATTACTATAGGTGAAACTTATCCTATTCCTAACATAACTGAAATTCTTGACCAACTAGGAAACTCAAAATACTTTTCTACTCTCGATCTGGCGTCCGGCTTTCACCAAATCAATATGTCGACAGAAGATGCATGCAAAACCGCGTTTAGTGTCCCACAAGGTCACTTTGAATTTACTAGGATGCCATTCGGGCTAAAGAATGCACCAGCGACTTTCCAACGTCTAATGAATAAAGTCCTTACTGGCCTTCAAGGAGAACGCTGTTTTGTTTACATTGACGACATCGTCATATATTCTCCTGATCTATCTACTCATATACAAAACCTAACTGCCGTTTTTGAAAGACTCCGCTCCTTTAATCTCAAGCTACAGCCAGATAAGTGTGAGTTTTTGAGAAAGGAAGTTGGCTATTTAGGGCATATTATCTCAGAAAATGGACTTAAGCCGGATCCAAACAAAGTAAAAGCTGTTCAAGAATTTCCAATCCCTAAATGTCCTAAAGATATCAAATCCTTTTTAGGCCTCATATCCTATTACAGACGATTTATTCCTGACTTTTCTAAAACTTCAAAGCCGCTTACATCACTCCTCAAAAAAGATATTCCTTTTAACTGGACCAATGAACATCAACTATCCTTTGAAACTCTAAAAAATAAACTCTTAACTGCCCCTGTCCTCGCATATCCAGATTTTACAAAACCCTTTAACCTTACCTGCGACGCCTCTAATTATGCTATATCTTCTATTCTATCCCAAGGTCCTGTTGGTAAAGATCATCCAATAGCCTATTCATCAAGAACTCTTAATAAATGCGAAACCAACTATAGTACAACAGAAAAGGAACTGTTAGCCATAGTTTGGGGTTGCAAAACATTCAGACCATATTTGTTTGGACGCAAATTTACTATTGTAACTGACCACCGTCCATTGAAGTGGTTGTTTAATCATACCGATCCAAGTAGCAAAATGCAACGATGGCGTCTCCAACTTTTAGAATACGAATATGATATCGTGTACCAAAAAGGAAAATTAAATTCAGCAGCCGACGCACTTTCTCGCTATCCCGTTAATCCTATATTACCAGAAAACAACCTACCCTTAAATCCTGAAAATCAAGAAATTGATCCAAATACACTAGACCGAGATTTAATGGACTTGCTTATTTCCCCATCATCCTTTGATCCTGAAGAGCTTATAACACCCGCGGACCTCAACATAGAAGAGGATGAGTTTCTAGAATTAGAACCTAGTTCTAGCCTACAACTCCCAGAGCCTGACTTACATACTCCTCCTCCACTGAATCTAAGTCCATTGCCTCCTCGGGAACCTGAAATAATAAATAATCCAGATATACCTGAAATCCCGACTCTTCCATCCCCTATATCTTCACCTTCTACCTCTTCTGGTCCAGTTTCTCCTTCAATTATTCCGCAGCTAAGTCAACCTGAAAAAAATAAAAATGATGAGTCCTATTCTAAATTCCTACGGTTAAAAAATGATTCTAACAACACGCGTATAATACAGCATAATGAGGATCCACTCAAAGGACCCCATAAACTAATAATAATCCCGACATCAATAGATATGGATGAATCCATACCACATGTACAAGAAATTATTAATAACTGTCCTGCACCAGTACGTGACGACTTTGAAAAATTAGAAAGAACATTATTCGAATACTTACCGCTAGAAAATAATAATAAAACTTACCTTTTCCTCTTCACAAAAGTTCACCATTTCGATACTTGCACTTACCCTGATATATTTAAGTCACTTAAAACCTTAAGAGATCAAATAATTCTGAATTATCCAACTGTCAATGATGTTAGCATCACAGATTTCCGAAATCCATTTGACAGACTTTCATTCGTCAAAATATTTAATATGCTTAGTTATATCTTTGATGGAACAAATATCTCCATCCATGTTTACCACAATAATATAATTTATCCCGTTCCATCTGAAATAAAACAAATTCTTAAAGAAAATCACGATATTCCTATTGCCGGTCATTTAGGAATTAACAGAATGTTTAGTCGTATCAAAGAAAAGTATCTCTGGAAAAATATGCGTAGTGACATTGAAGCCTACATAAAAAGTTGCCCTTCGTGTCAAACTAATAAAGCTCTACGCAAGATCAACCGCGCTCCTATGATTATAACATCTACTTCAACAGCACCTTTCGAGAGGCTAGCTATTGACGTGGTAGGACCTCTTCCTGAATCAGGCACAGCAAAATTAAAATATATTCTGACAATGCAAGATGATCTCACTAAATTCAGCTTAGCTTATCCAATGCGCAGCATTACTGCTGAAGAAACTAGTGAGTGTCTCGTGCATTGCATGTCTTTATTCGGAATTCCAAAACGCATACTTACAGATCAGGGAACAAATTTCACTGCGGATCTATTTAATAAAACATGTGAATTATTTAAAATCAAACATTTGTTCTCATCCCCATATCACCCTCAAACTCAAGGTGCCTTAGAAAGGTCACACTCTACTTTGAAAGAATATCTTAAATCATATATTAATGAAAATCAAAATAATTGGCCGCGGTATGTATATACAGCTATATTAGCGTATAACACCGCCATACACTCAACTACACACTACTCACCCTATGAGTTATTGTTCGGACACAAACCATACATTCCAACATCAGTATACGATGATGTTTCATCCACAACCTACCCCGAATATGTTAAGATGCTGCAACATCGCATGAAATACTCTCGTGAAAATGCACTTGAGTATATCATGAAATCGAAACAAACATCAAAACAATATTATGATTCACGTACTCGCCCAACAGAATATAAAATAGGTGATTACGTTTATTTAAAGAACCATTTAAGACTAAGAAAGGCTCTTTCACCTATATGGAAAGGGCCCTACAAAGTAGTTAAAATTCACGGAAACCACACCTTATCCTTGTTAATAAATAGACGTCATGTGAGGCATCATTTTGATGAAGTCAAACCTGCTGACGTCCAAGGTCCAGCATTAACCCCAACAGCAAGCAACAATCCCTTAGAATAATAATCATAAATTCATTAAGTTAGTAATATAATTTAAAATTTAATTGCAGCACATGAATGAATGAATGAATGAATGAATTCTTTATTGTGCACACAACATAAAAGAAAAATACATATAAAACAGAATGATAACAATATACACAGGTAACACAATGGCGGCCTTATTACTAGGTAGCAATCTCTTCCAGGCAACCACGGGTAAAGGAATAGTAGAAGCAGAAATTTAGCATGCATGTGCAAATAAAATAAAATCAATTAGTTCATGAAAAATAATAATAATAGCATAATACATATTATGTGTGATACTATTATTTAAATAAATATTATATGAATAAATACATAGATACATACATATCCAAAATTAATATAAATAAATAAATTTATAATACATATAAATAAATAAATAAACATGGATCTTTAAAACACATAATGAACGCAGATTATGGAGTTATTTATTCATCTCACTACAAATTGTCAAATAGTGCTGCTTGACCATCATTTTAAAGCCATCCAATGTCTTTGCCAGTTTAATATGTTTTGGCAACAAATTCCACAGCTTTACACCAGTAACAGCGAAGGAGGAGCCATAATATTTTGTTTGATGCGTAGGTAATTCAAGCCGAAAATTGGATGCTGATCGTAACTCTTTAACTGTAGTTTCGTGAAATATAAGATTATCTTTTAAATATGAGGGTAAAATAGGATCATGAATAATCGAATAAACGAGAGAAAGGATACGAGCATCCCGGCGATAACGTACTGGCAACCACTTCAGTCTGGATCGAAACTCTGACACATGGTCAAATTTTCTAAGGCCAAAGATAAATCTTATAGAAAGATTCTGAAGTCGCTCGAGCTTATTTAGCTGTTCTTCAGTGAGGTTAGTAAAACAGGCATCTGCATAATCAAGAATTGACAGGAATAAGGATTCAGCTATTTTTATCTTAGTTGGAATTGGAAGAAGGTAACGAAGGCGGCAAACGGAGAACCAAGCAGCAAATATTCTCTTGCTAATCTCATTAATATGCTGAGACCACGATAACGTTTCATCGAAATAAACACCCAAATTTTTTACACATTTACTGAATGGAATGTGTACGTTGTTTAAAAGAACAGGTGGTAAGCTGTTCCAGTCAATCCTAGACACAAGCCACGGACTTCCAATAGCAATCAGTTGCGTTTTTGATGGGTTAATGAGGAGACCGTAACGCTTGCTCCAGTCACATACTACTTCCAAGTCACTGTTGAGGGTGTTAATACCATTCCGTAGATTAATCAGAGAACATTGAGTATAAACTTGGAAATCATCTGCATATAGGTGAAACGAAGAGGAAATAGATTTTGTAACGGAATTTATAAAAATTGCAAATAGAAGTGGTGACAAGACACCGCCCTGGGGGACACCGGCAGTAATAGAGGACCAGTTCGAAAAATTATCAACTACTTTAACTCTCTGACGACGACCCACCAGATAACTGCGAAATAGGTTAATTACTGAAGGAGATAGGTTGTTGGACCTTAGCAGACTTAGGAGTATATCATGATCGACCGTGTTAAATGCATTGCTAAAGTCTAACAGGGCTAATAAGGTAACAAGCTTATTGTCCATACCAAGGCGAATGTCGTCAGTAACCTTAACTAATGCGGTCGTGGTACTGTGACCACGACGGAAGCCAGATTGAAAAGAGCTTAGTAGATTATTGTGTACTACGTAGTCGGTAAGCTGCTGACTGATCAGCCGTTCTAAAACTTTGGAGAGAAAAGGTAAAACTGAGATAGGGCGGAAATCAGACACCAACTTAGGCCGCGAGGTCTTAGGTAGTGGAATGACTATAGCATTCTTCCATGCACTAGGAAAAACACAGGTATCAATGCAATAATTCAGGATATGAACAAGGATAGGTGTAATGGTGTCAAGTATAGGTATAATCATCTTGCGACTTACTCCATCATCACCTACGGCATTTGAGGAGATGGACAAGACATGTCTTTTGACATCATCTCCAGTCACTTGTGTAAGTACGAAAGGTGGGAAGTTAGGAAATGGTGATCTAGACAGGTGATTAAGCGTTTGACACTTTAAGGAATGGTCAAATGTGTTAGAGGTGGAAGTAAAATGTTTATTTAAATCATCCTTATTTAGTAAACAGGAATTGTTATATGAGTTTTTGCCAATTCCTAGGGTCCTTAGAAACTTCCATACTTTACATGGATCGCCATTTTCTACAGAAGAGTGAATGTAACGACGCTGGGCATCCCTACACATTTTGTTACAGCGATTCCTAATTCGTATATATTGATCCCGGTGATGTTCGCTATTAGATAGTTTGTATTTTGTTTTTGAGGAATGTTTTTGTTTGATTAAAATTTTTAACTCATCTGTAAGCCAAGGAGCCGGCAACTGCTTCAATTTAACTGGTCTAATTGGAGCATGAGTGTCAAAGAGCTGAGTTACCAGAGAATTAAAAATACTCAACTTAGCATCAACATGGTCTGCAGTTAAAACCAATGACCAGTCAATATTGTTGGCATCTTGTCTTAAATTCTCAAGATTCAAGGCTCCAAAATTCCGCTGCATCACAACCTTCTTTCTTACTTTAGGAAGGCGCAAGCTGTATGAAGTGTAAATAAGGTCGTGATAAGAAAATAAATCTGCTGAACACTGACCATGGCTGACAGCTAAGTTAGGCGACGATACAATAATCAGGTCTAATAAGGACGGTGAACAACCGGGAAAGGTATGTGTAGGATTAAGTGGGAGCATGTGCAAATTGTAGCCATCCAAAACAGAGTTAAGTTTTCTTGATCTAAGATCGTCTCTAATCATGCAGGTATTAAAGTCACCCATTATGATGGTATGTGGGTAGTGTGGAGTATACAATTCCAGAACTTGTTCGAGAGCTAAAAAATAATCCATTTGTGATGAAGGACAATAACAAACACCAAGGAGAATTTTGACATTAAAAGCTAATTGTACCTCAACAAATAAATATTCAGGACAATCGGGTGACGGAGGTTGCGCAGACGAGCTAACAAGTGTGTAAATTAAATCGGATCTAAGATAGATGGCGACGCCACCGCCACCCCTACCAATGCGATCATTACGGATCAAGTTAAACCCAGGCAAGCAATACATTGAAGACGGAAGACATGGCTTGAGCCACGACTCCGACACCAGGATTGCATCAACATATCGAGCCTCGCCAAAGGAAGCCATTAAATCCGGATAGTGTGCCGGAATGCTCTGGGCATTAATATGTACTACATTAAAGTTTTTCTCGAGATTAGTAAATATTGAAAAAAGATTATCATTTAGAGGGACAAATGTTGCACTAAGATAACTATCCTCGCTATCATTAGAGGAAAATGAGAAAAAATCTTCTGCAATAGCGTGTTCATCGTAATTATAATTAGTTTCCATGTTATAAAGTTAATAAATATAATATATAAATAAATAATAATACAATAATATTCTATGTAAAATAATATAACAATTAAAAAAAAAAAAACACCAATACCCAACAGTGCCAAAAAAAAAGAAATATTACAATTATTAGGAAAATAAAATAAAATCCAGGAACATCAACAAAGCAGATAAAATTAAAACACAATACACATAATATCAATACAATCACTATAAATTGGTATTAAAGTTTTACCAGACCTCAGAATCTTTACTATTTTCAATTTTATTATAATTTAGGTGCAGTAAGAGTGACACTAGATGTTTACAAGATGTTTGTGCTATACAGGAAAAAAAAAAAAAAAAAGATGTCATATTTAAGATGTCAAGTGTCAACTGTCATTTGTCAAAAATTATAGAAAGGTGAAGTGCAATGTTTTGCGTTGATAAATTTAGCAATCCATAAATACAAAACTGAAATTAACGTTTTATTTGTAATTGAGAAATTTAAAACTACCATCAGGTCTGGAAAATAAATCAGTTCCACCAAATCATACAACAGATATTACAAATCAATAAAAAGAAATGATAATATGGATTCAAATATGAATGTAAGTACTTTATCTACAAAAAAAAAAATATTATAATATAGCACAAGGTTAATTAAAATGAAATGGTTACTTTTTAATGGTTTTTTTCGCTCTTGTTGTAGGTGGAACCTTAGTTTGAGTCATCTGTGAAACAGGAGCAACAGCACTAGAGGACCCTTCCTTCCCAGTTGGACGAACAATGGCATCCAGGTCCACCATGCTTGCCACACGGTTTATGGAGCCATCGAAACCAAGCACCAGTATAGTGCCATCTCGAGTCCAACACTTTGTCAAACCAAATCGCTGGCGAGCTGCCAAGAAAATACTGTGTCTTCTTTTTGTCAGGAACTCAGATAAAGTGACACCGGACTCCCTTAAATTACTTTTAGCCTGCCATACCTTATTTCGATTTGCATAACTATTGAATTTAATAAGTATGGGTCTAGACTTAGCACCATTAAGACGTCCTAATCTGTGACAATGTTTCACTGCATTCATATCCATATCAGATATTTTTAACTGCGACTTAAACAGATCAGTCAACACTTGAGACACATCCTTTTTGTCTTCAGAGACACCATGAACCAACAAAATCTTTCTCCTGGATTTCATCTCTGATTGGTCATGGAGATCAGACAATACCTCAATTTGCTGCTGCAGAGACTTAAGCGCACAAACCACGAAAGATTTGAATGTGTTGAATTCAGATGTCAGCTTTGATGTTGGACTTGTTGATTGCTGCGATGCTGCCTGAAGCTCTTGCTGGAACGTTGCCATTCTGGTGTTAAATAGTTCAGACATTTCTGTAATGGTCTGTTTAACTGACTCCATAGTGATTGTGGTAAAAGTGTACTTGTGAGTTCCAATAAATAAATATCTGTCTTGTACTGGATTTTATTATCAAAAATTATGACACTGGTGGGCACAGGTAACTAAACTACCATGTTTTGTATTAAAATATACTTTAAAAACTGATTATTATTATTTAAAAAACTGAGCTCTCGTAAAACACATGGGCTACGGATAGCCGAGGTTATGTTAAGGAAATCAAATCAAGCCCTGGTATATACTTCGACCCAATTGGACAAGTTAAAATAAGAACTGGATACCTCGACGTGGTGACTCCTCGTGATATATCATTCATAGAACCGCATATAAAAAACCTCAACTCTGTATTAGGTACTTTACGCTTCACCTGTAACCACATAGAAATACAAAATAAAATAAATCTAAAATGCTCCAATATATTAGAACCGTTAACTATCAGATACAATGACTTAATTTCCGACTATTCATCCATATCTCACCTGACCAGTAATAGAGCCAGACGAGGAGCATGGTTTGGTGGTGTTGGAACTCTCTCCAAAACCATATTCGGAACCTTAGATGAGGACGATGCTATAAAATATGATAATGCAGTTCAAACTATTCAAAATGATCAGAAACAGTTAAGTTCTCTATTAAAAGAAAACATTCTAATCACAACATCTACCTTAACAGCATTTAATTATACACTACATAAAGTTAAAACTAATGAAGAAAATCTAATCCAAGCTATTGACAATCTTGCAGTTAAATTAAGAAACACATCCGCAACTATTAACGAGCTATATTTAAAAACTGAGATTAATTCAATTTTGAATAGTTTGGAAGCAGCAATGTTAACATTGTCATTTCAACTAGAAGACATAATAAATGCAATAATGTTTAGCAGTCAAAATATCATACATCCAGCCATTCTATCTCCAACTGTACTGTACCAGGAATTGCTTGATAATTATAGATATTTGCCTGGAGTTATGAAACTTCCTGTTAACATAGAATTAAGTAATATGTTTAAGTTAATTAATGTTTCTAGAGTAATAAGTTTCAGTTTGAATAATAAAATTACATTTGTTTTAAGAATACCATTAGTATCACCAAGTGTATATGATCTGTATCACAGCATGGCATTGCCTATTCCCCATTATAATGTTGAACCCAATCAATTTAGTTATATTATACCTACAAATAAATATATTGCTATTGATAATTCTAAATCAGAATATTGTGTACTAGAGTCACTCCACATGTGCGAAATAATAGATCAAAGCTCTTACGTGTGCGACATAACAACAGTGTATTCCACTACGGCCAACCCAAATTGTGAAAGTGAACTTATAACTAAAGTGATAAAAAGTGTACCGCATCAATGTAAAACTGATTTTATCGAAGGAAATTTAGATGTATGGAAGGAAATTTCAAATAATAATTGGATTTTTGTACAAACCCAATCTAATAAACTATATATAGAATGTATAAATCAAACTACACTGAACTTTAATATAATTGGTACAGGTATTCTTTCTCTACCGACAACATGTTCCGCTTATTGTAAAAGTACCAAATTAATATCAAACTCTAATGTTATAAAGATAAATTCAGTGGTAGTTCAACCTGATTTTAATATAATTAACGATTCATGTTGTGTTCTGGATAATTTAGAAATAACCAAAAGTAATGAGCCCCTTATCAATTATGAAAATATAGATTTAGATTCATTTACTTTAGAAACCAAAACCAAACTAAAATCATTAACACAAGAAGCAGACAAAATTATTAAGAAACATCAAATAATTAGATACGAGACTCATTACTCAGTTATTACCTTAATATTAGTCATTGTGGTTATATGTTATGTTGTCTTCAGATTGTATCTCTTAATAAAAAAGCACAACCGTCAATCCCATCTTCTGTCTCCAATAACCGTTAACTTACCAAACCCATCAGAAACTCCAAATACAAACCTCAGTCCTCCTCCCAAATGCAGACTCCATCCTCTCAAAATTCCTATTCCTGTAAATTCTAACCTAAATCCTATTCACCAATCTAACCAAACTTCGGAAACTAACCCCGAAGTTTAGTCTTGGCCGGGGAGGTGTTATATCTTTCCGCTGTTCCCTATAGTCCTTACCTAAGTCATATCCATATTCCTTCCATTGTAGTCAGCAATCCTATTCCCCTTATATAAACATCCTCCACCATCCTAAGTCAGTCTCATTCCATTCCAAATCCAAGACGGTTGTGTGCCGTATTTCTAATTCGTGTTTTAATTAATATTTTATTCTAAGTGCTATTTCTAGTTTAATAATAAAATCCTTTTTTAAAAAGGGCTTTCGAAAGTGCCCTATAACAGAACGCAGCCCGCATCATGTATGAACAACATTGTCGGTCAGGGCAATCGGTCTGCGGTCAGGGCAGAGCAATCGGTCAGCAATCCGGGCAGGGCAACCGGTCACGGTCCGGGCGATGCGGGCAGGCCAAACGGCGGCCATATTATTTCAGTTAGTGTCCGCAGCCCGCTGCCCGCAGCCCGCAGCCCGCCGCCCGCGTGCCCGCAGCAAACACCGGTCCGTACGTGTTCCACTGACCCGCCGGGCCAATACGCGTTGCTCGCACGGTCATATCGCATTCTATACAAAATATATTGAGACCGACAATGTTGTTCATACATGATGCGGGCTGCGTTCGTTTTGACCTGACCGGAGACCGCAGAACGCATGCAGTGTGACAAATCCTTTACACGATTTTTGTACACGAAATCGTTGCCAAAACAAGTATTGGAAGATTCCAGTACTAATTAATATGCTTTTGATCTAGCTGCAGAGTGTAGCCATTGTAGCATCGGAATATTTATGTATAGAAAACTTTAACAGTAGATTTTTCAACAAAAACGAAGGACATTAAGTTAATCACTTAACAAAAATTGTTCTATACCGGCGAGCAAAGATATTAGAAAACCGCGAGTGACAACACGTTAGCCGGTCACCGGCAGAAATCCAACCAATAGGATATTGAGCCGGCGACACACCTCCGTGGGATTTATAATTGGAACGAGTGCGCGCGCATTCAGTCGTGGTATTGAGCGCCGTCAACGCTGTTCCGTATTACGTTCAGTCAACTGTCAGTTGCAGACCGCGGCGGGTTATAGCGTGTTACAGTGAATTGTGTGCGCGGAGCTTCCAACATGGCTTTGCTCAAAAGGCTCGCTGCAAATGCGCCACGGGGCGTTCGTGCCCTGTCAACGCCGCCACCGACTCCACCCGCTCGGGACGAGCTAGATCTGTCTTTCAATAGTCCTAAGGACGCCTTCAAAAGCAAGAAAACTAGCGAACTAGTCCGAGCGTATATGGTTTATCAAATATGTTCTATCAACTGGATCGTGGAGAACAACGATATGGTAAGTGATCAGATTCACTTCATCCAGTGTCTTATGTAACAACTACAATGCCGGCTTATTACATGAGCGTAAAATGCCTCTAAAATTAACTGAGACACTCGTCCTTGAATTTGATTCGACGTAAGGTGTCTTCAGTTCCGCAGTATTTTAATGCACGTGTTGTGAATTAGGACTGTTAACAACTGTACATTTGAAACATACGGTTCTGTAAACATTGCTAGCTATGTTGAAATCAAAAAAGTTAAAATATTACCAAAAATACGGCGGTGTCACTGTAATGAAGTTACGTCACAGAACTGAAGATGAATATTGCGAGGCCACGTCAATATTTTTTACTTAACCAATATTACAATCGACATTAATTAACTGCACAAAGTAATGTACAGTAAATTTAATCAAAGTCAGGTTGATTTGGAATATATTTTATACATGAAATAAAGCTAAAATAATGGATTTTTTTCTCGTATTCCACGCATGCGTCGATGCAGCAGTTGATGGCTAGACACAGTCTAGACTCGGAAGACTGATTATACCATAAGGCGACTTGCTCAATATAGATAACTCGTCAGGCAGCAAGATTTTGGCGAAGTTTGCATAAACTGGTTGTGAATTAATTGCACTGGAAACATTTTATTTTGCACACTAGTAATTGAACATTTTGCAATTTGTAGGTAGGTAAATATAATGCGTAAATTTTAGTAAGCATAAAGCTAAACCTACTAAATTGCAGCAGTGACAAAAATAATTACTCGTAGTAGATTAGTCTTAAAAAGGTGAACTCTTAGGGGTTGTCCATTAATCACGTGATCTTTTTTTAGCATTTTTTAACCCCCCCTCCCCCATTGGTGATATGTAGTGAGGTTTAAGACCTCCCCCCCCCCTCCCCCTTCTCAACATCACGTGTATTTTTAGTATCTACAAAGAATCTTAAAATTTTCTGAATATTATCTTAATTTAAATACAGGTAGGTCTCTACACGCCGCGCCTTGCCGCTTAATATTTGTTTAAAAATCGCGCGTTTGACGAAAAAATAAAAACACGAGATATCTTACTACACCCCCCCTCCCCCCTTGTGTTATTTTCGTGATTTTTATCAAACCACTCCCCAAAGGGGAGATGTATTGATGACTAATTGCGCCACTCCATCCAATGATGTATGACCGGATTGGGGTGAAACTGTTTAAAAGGGGTACTGCATTCATGGTTGCGTGTCTATGAGGGTTCAATATTCTGCATCAGACGCGGGGATTCGACTGCTGCCAAGAATCAAGTTATCGATGCAGCAAGTTTTAACATAAATTTTGGCGTACCTACAACATTTTTGGTACACAAGATTTTTTACTTTATGGACATAACAGATATTTAAAGATAATCACAGCTATACCTTTATCATCCTTACTAATATTTTATTAATAATTTCACGTAATATTTAATAGTTATGTAACGGCGTATTATTAAATAAAGTGTAAACATTTTCGAAACACTAAAAGGAAGGAAGACTGCGGGAATGACGCTTAAATCGATATGGGTTTATTGCTGAACGCTATCCGACCACCTACGCCGCTCTACCAAAATATGATGCCGATTGAATGTAGGTATACATATTTACTGAAAGGAGTTTATTTTATTTATTTTTACGTAACATGTAAATACTTATCTCAAATCTCAAAAAGCTATATTTTGTCGTGTGTGTGTGTTGTGTGTGAAATATAATTAAGTACCTAGTATTAATGTAAAAATTATTGTAGAATAATTATTTGATATTATTTTAAATAAGTAAACATAAATTTTGTGAATAAATTCATGTCCTGAAACGAGACATCTGATAGATGAATGAAAATGAAAAAAAACATGAACTGTTAACTTGTTGTCTTTAACCACTAACGAGCAACCATTGACACTAATATCCGCATCCTTGCTGAGGTACCTTTCCTTATCGTACAAAAGATCTTTATCAATCTGAAATCTGCAAATGCAGAAATTAAAATCAACATCAAATTTAATCCTATCACTAATGAAAATACTATAATTAGCAGTAAACAGTTTTTAGGACTGTGTATTTACAAAAGTTTTAAACATGTATGTACAATGTCGCTGTGTATATTTACTTAGTTACATCTTTGTTGACTTTTTAAAATTTAACATGTCACGACTCACGATCTATCTAGAGATTTGTAGAAAAATACTGGTTTCCACTCGCGTGAACTACATGTTAATATCTTAATTTTGTTGCGAAATAATTTTGAAGGTGTTCTAAATTATATCAGAGGTGTTGTTGCTATGAGCTTACGACGATTTCGCCCGAGAACGAGGAAAAAAGTGTGTTTACCTATCTCTTCTTGCGGTATAGATTGATCCATTCCGAACTAGCGACACAGCAATTTGATAATACCTTGCTAATGAGTACACAACGATGTGTGCTTATTAGCAAAGTGAGTATTATCAAATTATATATAAGTGGCGCCCGCGCATATTTTATGTATCAACTATAACTGTTTTTGCTATAACCCTCATTGCATTAATATTTAGTAGATACGTCCATACAGTATTTAGTACGTCCATACAATATTTCTGCCATACTTCCATAGATATCAATATTTAACGGGTATTTTATATTTAATAAATAATTACTAGCAAGACTTGTAATTTTGTACATGTTATGTTTTTGATGGGAAAAACCTAAAACCATGTAATCAGTAAATTAAAACTAATTCGTGGTATTGACGGTCTAACTCAATGTTGGAGGTAAAAAGTATATTATGTAGAAAATATGGTTTAGACGCTAATCGCGTGCTAACAAGTTTGATGAAATCGGAATTTAAACCCTAAGGGCGTGTTTCACCAAGCAATGTTAAAGTTAATCCTTCGTTAAATATCATATTGTTCCTCTCGTTATTCCTATCAATGAATGAGAAGGCATGGTATTTTAACAAGCCGTTAACACTAACATGCGTTGGTGAAATCGGGACTAAGTTTATCAAAATGTGATCATGATAACCTAAACTCGGCCATACTGCCGAAGAGGTTTTTTAACTACTTGTAGAAAATTAAGGACGAGATTCTTGTCATCATCTGAGATTTTGCTCAGTAGATAGATTTTATACAACTTAAATGAGAGGTATTTTTTGCGGTCCGCACTACATAGGATGCGGCAAAAAAACACGGTCCTACTCGGCTTTGGTGTCTACAAAAAACTAGAGCATTTGTTCGCTTATATTGGCTATGAGTGAAAGTTATTTCTAGTGTGCACCTAGTAGGTCAGACGACTAACTGTCATCTGTCATTCAGGAGTACTGGATTAGATGTTGGATATGTAGTTCTAAGAATAATTTGTAAAGTACCGAATACCTGCCACCTACTTTCAATTAAGGTTATACATACATCTATAGTATACACATATCATAATATAGTTTTATTTCAAATATTATACAGAGAGGCAGGCATTTGCCCATCAGTTGGCCAGTAACGGCTGTTAATAATAATAATAACATATTTATTAATAAGGGGCATATAGCCTGTAGAACCGATGGCCCTTGGCAGCGAACGGTCCTCAAGTGGAAACCACGATCTGGACGTAGAAGTGTTGAACTGCACTTGAACACCCACCAGCTAGATAGACAACCTAAGAAAGTTCGGAGGGATGAGGGAGTTGGTGTATACAGGCAGAACGACAGGTGGGGGGGGGGGGGGGACTAATGACCTGTAGTGGACGTCTGGAACGACGAATAACATACTTGAAGCATAAGGCAGATAATCGAATATTAAGTAGGTACACTACAGCTAAACCAATTTGCTAATGGTTCTGACTTCTGACAAGCTTCGTTAGTTAGGGACGATGTATGAAAATTTTGGTATAGCTGTGGTCGCGCTGAATTTGATCCTGTTCCAATCACAAATTAGTTTCCTAGTTACCGAAGTCACAGACTACTAAATAGTAACTTATATCGTAAACGGAGTCCAATGCAATGCAAGAGTAAAAACACATTTACAGAAAATTTTTAACGGCTTACGGCCGAATACTGCAATGCAACGATAATTAAAGTTAGGAGCCCTCATATGCAGGCTTTTGCTATAACTGCTTCATGCTTGGCAATATAACAAACAAGGAAAGCATTGTAATTTGAGCGTGACTTAATTTAACGTAAGTGCCAGTATTCGGTGTTAAGACTTCAAAAAAAAGATTAATTAAGGCTACATCACACAAGGTTTTCTCACAAAATGATTTAACCAACAGATTTAATTGTTGTAGATAGTAGATACCAAACCACCATGATAGGGCATAACACATAAGTAATATAAAATCTCGGGTAGGTAATTAATCTTAGCAGTAACCTGTCGAGTCGAGATTAAACAAGATAACTTATCTTTAGCAAATTTACTTTAATCATTTTCTTCATGAATATTTTTACGTGTAACTCATTCATGGTTTATGTAAAAGATAAAAATAAATTAGGTAGGTACATAGTGAATTTTCCACAATATTTAAAGATGTTATCATCAATTAAAACAAACATACAGAATTGAGAACCTCCTCATTTATGAATGTCGGTTCAAATATACTTGTAACTTGTCTGTATGCAATATGAATACAGTAAGTTTTCTGTTGGTAATTTATAGAACCTTTATTACTTACCTGATTTGTGATAGAACCGATAATACGAAAGTAAGAAGAGTGAAAATGGAATGTGTATTACAGTTTGAGTTCAAAAAACTGGTGACCCTTCAAACACTTGCGGTCACTCACTTTTTGGCACTAGACCACCGCGTGGTCGAAAATCCGGTTACTTACGCAATTTTGGTAACCGGTTGAGCGAATAAGCATTTTTGTATAGAAAATATTCGCCGACCTTTTAAATCTATAAAACCTATTATATTATTTAGGACTCGAAATTTAGACAAGTATACGAGTAAAATAAATTTTAGCATTGTTTTATTGCATTAACATACTTTGTATAGTTATGTAATTCTAGATTGTGGGAGGTTTTATTTGCCTAATGCCTGTGGACTTTACAATGTAAACTGTCCGTTGATTAGTGACCGAGTCATAGAAATCGAGCATATCGGACTAATCAATCTCGGAGCGCTGCATGAAGCATCTTTGGCAAACGTAACCAGTTGGGTTAGCAGCAATAATTGATACCTACGTATTCGTAAAAGGCAAGAGAATAGTATGAAAATTATGACAGCTCCCATGCCCAATATTGTTGCGATAACGTAAATTTTTCTGTGTGCATAGAAATTATAATGTTACCTATAGCCTATACGACACTTTATGTACCTACTTTATACGACAGTAGCCCAATCAGGAATACATGAAAGCTTCGCAAAGAAACGTTGACGAATAATAATTGTATAGAAAGCATGAAAGCGCCAATTCAATATTAACATTCGATTACATCACGGAGCTATCAAGTGTTCTTGCCTGCTGTTGAAATATAGTCCATACGTACGTAATTCGGGGCTAGTCTGCAATTAAGTTACTGCATCTCTTATTGGTTAGTAATCCTCTAATAATTAAAAAGTGCCGTACGGTAGGTACTGCAACGCACCACATAATAGGGTATTAACCTACCTACTAGCTAGTAGCTATATACAGTTTTTTACCTACCTAAGGATATTGTCTTCCTACTAAATTCTAGAAATACTAAAACACTGAAAGTACCTCAACATGCATATTAAAATCCATTGCAATTTCATAAAAATTATTCCACGCTAAATGGTTTGAGATATCTTGAATGGTGGGAACTTGTCCGGTTTAGTCATGACGTGTGCACATCTTTATTACGTTGTAACGTATTATAGGTACAGTGTGTGACCTTGTTCATCGAATCCAAATCGACTTATAATAAATGAGTCAAGTTCAATCTTTCCGCCGCCTGCGCCCGCGACATTTTGGAAATGTGTAACCTTGAATAAGATTGAATTTGCTGTTTTCTTATTAATGCCACTATGTTGCTTAATCGTTAAATGGTTGCCTGGACGAAACTGCTTTTAGCAGTAAAGCCGTAATACCTATTATGTAATTTTATGCTCAAACTAGCTGACCCGTGCCCACTTCGTTGAGCAGAGAAACAGTTTGTGATAAACCGTGTAAACCTTCTCGGGACTTCCATTAAAGAATTTTAAATACATAGTTATTATTATTATTGCTTATAATAACCAAGCTTGCAACAACGCAATATTTGCGAGTTTGTGATGCTAAAGCCCTACAGAAAAAGAGTCGCAGGCTACCATTGAGTCCTATGGTCGCGTAGAAAGTAAAGGGTTTTAATTTTTGACCACGTTTATTCTATCTTTTATAATAAAAAGTAAAAAAAATGTAGAGTAACTATACTCTATGTCAAAACCCTTACTAGCTTTGGTCAAACTAGGAAATAAAAATACGATGTATATGCCAACTCCTGAATCGAATTTCAGCGGGTTCATTTTGATTTTACTTAGTTCCATAAAATCGACACTAAATTTCAAACCAACTTCGCGCTAGCGTCGTGTTTTCCATTAGATAACTGTCAATTTCCTATGCAATTCCGATGTCGATACTACCACCCTAGTACCTACTTATTTTAATATAATGTGTTTTACAGTTGATGAAGAGAGCTCGACAGTTGATCGGACAACGACTCTTCGAGACGCTGATGAAGGCCACCTTCTACGGCCAGTTCGTCGCCGGAGAAGACTCGGACAAAATCAAACCCACCATAGAAAGGTTTGTATTATCTTCGTCAATAATATTAATTATACCATATTCTACAAGATGCAGTAGAATTCAATTAAAAATACTAGCTTGTATAGTCACCTCTAAAATACTACTTCCGACTACATTCTTGTAATTAATTTTGTTGTGGAGTTCTAGGAGGATTTATATCATAATATAGGATAGGAGAGATTTATCTTTTCTTCGGGCACCCCTGAGATTATTTTAAAGGGTAAAAAAAATATATTTTTATCGTTGTTGGCCACTGTCGATTCTAGCTACATAGGATTTGCAGTAGAGGAATTATGGTGGGCTATTTGCCTGTAAAAAATAAAATTATTAGATTGTCGCGAAAATCAAGATCTATCTTCTATACACAATCTATAACAACCAAATACTATGAATAATTAAATTTTGTGAAAATAGATTCTATCACTATGCTCATACTCTGCCAAAACTCTCACTCTCGAGCGGCTAAAAATAATTTTTACATTACAAAGGAGGTGTGGACTGTTTTTGTTTATTTTTATTGTTTTGTTTCGTCACTGTACACTTGCCAAATTGCACAAAAAATATGTTAATTATGTCCACGGCCAAGTAAATTTCAAGTGTCTAAATAAATCTGAAGAGTTGACGTAATGTAGTCGGTGTAAAAAATTCTAGGTCATTCAATGAACAAATCACCTTTTTAACCCCCGATGCGGTGTTATATAATTTTGACGGACTGGCACATAGACATAATATGTGTCTCCGTAGCGTAGGCCGTAGCTTTCAAACGGGTGAATTGAGGCATGGAATTTACAAATGGGCTAAGTGCCAAAAAAAGCAAAATTTAAATTTTACCTTTCAAAGGATCTATGTTGTGCTGCCATTTCATGTCATAGGTGCAAAGTGCCTACAACATTTTATTCTAATTTTGGTAATTTTTCATAGATGGCGTTGGGTATAAGTGCCAAAGATTTTTTCTTTACAAATGGGTCGCGCGTGTATTTGATCGTAGTAAATGTCAAAGTCAAAACAATCGTTTGGTGGTGATTTGTCAATGAATAAAAGTTTCTTTATTCATTGTGATTTGTTTGTTTGTTAAAATTTATATAA
Source organism: Celastrina argiolus (assembly GCA_905187575.2). NCBI lineage: Eukaryota > Metazoa > Arthropoda > Insecta > Lepidoptera > Lycaenidae > Celastrina > Celastrina argiolus. The sequence continues at coordinate 11,100,589 of LR994582.1, read as the reverse complement.
TAGAGACTAGAGAGTATTGTGAAAATGAGTGATTCTAGTAAAACTAAAAATAAAACATTAATAAGAAAATCTTTGAAAGAAAGAGGAAAGAGTTATGTTAGCAGGAAAGGAAAAGTCATGCCGCCAAAAAAACCACCTTCTATGCTGGTTAGTACATTGTTTTTGTTTCTTAAAGTTGTTTAGTTTAATAATATCTTATCTTCGCTAATCAACTATCTTTGTTGCAGAAAATATGCAAATGTAAGAACCAATGCGATACAATAGACCATGACATGAAATTAACTTTATTTGACAAGTTCTACCGAGAAGGTTTAAAAACACAAAGAACATATTTGATGGGGCTGTTGCATCTGCATAACATTAAGCGACGCCGACATGGTAATTATGATGTACCATCTGAAAGTAGACGACAAGCTACTATTTTTTATTTTATACCTAAAGGTGATGGCACATTAGTACCAGTTTGCAAAAAAACATTCATGGATGTTTTTGCGATTTCTAAAAAAGAAATAGAGACAATGATTCGTAAAAAGAAGCATGGCGATACATCATTTACTGACAAAAGGACTTCACACCAAACATCAAAATATACTGAATTAGATGTGCTGAGAATTAAAGATCACATTAATATGTTCCCCCGAGATGAGAGTCATTATACACGAGCAAAAAGCTCAAAAGAGTATCTTAGCCCTGATTTGAATATACATAGGTGTTTTAAATCCTTTAATGAAATGCACCCTGATAACCAAGTATCATATAAGTTTTACAGAAAAATATTTTTGAGAGATTTTCCTAATTTAAAGTTCAAGAGACCTAGGACTGATACTTGTAAAGTTTGTGATCGCTTGTCGGCAACAGTGCGTTCTCAAAATTCAGGTAGTCGGTCTGCAAAAATTGCTTTAGAACTACATCACCGGAAAGCAGAAAAATCCCGTGAGCAAATGGGCATAGATAGGCAGCAGTCTCAACTACCAGGTAGTACTACTGTCACACTAGCCATAGATCTTCAGCAGGTGCTCTTCGTGCCCACTCTAACTCACTCAGAGATGTTTTACAAACGGCAGCTTAGCTGTTATAACCTATGCATCAATGTGGCTGATATTGGGAACTCTTTCATGTGTCTTTGGCATGAAGGAATCTGTAGCAGAGGAGGCAATGAAATAGCGTCATGCCTACTGACTTTTATAAATAAAGGAATAATTACAAAAAAGGACCATCTTATAATATGGTGCGATAACTGTGCCGGCCAAAATAAAAACAGAATGATGCTTTTCTTATTGATGTATTTAGTGGCAAATGGCCACTTTAAATCAATCGAACAGAAATTTTTAATAACAGGTCATAGTTTCCTACAGTGTGATAGAGACTTTGGAATCATAGAAAAAAGAAAAAAGGTTATGAAAAGTTATGTACCTCAGGACCTAAAAAAAGTAATTTCTGGTGCAAAAAATACAGCAAAACCTTTCCAGGTGATTGATATGACAAGTGACTGTTTTTTTGACCTCCAAGCTGCTGCAGATGACATAATTGTGACTAAAAAACTGAATATCTCAACAGCATCTCGGTTGTTAGTAAGGGAAGATAAGCCAGGTGTAGTGCATGTAAAAGAAAATTTAGGAGACTTGGAACCATGGAAAGAAATAAATGTATTGAAAAGAGGGAAATCTATTTCAGACTTAAAAAATGTGGAGTTACGTCGACTTGTGGCTAAAAATACTATAAGCAGAGAAAAGAAGAAGGACTTAGAAAGTATGATTGAATACTTGCCAGAAAATTATCAAGAATTCTACAGGAATTTGTGTAATAACTAATTATTTCAGAATATTGGCACTTAGCCCCAACAATAATTAACATGGTAATTAGCCCATATGTAAAGCAAATATCTTGTCATTTGACCCATTTCTTTATTGATTAAAATAATATTGATTTGTTTTCAGAAATAACTTACTACTAATATTATTAAATGGTACATGTGTAAACAGTACCTATTTGATTTCTGTTTTCATATTATTAATCCAAATAAAACGTTGATTGAAAAGCTAATGCATTTTTATTCAATTTCTCAATAATTTTATTTTGGCACTTAGCTCATTTGTAAATTCCATGCCTCAATTGGTTTTAATCTATCGTCCTTTCTGTGAAAGGAGTACCCTGGCGGCGCGTGAAAGCGCGAATGTGAAATCAACCTATCCTACAAGATCCCCCAAGAAAAAAAGGGTAAAAGCTGTTATTTACTGAGATCGGGTGGTTTTATATATGGGTTATTTTAATAAAGAGTTAAATACTGATCTCCTGACTTCTATATAAGGTTTAGTTCCACTTATTGCTGTGGGATTCACGAAAGGGACTCTACAAGTATTTTTGTGCAAAAACTAACATCAGCTCGCTTACTGCTTGCAAATGGGTGTTTATATTTTTCAAACTTAGTGTAGGTTAACCTTTTATTATGTAACTGTAACGTAAATATTATTTCAGGTTACGATCTTTCGGTGTTAAACCGATCCTCGACTACTCAGTGGAGGAGGATCTCTCCCAGGAGGAAGCGGAGAAGCGTGAAGTTAGGTGTGTATATTTTATCCTATTTATTAAATTAAATACAATTTATACTGCATAGACCCCTATTATAAATACTCAACAGGCCTAACATACATATTTTTAATTTAGGTGTTAATATAATTATTACTATATGTGTCCACCGATTCGTCCACGTGAAATAGTCAATTATAATTCCCGATTTTAAAACATTCTTCATTGATCTTAAAATAAATAAAACATTCTTGATTGCTTCAAAATCGGGAATTATCCTTCTTCGATAAATAGGCTATCGAATATTAAAAGGTTTTTAATTTTTAAATTTCATATTAGCGACATATATTTATAAAAAAAAAAAAAAAAAATAAAAAACGTTTTATTTCCAAATGAAACTTACAAAGTTATTTTCGGAAAGTCAACAAGAAAAACAAGCTACCACCGGTTCAACCCTAACCCGCCGAGAAGAACCGGCGTAAGAAACTCGGACGGGGCCAACTTTTAGCAAAAAGATGGAAAATTGATCTTTTTTAACAGTATATATTTTTTACAATGTAACTTAATCTATAGCCTACACTTATTAATATTATAAAAGTTAGAGTACATATAGTAAATAAATATAAGCAGCCATCATGGTTGGCCACCTTATTCCCAGGGTGTGCAATCATTAACAAAATCAATTATCTTATAATAAGCTTTAGCACACAAACGTTCTTTGACTACTTTTTTAAATTTATTAATAGAAAAATTTTGAACGTTATATTATAGCAATTATATTTATATTATTAGTATACACTATTCATAGGTTAGCTGTGGGCGGCGTGCGTATAGTATCAGTTATCACCCAACAATAACATAAGTTAAGATTAGCGGTTAGAAATAAACACTCAATTATCCGGCTCAAAGGACCATGTAGGGGTGATTCCCTACGGGTGTATTGATGGTGATGCTGGATGTTCTTAAGTCCAAAAGGTATCTAACTTAAGAAATGACGACTGCATTATTGCTGTTCAAATAGTTTATTGTCATTAAAATAATATTGCTATGCTAACATAATTTGTTTGTAGAGTGTACGGTCAGCGGTTATACTAAACAATTAGTGCTTATGTACTACTCCGCTCGTACAGACCAAGTCTTATTTAGATGTTGTTCCCAAACCTGACACGTGACATAGTATTATGTCATCATCAATTTGACGTATGTATAACAGTTTGTACTGAGAATTAATCTTTTACATGCGGTTAATACACACGGTAAAGGTTAAACTGGATTATCCTATTCCGAGCGTAGCGAACTAGTTTATTCTAGTTTACAGTATGACTCTGTTACTGGTTACATAAGTTTTTGAACAAATAGGCTCATATTAGGTAATCACAGTCATAAACCATACTATACTTCATTGTGTACAAATTACCATTTTAAGGCACACTGCTGCGGCTAGTTAATAATTAACTTCGAGTTAGTTTATTTTCATTAATTCTTTATATTTAGGGGCTGTCTGGATTTAATATATAACCCACGCTAGCGGAAGTGGGCGGTGGGCTTCGCTAGATATTTCTTTAAATATGTAATCTAAGATGAAAATAGTTTGAAAAGTATGTGCTAAATTGCTCTACATATTACGGGCACGTTTGCGATATGCGGTCAAAAGCATAGAAGACTTTACTGTGTATAGCAGCTAAGGTTAGCAGTCGCTTACGTAAGGTCTGCCGCCACTCAACGCTATATTGATCGCACCCTGATCATTTACAGCGATTACTTTATACTGCATTGAGTTTATATTATCTACTTTGTGATTGAGTTAATAAAAAAAAACCAATATGATTAAAAATTGAAACCAATGTGATTAAAATTTACAATATATTGTAGGTGTAGATTTGTTGAATGTTGTGTAGAGCACCTTACAATATATTGTAGGTGTCTATTTGATGACTGTTGTGTAGAGCACCTATAACTATAACACCTACTTACACCTAAACACAACTACTAGGTAGTACGTGTACATATACAATCTACATAATATTATACCAATTTACACTTTCCTATATGAGGTTAGGTACATTACAAAATATAGTATTATGGCTGTTGAGTTTTACAAATTAAAAAAAAATGACGCCTCTCTTAAAGTTACGAAAGACATGAACATTTTTTCCTTTTTTGCGTATTTTTTAGTTGTATTGTTCCTGTTTGTTTATTATATATAAGTCCTTTTGCTACTCGGGACGGATACAAATACAACAAACCATGAAAATTAGTCTAGTCGTTCTCGAGTTAATAGATATCATTAGATAATCAGTGTAGTAAAATGAGTTGTTGTTGATTTGTCACATTTGTTTTACCACAGTTTAATTTATTTTTTGTTGATTCGCCATACTTCTTCTTCGTACAGTCAGCATGCAAAATCGAAATTAAGTATTTTTTATTTTTAAACAGCTACCTATTTAAAAATAAAAAATACTTAATTTCGTACAACCAACATTTGCATAACTTTTTAAGTAAATACATATTTATTCCATACTAGCTGACCCGTGCCCACTTCGTTGAGAATGGAAACCGTGTAAACCTTCCCGGGACTTCCACGAATATTTCAAGACCAAAAATCAGTTCAGCTGATCTCGAGTTTTAGCGAGACTAACGAACAGCAATTGATTTTTATACTATGTTACTCAGTGGTAATGTAGCTTTCTAATGAATTATTAAAATCGGTCCAGTACTTTTTGAGTTAAGTCGTTACATACAAAAATACAAATGTGTAGATAAAATGATATTACCATAATTTAATATGTAGTTTGTACTTTGTGGACACGAACGTAAAATTAGAATTCGCGTATTTCATCTACTTGATGACCGTGATTCACGTTGTAGCATAAATCAAAGTTTATTGTATTCATAAAATTATATTTTATACAGCACAGCACAGCAAGACGAAACAACTTATGCCCAAAAAGATATATCAGCCAGCGCGGCGGAGAGATTATCTAATATTTTACAGTAGCATGTATGCTTATAAAATATTCAACAGCCGGTTTCATTGAAACAAGATGAGACTAGTTAGTAGAGTAATTTAATGATGCCCAAGTGTGTGCAATAAACAAGTGGGACGGCTAAGCGACGCGAGTGGCGAGAGATCAGACCTCGAGTCTGGTACCTATTTTTTTCATGCCCATCCGACGTATTTGTCATCTTTCTGGTTAGACAATCAGGTGATGAGACTGTATTGACTTAACCAGACTTCAAACTTTTTTTTTTGTTGTTTCAAGCGGGAAGCAAACTCATGACCTCCAGAGTGGAGAACTCAAGAACCAAGCTCCAAACCACTGGAGCACGGATTTGTCGTTACTCATTAGTCATTACTATAGTTATTGTAATTATATATTATATAACTACTTCCAAAATTCTTACAAAACTGCTGGGTAATAAAAGATCGCTGATTACTGTCTTTATAAGTCATAGCTTCATTTGAGTTCAAAAATAGAACACAATCCACTGATTCTACTGTGAACTGTCATAATTTTCCGTCTATAATATTTGTAAACGTTTTTTAAAATGAGCGTTGATTGGAATTTGGAAAATGGAACGACTTTAAAGAAAAACCGTTTAGTTTTCCATGGCGATTCTTTTGTTATTGGCCGGTAGCTTGTTGCCACGCACGAGTCACGAGATACAGACTATAGTAAGATGTAAAGCATAACACGACGAAACCGAGGGCAACCTTATGTAATGTTTTCCGAGCATTTCAGCAAAATATTGTCGGTTTTAAATGTAGAGCTGTAAAATTTAAGTATTCGCTCATATTTCTTCTTCGTGACCAAAAGAAAAATAATTATTTGGCTCATGAGCTACATGTTACATAAACTAATCTGTATTCGATAATAGACTTATGTTTAGGGTTAGCTCACACCGAGAAAGACGAGGCATTTCTAAGGTAGTGGTTAAAAATTAAACTTTTATTTATTACATAAACATGTACCATGCTTGAACGGTGCAGCTCCAAATTAGAAAATGCAATGAAAAGTGTATCTTCTTGTGTAGTACATAAAATTTAATTTTGAATATCTACCTCAAAAAGAAGCCCCGCATCTCGTTTCGATGTAAACTGTCGCTAAGACTCGGCGCAAACGGGCTACTGACGATCGCAACAGCGCTTTGTAGCGGTGCCTAGCGCACGGAGTTGCAGCTTGCAACTCAAAACTCGACACGTATGAATATTTTAAATTACATCATTCTCGCTTCGGTCATATTTCCCTAGCAATAAACGTAACATCACTATAAAAACATACATTTATTGCCTTGGCAAACCTAACCTCATTTTGTATTTAATCATTCCAAAGAATGGCGTCTAGCAACAAATAGGTCCGACTACAGTAGAGGCGTACCGTATTGTGTTAGTTCTAAATAGTCAATTTTGTAAATGCGAAAACGTCGCGTTTTCGTCCGTCTGAAACCGTCAATTGTATGAATATTTCCACGTAGACTTGTTGTAGTTTTTAAAGGAAAACGCTAATGAGATTTGCCAGACTGCTTTGATATACGAAAATGCTATTTATAATAATTATTATTCATGTATAAAAGCTTAGCTTAAGCTTACACTAAAACGATATGTTAAAATATATCGTGTTTATCTATAGAAAGTCGCACGTCTCTCACGACTTACTTTTTCATTTTGCTTATACTTTTTGTAGCCTGATTTTACTTCAGATTGTTTAACCGATTTTACCGCAGATTGTTCCACCATACAATATGACCGATTTAGTGACCGACTATTTGTATGACGTGTGCTTTGCAAAATTACATTCAGTATGTTCTATTTTTACCTAAAAAAAGAGGGTCACAAAAAGTATGCCATTAATCAGTGTTGCCAGTTTGATTTCCCAAAAAAGTACGGTTTTCCAAAAATATTTCTAATGGTATACTCTACTCAAAGCATGACCCTTTTATAGTTAGTATTAAAAATGAATAACCAGTATAACTTATAAGGTACGAAAAAAGTATGGTCCACAACTTCACACTGAGGTACGGTAGTACCACTATCGGTGTGTGACAAAAAGTACGGAAAACCGTACTTTTTGGTACGTTCTGGTATCGCTGGCCATTATACACAGAATGGCTACAACTAAATAGTTACTAAATAGTTTCATTACAACCAATACTTATGTGTATAATGGATTTTCTACCACTTGTTCATATAAAATAACGATTAGATAATAAACAGCCTTAGTGGTCTGCCGCTAACAGTTGTTGCTGTGAGTCACAACTCACATGCCTGCGTGTCTTCGCACCACGTCACGAGTGCGTCACTATAAACGGCCTTGACCTAAGGGCTCTATTGAGAAAACTATATTGATACACTATTACAGCTTGATTAAATGTTAAGTAACATGGAATTAATTGCCTCTGTCATGTCAACGTGTGTAAGGATTGTTTGATCATATAAGAAATTTCAGAGAATTTATCAGATTTTAAGACCTTACTTTGGCTCACTATGAACTCGTAGTAATCACGTGATCTCGAGTTTTCGATACGGAGCTAAGGCGCCCACAGTGCATGACTCGCTTAGAAGCCAAAACGTCAAGACTATGAAGGCATAGATAGTTCCTTCTCTTTCTAATTTTGTTCTTTTTATTCACAGCGCCTCAATATCGGCATGCGGCGACATGCAGGAGGAGGGTCAGCTGCGGCAGTACCACGTGGAGCAGCGGTTCGCGGACCGCCGGTACAAGGTCACCAGCGCCCGCACCTACTTCTACCTCAACGAGGCCGCCTGCGAGAAGAACATGGAGGCCTTCCTGAAGAGTATTGATGCCGTGGCCGGTGAGTTATACATATTGAATGTAGGCCGTTTTCTCTCTCCCACATTATGAGTAAGACAAGGAGGCAAGTCCCATTTAATACCTTAAACTCTAACGAGGCCGTCTGCTAAAAGTACATGAAAGCTTTCCTGAAGAGTATGGATGCTGTGGCTGATGTAATTTGAGAACTTTTTCCCTCGCGCACATTATGAATAAGACAAGGAGAGATGATAACATCCAATGTTTTAAACTGTAGCAGCATGTCTATGCTATGCCATATTCGTTTTTTTATTTCAATTCCAAAAATTATATTTAAATTCGGCTTGTTTCTGTCACACATAACCAATTAGACTGGGATGAGGAATGGCATTTTGTCAAAGATTAAGTAAGATACCTTTTTAACCTTGCTTAAAAATAATTCTCCTCCAAAACGGATTTACCGAATTTTATGAAATATTTGTGTATTCGGCAGGTCTGAAAATAGGTCATAGACTATTTTATATTTTCCTGGGTGATAATTTATCATTTTATGGATAGGTACGACAGAACAATTCTGCTGTGTGAGGTTGTTAAATATTATATTATAATATTGTATGTTATATTATAACGTGTGTATCGTATATTTTAAATAAAAGACACTTAAGTACCCATTAGAGACAGATAGACAATAATGTAATAAACAATACAAAATAGTTTAAGTCCTCATTTGTGGTTTTATCATTGATTGAATGCATACACGAGTATTGGATGTCGATAGTGTTATTAAATGTGACACTAAATTGTCCATTTATGAGTACTACTCGTAACAATGAACTATTTGCTATTCAATGGTTTTCCCATAGGGGATTTTTTTGATGGACGGAAGTGATGAGACCGTTTAAGTATTTTAAAGTTTTCAGATAGTCATCAGTCATGGATAATATACGCACACCAAGGTTCTTTGAAGTACTTACCTGTATTTACTATTTTTATACTTGTCCATAAAATTTTATGAACATCTATACTATCTAATATTATAAAGCGGAAGAGTTTGTTTATTTGTTTAAACGCGCTAATCTCAGGAATTACTGGTCCAATTTGAAAAATTCTTTTTTTGTTGGATAGTCCATTTATAGAGAAAGGCTTTAGACGTCAGTGAGAAATGTTGCAAAAACGGGGAAAATTATTTACATTTGGGGACTTTCGTTGCGTGCGGTTTAAGTCACTCAAAAACCACGCTAACGAAGTCGCGGGCACAGCTAGTTAGATAATAATTTAGGAACATTTATAATACTCGTATTATATCACTTTTCGAAGAAAACAAAAGTCTGAGGTTTTCAATTGCCATTAATATTATGAATTATTATACCGTTTTGCTGCGTTTTGACGACTAGGAAAATCGGAAGTGCATAGTTTTCCCCTCATGTTACTATTTTATGACGTCATTAAGGTAAATTCTGTTTGTTTTCAGGAATAACCCAGAGCACGGGTCTGATGGCGGTCAAGTTGACCGCGCTAGGGCGGCCGCAGCTACTTGTAAGTAATTCCTATTAGTAGAAACCAGTCTATCATTTTATCCTTAACGCAGGATATGCATAAAAGTATGATAGTTCACATAATATAATAATAGCTTTCCGACCATGATTTTGTGTTAAAAGGACGTGTAATCGGAAAATTTAAGACATAAAATGCGCTAAGAGGGAACATCGGCCGTTCTTCCATACCGAAATAGGGGTCTATTTCCTCCCTGGCTAATGCCACTAGAATAACAAATTTTATTTTTTCTACTCAAATAATTATTATTTCGAGTTTATGTCTAAATTTAAACTAATATTCCACCGGTCGTGACGGATGTGGTGTTTGACAGATCCAGGGTACCTACTCCCCCAACATAGCGGATGATCCCTCCTGTCCCACATACCCCTAGGGGACCCTTTCTGGGGGATGTGTAATGGATTTCCCTCATGTATTCTTTGGCTATTATTACCTATTACTATAATTCATTGTAGGTAGTCGTTGGCGCTATTAAAAACATCGTGAAATTGTACATTGGGCAGGGATTAGTTTTAAGCTTTTGAATTGAATCTTGGACACCAACAGTAATACGCGTCTACTTGTGAAGCAGTGGTTTTATTCAGTAGATTTTTTTTGGGGATTCTGTTCATGGTCCTTCGATCCGGATATTATTATTTTATTATTTATTTGGTATTTTTTTGTTAATTACTAATGTGGTCATGTAAAGCCTACAAATTGTTACAATACATCATTTACCACCACGTTCAAACGTTCAAGAGAGAGATCAACATTGCCAGTGGTAGATATCGGTGTTACCATCTATTGTAACATCATAATATTATACCCACGTTTTACTTAGAGTTAGAGTTCATTCCTTAAAAGAGTAACTAAATGTTATCTAGACATATTAAACATAGCGAAGCTTAGTATTATCTATTTGTAGGAATAGCCCGAGAATAAAACACCGATCTCAGGAAATATAAGCTTTAACTCTTTTTAATCGACTTCGAAAAAAGCAGGCGGTTTTGTATTTAGGGATCTTTATATTTACCTATATAGGTTGATTTAACATTTTTGTGCCATCGCAGCACCACGTCTACGGGAAGTCTTTCACCACTACTTTGCCTCTAGAGGTATGTGGGACGGGAGGGATCAGCCGCTATGTTGGGGGTAGTATCCTGGATCTGTCAAACACACTACGCCTTTTGCGACCGACTCTTAAGGGACCGAACTTCCATCACAATAAGAGGGCACTCTGGCAAACTGAGACACTCTTTGGCGCCGAGACTGACTAAGCCGATTAGGTTAGAGTCTAGAATCTAGACTGATTAATACACCGTCGCGCGATCACAAATGGACTCCATCATTTTCCAACATAAACTTTAATAGTCGCTTAATCGATACCTACTATAAACACTTTGAAAACATAATATTCAGCGGCAACGAAACAACTTTTTCCAGCTGCAACTATCGGAGGTGATCATGCGCGCACGCAACTACATGCAGCAGATCGCCGGTGGTACCGGCAACGTGCTGACCCACCACAAGACCATCGAGGACTTCCAGCGGTACCTCGGCGAGCACAGCTCCAAGCCAGAAGTCCAGGACTTTATGAAGAAAATCACGTCGGATAAGGAGGGGTGAGTGTATATCGATGACATGTTTTGGGGCGAGGCGTTTGTTCTAGTACTTATATTGTATGGGTGTCAGTTTTTGTGCGTATTTGTAACTATATTATTGGTGTATATCAGTGACGTGGGGTTCCTAATACCCTGGAGTCTAGTAGTTCTAAGGGCTACAAGAGGTTTTCTCTGAAAGAGAACTAGCGTTCGTTACTGGTATATTTACCTATTTGTATTAATTACATTAATTATTTATAACTTGCTCGCTTGTGTCTATTTTGTAATGCTAAATTAAAGTTATCAGTTGTTATGTGTAATTATATTAGTAGTCAGTAGTGTCTAATATCTATGTTGTACTTAGGTGCATAATAAATATGCGACTTTGTTGTTGTACGTAATGTTTTATAGTAACATTATATTTGATAACAAATTCAGATAGTCACCTGAGTCTTTCCTTACTTAAAATACTGAAGTAGTTTAAAAACTCGCGTCACTTATTGGTACATATAAAGATAAAATAGTTACCTTAAATAAAGGGTGTAGTTTGGATATATTAAAACAAAAATATCGATTTATAAAACGATGAATCTCGGGTAAATACATAGTAATGAAGAATATTATATATTTTTTGCGATTTTTCCATAAGACCAGTAATGAGAAAAAAGCTTTCAAAGTACTCAAAATTCTAATTCAGCTTAACGCACGCCTTATCAGTCTTATCCCACTACGCGGCGTGTGCGTTGTACGCCTATAACGAAATCGTTACGCGCCCGCTCAGCTACCGCTCGCAAACTGCTAGTGTGATAAGGCTCTACCTAGGTCATTATTCAAGATGTTATCGCTATTAGTAATTAGGTATCACTTTTGAAGTATGAAAACAAAATGTATGAGATTCGACATAAGCCTCGTTAAGTGACGAATGAATTCGTATGTAACGCAGCGAAGATTATCCATATTTTAATATTTTGTTTCTGAACTTCGTAAGTGATAATAGCGATGATATCTTGAATTAGAGCCCTGCTATTTTGGCGACATTTGTTAAATTTTAATTCTAGAAGGCCTCTTTAAATATTAGAAATATAATATTGTAGTTTAAGTTTAATTCGTTTAACCGAGTATTTCCTTGAGGAAATAGTTATTACATTCTCAGTTAGACACAATAATATAATGTATGTAGGACCTAGTTACATAATATATGAATAAAATTATTACAAAATGTTGTATTTACTCCTGTGCACTAGATACTATACTATCAAACAAGTTGATGTAGGTATATGATATTTTTTTCTACGGTGCAGTCTTCTTCATTTTATTTTTATATGTAGGTATCTACTTTTGTGTCGTTAGTATACTTATTTTTAAAATCGAAAGCACGGAAGCCAGCATTAATGCACGTTGTATTTATTTCGTATTAAATGCACTCCTAAGTATATTAAGCAGTGAGCAGCCATTTCAAGTCATATTTTATTCAGAATTTTAAAATGGCGAATAATTTCAGAGTGCTGCATCTTTTCCCCTGGGATCGGTTAGTAGTCACCACGAGGTTTGATAGTTGTTTGACCGAGCTAGTTTGAGACTGCTAGGATTGATTTTGTAAGCCAATGTTCCCGGAATTGGTTTTTAATAGAATTTGGCAAGTGATTCTTGACAGAATGATTCACGCTAGACCGAGCGGGCGCGAGCATTCGAACAAAAAACTTGTACAACATTATACAGGCGTGTGCTATGTGAATAATGTGATATACACAAGCTGTGACAACAAGCGATTGATCATTATGGTTTCCCATTCAGTCTGTATATTAGTAGTACTTCATTGTTTTGTTGTAAAAGTTCCTTGCTTTTTCTAGCATATCACCGCTTGCTATGGCTATAAACAAAGGCAAATACATCTGTTTAAATATACAATATACTAACATAGCTTAAAAAGTCAAACACATTATTACTTTAGTGTAGATATTAGTAGAAATTGGTGCAATTAATTATTTAAAAATGATACATTTACAAAAGTTAGTTTAAAGTAAAAATCGCTTTATTAATGTTGCGTTAATCAATTTTTTATGCCAATATTCATTTATTTTCTACAAACGGTTGTATTGAGTAAATTAAGAGGTACTTTTGCAAATAGCTCAATAAGTCACATTAATATTGAGCATCACTACATGTATTGCTACAATAGATTAACTACTTCTCATGTTTTAGCACTCAATTCTCATTATAGTTACAGTAGGTACTTGATAGGTACATTTACCTTATATTAATCGGTTATATTTTGAACAATATCGTTATTTATTTGCAGTATCGTCCACCTGTTTCCGTGGTCGAACATTCTGGACAAGGACATGAATCTGTCGGACTCGTTCCGCGTGCCAGACCCCAAGTCGGGGCAGATGCGCCGCCTCATCTCGCAGATCTCGCCCAAGGAGGAGGAGATGTTCAGGAACATGCTGCGACGACTGAACCATATCATTAAGGTAATAAGGGTGCTGTTGGCTTAATTTACTTTAAAATGTTGTTGTCTGTTTAAGGACGATAATATTATGTGATAAAGTCATGAGAAAATATTGTCGAAAACAATGGATAATATCATCTTTTCACTTCACTTTATAATCGGTTGATAAAACAGTTCACGTGTAGGTTGTGTGCTCTCTCGCTTGCACGCCCAGGCGGAACGCGGCGATGATTCATGCTTTTACGTGCGTACAGCCTGCGCTTATTGATTTATAACGGGCGTAAAAAGAACACTCACTATCACTTTTGTATATGATTAAACCTTTCCTCATTATAGAAATGTATTTTATTTTTTACTTTTGTTTTTATAAAAATAAAAAAAATATACCTGCTTATGTTTTTTTGCTGTTTTCGTTATTCTTGCGACAAAAAAAGAAATGGTAAAGTAAAATTATTTTATTAGATTTTGACAAAAAAAAAAAATCCAAAATGAGGAAGGTAGTATAATCGAATCTCAAAGTTTTTTTTACACACCGTAAATATAATACAATACCTACACTTTTAACTTGCGTAGGTATTCACTTAGCGACGCACGTCACCAAATACAAAATATTTATATTCTTGTTTACACATTTCAGTATATTTCATCGTTGCGTCGACTTTCTATAGAATAACCCTGCAATATTAGTCCTCAATTTTCAATATCTTCATAATTTTGTAATGTATCGTTCAGACTGCGGATGAGAGGGACGTCCGGGTGATGATCGACGCAGAGCAGACGTACTTCCAGCCGGCCATATCGCGCATCTGCATGGAGATGATGCGGCGCTACAACAAGGTAAATAGCTCGGCCGAATGAGATCTTCTACCACTTGACCGATCCCTTGCATAATGAGGATGTTTTTTTTCTGACGCTAGAGGGCAGACCTCTAGGAGGCTCACACAAAGATTATTTTTTGAGTCGCAATAAAAACTTTTGACACTTTCTGCCGCCAAGCGTCGATTCTTAGGCTACGTTTCCACTGACGCGGAGCGGGGCGGAGAGGAGCTTGTGGTACACGAATTGACAAACACGAGCATAGTGATTGGTCAATTTGGACACCGCGAAGCTCCTCTCCGCCCCGCTCCGCGCCAGTGGAAATGTCGGGTCGGATTAAACAGCTGTCAGATGTCACAAACATTTAAAAGATTAAAGACCCTTATTGTATGTATTAAAAATTTTGGTGTCGATTGCCTATTTAGTGTCTACGCGTGATTTTGCTAGGGACAATAAGTCACGGGTCACTAGAAAATGTGAAATCCACAAACTTTGTCTTATGTTGCAGGACAAGTACCTGGTGTTCAACACGTACCAGACGTACCTGAAGAATACGTTTAACGAGATCGTCACCGACGTGGAGCAGGCGCAGCGGCAGGGCTTCTACTGGGGCGCCAAGCTCGTGCGCGGCGCGTACATCGAGCAGGTTAGTGGCGCCACGGTCGAGCGCAATACCGCCGTGAAATAGCGCGACCGTAAAGCGCCGGGCCGCCACAAGTCGCAAAATTTGGTCGGCGGCATGTCGGCGGCTGTCGTAGAAAAATACAAGCACGTCACTAAAGGTCGAGCGTCGAGCGTCGCCGGACGAGGGCATGCGTACCCAAGCCGCCAACACGTCGGCGGGTAACACGCGCGGGCGCATGTTGCCGACATGATTCTTTTCATACAGGTCGCCGGGTCACGTCGCCGGGCTGCTCAGTGTGTATTGCGCCTAAGAGTAATAATAATGCCTCCCACACCGATTTGGCCGGGTTCATTGAAACCAGACCAGCTACGCAGGAGTTATTTAGTGTCCGAGTGCATGCGCAATACACAGAAGCACTCTCTCTTCTTTCACTCTCGTAGCACAGTGGGACGGATAACCGACACGACAGGCGCGAGATCAGGCGCAGGACCAACTTTTTATATGCCCATCCGACGCATGGATCTTTCTCGTTAGACAATCAGGTGATCAGCCTGCATTGTCCTAACCAAATTTGAAAACAATATTTGTGTTGTTCCAACGCGGGAATCGAACCCACGACTTCCGGGTCGAGAGTGATGCTCTGAACCACTTACCCACGGTGGCGAGACCTTAAGAGTATGTAGCCCTATACATGTTCCTAAAAGAAAGCGTGAGTTATGTTCCGCCGCGTTGGTTGCTGTACGGGGGTCTTAGAGGTGCCCAAATTGACCAATCACTATGCTGGTGATGTGTCCGTGGAAACGGAGCGGAGATTTAAGTACTGGTATTGTAATCAGGTGAACCACGTGAGATGGGCGAATGAGTATTCGGAGCCGTACAGGATGGAGTGCGGGGTGAGGCAGGGGGGGCTGAGCTCACCGAGGCTCTTCAGCCTGTACGTGGATGCACTGATACGGGAGCTCAGCGGTATGCGTGTCGGTTGCCACATCGGTAACGTGTGCGTCAACAATATTAGTTACGCGGACGACATGGTACTGCTGGCGCCCTCTGTCAGCGCACTAAGAACTTTGCTCGGTGCTTGGGAGAAATTTGCTGTCTCACATGGTTTACAATATAATACTAAAAAGTCGCAATATATGGTTTTTAAGGCCGGTCGTAAGTGTCCTAAAAATGTCCCCCCTATTTATTTGAACAACGAACCTCTAGAAAGAGTGTATATTTTTAAATATCTTGGACACTTAGTAACAGACGAACTTAAAGACGATATAGACATAGACAGGGAGCGTAGGGCGTTGTCGGTCATGGCGAACATGTTGGTACATAGATTCAGTCGCTGCACGGACGCTGTTAAAATTACTCTTTTTAAGGCATACTGTACATCCTTCTATGCCTCCAGCCTATGGACCAACTATACTACAATGCCCTACGTACTCAATACAACAATGCCTTCAGGGCGCTGTTGCGGCTGCCGCGGTTCTGCAGCGCCTCCGTGATGTTTGCCCTAGCGGATGTCGATAGCTTTGAAGCTATCCTGCGCAAGAAGACCGCATCACTTCTAGCCAGACTCCGCGGCAGCCGCCACAGCGTTCTGAGGGAGATAGTCGACAGTGGGAATTGTCCACTGATCGAACATATGTTAGACAAGACAAAATCATTATATAAAATAGAATACTAAATTTAATATAGGATAAGATTTTTACTAACCCAATAGATTAGATTAAGTATGGATTGGTTTGTTGTCCGAAATAAAGAGATTTATTTATTTATTTATTTCGAGCATTAGTGATTCGTTAATTCGGGCACCGCAAGCTCCTCTCCGCCCCGCTCCGCGTCAGTGGAAACGCAGCCTTAATGTATATTTAACTATTTATTGTATTTTTGTACAATTCAGGAGCGTGCTCGTGCCGCCGCCATGGGCTACGAGGATCCCACCTGCGAGAACTACGAAGCCACCACCGCCTCCTTCCATCGCTGTCTCAAGGAAATCCTAAGCAAAGCTAAGGTATGACACACCATCTGTTGCTTGTTTGTGTGATCTAATCTCTCAATCACATGATATGATTAATCAAGTTATTATAATTTGGGTTTCTAATATCTATATACTACTGTAATACATAAGATAGTAGTGAACTAGCAGACTTACACTCGACACGATAACGATAACACCCTTTCACCCAAAACGGATATACTATCTAGTGTACTCGTCTAGGACTTAGCGATACAATCATTTTTTTTTACTAGAGATGAGTACACTTATTAATTGAAGACATGAATGGATGGTATGTCGCAAAATTTTTAATCAAGAAAATTCAGTTTAAACTGTCATTTAAACATTTTTGGATATGTCGTAACGTATTAAGTACATAGATTCTAAAGACGGTTCTGTTGTTAGATTAATGTACTTAATACGTTACGACGTATTCTAAAATGTTTAAGAGGAAACAACACGGTTGAGAGAAATACAAAATAGGTATTTATAAAAATTATTGCTGTCTCGCAGTGCCTTAGCTAGCCAGTACTAGCGCGATAGAGACAACTGCAACTTGGACTGAAATTATCTATTAAATGTACCAGAAATCGACGTTTAGGGGATTCCTGTTTCCTCCTCCAAAACGTAACCGTTTTAAATATTTTTTTCTTTATTAGCTAAAACAAGAATTGATCTAGGTTCCTATTTTTTATTTTGTTGTTTATTGTAGCCAAATCGGTTTCCTAGATGCTTAAACATGGCGGAGAGTCTGGCCATTTTTTTTAGGTTTTTGAACGTCCAACGCTCATTAAATAATTCATTTATTAAAAAAAGGAAAAAATAGGGACGTACAAACAATATTCATAAATATTCAGAAAAAATATTGTTGCAGCATTATCCAGGGAGGAAACAGAAATCGCGTATACCCCTATTTTTGTATGAAAAAAAATTCGTGGTGTTTCCTCTTAAGTGACAATTTTAACTAAATTTTCTCGTCTTCGTGTCTTCAATTATTAGATAGTAATATACTTATATAATAATAATAAGACCTAATTATTTGTTCCACAGAAAAGCAACCTGGGCATAATGGTGGCTTCCCACAACGAGGACACGGTCCGCTACGCGATCCAGCTGATGCAGGAGCACGACATCCGGCCCGAGGACAAGGTGGTCTGCTTCGCGCAGCTGCTGGGCATGTGCGACCACGTAACCTTCCCGCTAGGTCAGTTGCCCTCCCTCGCCTCCGTGGTCCAATGCTTTAAAGCGTAGTTCGTGGGTTCGATTCCCGCATTGGAACAAGAAAATATGTTGTTTTCGAGCCTAGTTAGGAAGCTGATTGTTTAACAATATTAATCCTTCCCACTGGGCTACGAGAGTGAAGGAAGAGTGAGTGCTTCTGTGTGTTGCGCACACACATAACTCCTGCGTAGCTGGCCTGGTTTCAATGAAACCGGCCATCGTCACCGAAATCGGTGCAGGAGGTATTATATTATATCTAGTGCTTAAAACTCTTTTGAGCTTGACTTTCGACTTTGAAGGTCACGTTGATACAACAAATTCAGCCTCATCTGCTTGAGCTTATTAAAATGAGCAACAATGAGCCCAACTGTCAATAATGCGCACATATACTGCAAAGATGTCCAGCATAAGTGATGGGATTACACCGTAGTCTAAAAAAGAAATTCAGATAGTCTTGAATTTCTACTTTTTTTTGTCTAAAAAAACTGAATAAGTAAACTAAAGTAGAGCAAATCGTTTAAAATAAGAAAACTTACCTATAATACTTTTGGCAGGTCAAGCCGGCTACTCGGCGTACAAGTACGTGCCGTACGGGCCCGTGATGGAAGTCCTGCCCTACCTATCGCGCCGCGCCAACGAGAACCGCGGCTTCCTCGCCAAGATCAAGAAAGAGAAGGGGCTGCTGCTGAAGGAGATCGCTCGCAGGGTCGTCACCGGCAAAATGTTTTACAAGCCCCACGGCAACTACACGCCCCTGTAAGTGGCGCCATCTGTGAGCGGCGGTAGAGGATATAAACTGTAGCGTTGTTTATACTTGTGATGTTGGTCGTGTTCGTTGGCGTTTTTTTTGGCGCATGCGCCCTAGAGAATCATTGTATTGTTACGTTACACGCATGTCGAACAATGTCAAGTTGATTACAATTTTTAAATAAATTGGCAGGTAACAAAGGTTTTCGATTGGTACGCATGCTCTTGCGTCAAAAAACAAGCCACCGAACACGGCCGTTATTATATGGCTAATCGCGCGTTCGACCGGGCGAGAATACAATTTGAAAT
The DNA here is from genome assembly GCA_905187575.2 of Celastrina argiolus. Taxonomy (NCBI): domain Eukaryota; kingdom Metazoa; phylum Arthropoda; class Insecta; order Lepidoptera; family Lycaenidae; genus Celastrina; species Celastrina argiolus. Next base: position 11,081,001 of record LR994582.1, on the reverse strand, counting down.
AGATTTAAATTGATTCTCATTCAGGCGAACGCTAGCTTAAAGGACGTGTAGTCTATTTGTTCTCGTATTCAATACAGTTGTTACAGTCTCAGTCCAAAAATGATAATAATTAACATAATGTGAGTTACAGATAAGGTGCCACGTAACTAGTCGTGTTGTTCAAATGTATTTAGCAACAGTATTGATCACAAGCGCCCCGACACTAATGGTGAGCCTCAATAGTTCTCACCGTCAAGATTAAATGCAAAGACTCAAAATTATAATACCTAATATAATTGAAGACATGAATGAATGATGGTGATATGTAGCAAAATTATGATTTCGAGAAAATTGAGTTCAAACTGTCACTTAAGCATTTTAGAATACGTCGTAAAGTATTAAGTATATTAATCGAAAGATCTGTCTCTAGAATCAATGTACTTAATACGTAACTACATACCTTGATCCATTCATGTCTTCAATTCATTGTCGTCACTCGTCCATTAGTAACTATCAGAAGCAATCATTACAGTCAGTCCGGAAGAGATATTTGAAGCAATTAAAAGTTTTTTTTGTCGTAACGAAGGGTCGGAGTGCAAGTGATTGTCGTAGTGGTAATTCGTTATTATCTGTTTTGTTTTAACTTTTTGGATTTTGGCTCGAAATTTCGCACAATGCCAAATTTGATGTTTATTGACTTATCTTACAAGTAACACGAGTTAAGTTAGCGGGCTATACTCAACTCTACGAATGCATTGCATTCGCACAAAAACAGAGACAAAAAACACGTTTATAGAAATCAATAGTCTGTGCCATCCTTACTCTATGGATAAGCTTAAATATTTTTTTTAATTCACAAGTTTCGCGCCATTATCTGAAAAGCGTTTTGTTTGTATTATAATTTGTATATAGGTATTTCTTATACATCGTGTAAAGTATTTATCAATTGATGTATTAGCTAGGTACGTAGTTTGTTGATGAACTAAGGGTAATCTTCTGAGGTAATGATAGACTATGTAATGTTACAATTGACAATACATTTTTTATTGAAACGTAAGTGTATAACTTAAACAGTCGTGGCCCTTTTGTGTGCTGATAAATAATTATTATTGAATCGCTAAAATGTATTGTAATTGGTAATTAATGGTACATAATATAGAAAATTGTTGTCGAAAATAAATTATTGTAATGTAAGAAATAAGTATCATGTATGATCGCCGACAGATACAGTGTAGCACTTTTCGTCCTTATTACTTGGCAATAGGTTGAAAAGTGATGCCTACACTGGTGTGTGGCGACTGTACAGTATCGGACGCATTTTAATTTTTATTGTTTTAATCTCGTACACTGTTATATTTGTACTATTTTAGTTCCGAGAACACGCCACGAGCAAATGTATTATCTATTGAACGAAGCATTTACATAATTTATACTAAGTTTACTTAATAGTATTATGGATTTATTGCGCAATAGTTTTCTTCATTTTAATCATCGAAATAATGTTTAAAACTTATATCTAATGATGTAATCGTTCTGTTTGTCTATTCTTCCGTAGAAAAGTCTCATGCAATTGCGTTGTGACCGAAGGCTTTTGGCTAGGTAGGTATACTATATCGTTTCAATAAGTTTATATTGTGTTATGCTTGTGTTACACCTCAAATAAAGAAGTCGATTCTTAAGACATAACTCTACGCTACTTTTGGCAACAATAACCGTATGTCGCTAAGTGAAACGACATCTTTTCACCTTTGATGTAACACTTGTGATCGATTATTAAATTATTCCTACAGGGGCACGGTTCTCAGTAAATAGAGAAAAGTTCACATTCGAAATAAAACGACGTTCAAGTTTTTAGAACGGCTTACGACTTTTGTGTATTCTGAGAACTTCTCAATTGAAATAGTTCGAGAAAACGTCACGATAAGTAAGAAGTTCGGAAAATGCACAAACTTTGTTACGTTCTAAAGAAAATTTAAACGTTCGATTATTTGGCGACCGAAACAACTTCTTAATTATATTGTCTACGCTTGATATAGTTAAGATCGTATTGACAAGAAAATCCCAGCTAAGTATTATGGTATACCTAGTAGCAGATTAATGTTGAATAATGTTTGTAATTTTATTTATTTTGAATCTCATATGCGTCAATTTGTAATAATGCTAAGTGTAATGCTGTATGATGTTAATTACGTTCAGATTTTAATTTTATTACATTTTGTATATTTAGTCAAATATACACGATTGGTATTTACGATTACGACATCTCTAAAAATATTATTTACCTTCCAGTCTCCTTCCTATGAGTAAAATGATATCAGCGTTTAAGAACTTCTAATTGTAAACGCGACCATGGCCTACCATCCCATACAATCTATGTTTAATACAAAGAAATTGCATAGAGTCAAAAATCTTGATAATTATAGATTTTATTATGACATGGATTTTGTATCTGTAATGTTCATAACTGAACCTCATTTAAAACAAAATCCATGTCATAATAAAATCTAAAATTATTATGTTTTTTTACTCTACTGAAAAGTAGTAGATTTATAGATACGAGATTGACAAGGTAATGGGCCGGAGCAACAGACAGACAGAAGAAACACGACTGTCGTCAATTAAACACTTTACAATGACAGCTTTTTTATTAAAATGCGCTGATATCATTTATACCTGTTTTGTTTTGTGAATTCTTGCGATCATGTGTTTTTCAAGTAGATAGATGTCAAAGACTTATTGTTCTACCTCCATTTGTGGAATGCGGATTGTAGGTGTGAATTGGACTTGTAATTTTATATTTCTCAATACGTTAGCTATGGTGGTCAAGGTGTTTAGTTCCTATAATTATACAGGATTGTTTTCAGTCAATTATCGAATCATGATTTATAGGCGGTGTTGGCAATAATTAGGAGATTTTTAAACACATCACAAATTGTGCTTATACATTTGCTTTTATTTGCATTTCAGCGAAACTTTCTAGGACTAAATACAGCAAGATATGTGTAATCTAAAGGATTACAATATTTTTGCGCTTATCAAATTATGAGCCCCATTAGTAATAATACTTTATGTATACAAACATAAAGTATTTGAAACAAATAGCTTTGTAAGTTCACAGGCATTTATGTATGTACAGTTAATAAATTCCGTCTGGAATCCGAAAAATAAACAGCAATATTATAATGAAATTTGAAAGAATAAGATGGCTTGTACGTTTTGCAGAACGACAGTGCTAAGAAACATATTGTTATTTTATTACAATAACAATTTCATTGCAAAAATGTGTATGCAGAACGACTGGGCGTTATTGTTTGGAATGTGTACAACTTTTGTGAACTTACCATTTTTATATCATTTTGTAATTATCGTTCACAACTTTTGACATCAGTTTTGTAGTGATTTCATTTATAAGTTTATTACGTTTTGTGCTGAATGTGATGCTACTTTAGATTATTTTATTTTTAGACATTTAATAAAGACATGTTTTAATTTGTACATTTTATTTTTTCCTTTATATCATTATCAACAACTTTTATAATTTTTAGTTTTACATAATTCAGCTACATTAGTAACATAATGGCAGAATCTCGAAGTCTGAGTGTTTGCTCTTCTACGAATAAAATTGGCGGTATTTTCTGAGCTAAATTATTTAAATAGGTTGCGTATCGTAGGAACCTAATACTATAAAGGTAGGTAAATAATTAATAATTAATTTCTGAGTTTTTAAAGAAACAAGCTTAAAGTCTGATAGTTAAACTGTGGAGGTCATTAAAAAGTTTGTAACGATCAATCTATCTATAAAGTATCTAAATTCTGCCTAGTCCGAGTAGGTTTAGGGCGTGTTTCACCAAGCAATGTTAAAGATAATACTTCGTTAAATATCATATTATCTCTCGTATTTCCTGTCAATGAATGAGAAGGTATGTTATTTTAACATGGCGTTAACTTTAACATTGCTTGGTGAAACACGGCCTTAATCTCTCTATCAAAGTGTTAGTTACATTTTTCGCTGACCACGGATGCTCGATTCTCGCGCAATATATCACATTCAGAACAAAAATGTAATTTGAATTTAACATAAGTGCATTCGAAATCGAGTGACATTTGCTCCAACTATTTTGATTATGAAGTACTGAGCAATACTGAGAACACACAAAAGTATGATTCGTAAAAACATGTTAACTAGTAAGTAATAACTGATTTTTGTTACAATTTACAGTTCCGTACATTCTGTAACTAAAGGGAAATTAAAACCGGCCAAGTGCAAATCAGCGCACATGCAAAAGTAACAAAAAATCACGTTGTATGGGAGCCCTCCTTGAAATTTATTTTATGTACTTGTCATATAATGTATTTCTATTGTCACAATCGGTTAAAATCACCGTTCTTGAGATACAGTCTGGTGACAGACGGACGGACAGACAGACGGACAGCGAAGTTTAATAGGATCCCGTTTTTACCCTTTGGATACGGAACCATAATAATCCCGTTTCACAGAGGCTTACTAAAGCTTTGCTGTCTTTCCGGTCGTCTGAATGTATTTATGTTGCTGCTTTATCAACCAAATATACTATAGTTCGTCCCTGATAAATTTAACCTAAGGGTAAACAAATCGAACACATCGAAATTTTCCCTTATTCACTTATTGTCCACACTTATCAACACTTTCACAGGTATATTACAGGATTACACTTCATTATCCAATACATTTTATAACAATTAAACAATAATTAATATGTTAAACATCAAATGAAAATCTTTCACAGAAAAAATGCGCCATTTTGACACTGCCGATTGTAGAATATAAGCCTATAGTCTATGGATTCATAGCAAACAATAATCACTGACTAGTCTTTGGTTGTGTCATAGACACCATTGTTTACGTTTAGGTTAAATTTATCTCGGGCGTACTTTTAGATGCCTATAACAATATGTTTCAATAGACAATGACGTGTTATTTTTAAACCCAAAGAGAATATAATCACTACGGTTTAAACCATTTGATATATCTCATCCTGCTTCTGCACTTTTTCATTTCGTCCCCCGTTAGTCTCCTATCGCCTACATATACTTTTAAGTTCAGATTTCACCAAACATCCTAAACCCGCTAAATTCTTAGACTCTCTTAGAATTCTCTCATAGAATGTTAGAACGGGATAAGCAGCGTTAAATGAGGGGTAAAAAACCAAAATCCGCTATCATGCTTCTGGACCAAATTTGAGTTAGTAGCACCGTTGGAAACCTAATAAGAATTGCTTTAAAACGCTTGGCTAATTTCGTACTAAAATCCGCTAATCATACAGAAATCTGCCCACCAAAAATAGATTCAAAATCAAAAGCCCCTTTATCAGTGCATACCAGTATCAAAATCCGATTAAGCATAAACGTTTTTTGTATCCTGTGATATTTTTAAAACGTACGTTTTAGTGGGTTTTGATACTGTACCTCTGGTTACCCATGGTTCAGCATCGGGCTAGTGAAATTGGGGCTTAAGTCTCCGACAATGTTGGTGTATTTTAAAAAAGGTGTTACTGGTGGTAAAAATAATAAGGTGGTAGAAAATTTCCTTGTCGCTTGCCTAACTAGCTACGTCACTGAAAGACAATAATACTGACTGCCGCGCTCGTATTGTTCTGTAGTAGGTTTTGTACACGAATTGTCATAAATAATGTTAAATTGAAGTATTATAATTAATTATAGATAATAATTGTTAAATGTAGGAGTGTTAAATAAAGTTTTAGAGTTGAAACTTGTGTTATTGTTAATAATTATACATAGCTTGCAGTATTATAAGTACTATTTAAGCTTAATAGCTTACCTACTCATTTGACCGTTGGACCTTGACATACGGATTTTATTAGGATTAAGTCTTTGTACAACGCCATTGACCTTGAACAACTATTTGTATAGCGAGAACTTTCTATACAAATAGAGAATAAAAACACGATTTAAATTTTTTTGCAAAAACTAAAACGATGGTCTGAATCCTGAATCTTACCTTGCTTAAAGTACTGAAGTAATTTTAAGTGAAAATTATAGAGTATAAGTATTTATAAAGTAACTAGTATTTATTTATCCCACCAAAAACATTTTCATGTAAAAATGTTGCCAAGACGAGTCTATATAGCTTACCATGTGAATAAGTTATCAGATATCGTATAAAGCCAAGCTCTAAAGACTACTCGCCCTAAATCTACAAGCATCTTGATCAAAATCTATCAAAAAGTGGACAAATCTCATGTAGAACCAAAGTTCTTGATCTATGCGCCCTTACTTTACTAGGCTTAGCTTCACTTACTCTACATTTCAGTTTAAACGTGATGCTTGGCCGTTTTATTTCACACACGATAAATGAATGCCTATAAAATCTTCGTAACGGTAGCAAAACGGCCAAGTATCACGTTTTAATTTTTTTTTTTAAATTTAAGTCACTAATAATTAAAAAGAGCTTCTCTAACGCGATAACTCGTTCGACGATAGTTTTGCTACCGCGCGCGAGCTACCTCACTCGTCAGTGAGTGAGGATGGGGTTCGGGCCCCTCAGCAGGGTGGACACGTGTCCCACAGACCGCATAATAATAGTCTACCACCGTAGCTATCCCCAATCCGGTATGAATATCACCCGGGTGATGTAAGGGGGGGTCACACCCCCCATCTACTCCCTTCTAAACAACTAGCCACCCGGGTAGTTATAGTTCGACACAGCTAAATCGGCTCTCATGCCATTAGTGAGTACGCTTACGAAAAAAAAAAAAAAAACTAATATTTGCTTTATATTTTCTCACTTCAGATTGTTATTTTATTTAACAACAGATGGACCGGTTCCATACACCGACAGCAATTTACAACTATTTGCTGCCTGCATATTCGTGCTAATTTTAAATAAGTGGATAAAAAACAAATGTTCCTCTCATAAATAAGTATATATTTTTCATCTTCGGTAAAAGTCGGTCACCGATAAATAATTGGTGACCGACTTTTTGCAGATGAATAATAGAATATACTGATTGCAGTAGTGCAACGTACTCAACATACATAAAGTCGGACATAAATAAAGTAATATGAAGCAAAACTCTGACCGATTATTGGTCCTACAAAAAGTAGGTCGTAGGTTTTTTATGTACTTGTATATTATATTCCTTTTATAAATTAAAGATCATCAGATCCTTATAATAAACATCCGAATATGGTGGTCCACCATATTGGATTCAAAAGCCCAGCGCCGCGACGCTTGCCGACGCCCAGTGCCACGACGCCCAGCGCCGCGACGCCTGCCGACGCCTAGCGCCGCGACGCCTGCCGACGCCGAGCGCCACAACGCCTGCCGACGCCGAGCGCCGCGACGCCTGCCGACGCCGAGCGCCGCGACGCCTACCGACGCCCAGCGCCACGACGTCCAGTGCCGCGACGCCTACCGACGCCCAGCGCCGCGACGCCTACCGACGCCCAGCGCCACGATGCCCAGCGCCGCGACGACTGCCGACGCCCGGCGTCGCGACGCCTGCCGAAACCCAGCGCCGCGACGCCTACCGACGCCCAGCGCCACGACGCCCAGCGCCGTGACGCCTGCCGACGCCAAGCGCCGTGACGCGTGCCGACACCTACCGACGAACAGCGTCGCGACGCCTGCCGACGCCCAGCGCCGCGACGCCTACCGACGCCCAGCGCCGCGACGCCTGCCGACGCCCAGCGCCGCGACGCCTACCGACGCCCAGCACCGCGACGCCTACCGACTCCCAGCGCCGCGACGCCTACCGACGCCGAGCACCGACGCCCAGCGCCGCGACGCCTACCGACGCCCAGCGCCACGACGCCCAGCGCCGCGACGCCTGCCGACGCCCAGCGCCGCGACGCCTGCCGACGCCCAGCGCCGCGACGCCTGCCGACGCCCAGCGCTGCGACGCCTGCCGACGCCCGGCGTCGCGACGCCTGCCGACGCCCAGCGTTGCGACGCCTGCCGACGCCGAGCGCCGCGACGCCTACCGACGCCCAGCGCCACGACGTCCAGTGCCGCGACGCCTACCGACGCCCAGCGCCGCGACGCCTACCGACGCCCAGCGCCACGATGCCCAGCGCCGCGACGACTGCCGACGCCCGGCGTCGCGACGCCTGCCGATACCCAGCGCCGCGATGCCTACCGACGCCCAGCGCCACGACGCCCAGCGCCGTGACGCCTGCCGACGCCAAGCGCCGTGACGCCTGCCGACACCTACCGACGAACAGCGTCGCGACGCCTGCCGACGCCCAGCGCCGCGACGCCTACCGACGCCCAGCGCCGCGACGCCTGCCGACGCCCAGCGCCGCGACGCCTACCGACGCCCAGCGCCGCGACGCCTACCGACTCCCAGCGCCGCGACGCCTACCGACGCCGAGCGCCGACGCCCAGCGCCGCGACGCCTACCGACGCCCAGCGCCACGACGCCCAGCGCCGCGACGCCTGCCGACGCCCAGCGCCGCGACGCCTGCCGACGCCCAGCGCCGCGACGCCTGCCGACGCCCAGCGCCGCGACGCCTACCGACGCCCAGCGCCGCGACGCCGAGCGCCGCGACGCCTACCGACGCCCAGCGCCACGACGCCCAGCGCCGCGACGCCTGCCGACGCCCGGCGTCGCGACGCCTGCCGACGCCCAGCGCCGCGACGCCTACCGACTCACAGCGCCGCGACGCCTACCGACGCCGAGCGCCGACGGCCAGCGCCGCGACGCCTACCGACGCCCAGCGCCACGACGCCCAGCGCCGCGACGCCTGCCGACGCCCAGCGCCGCGACGCCTGCCGACGCCCAGCGCCGCGACGCCTGCCAACGCCCAGCGCCGTGACGCCTGCCGACGCCCAGCGCCGCGACGCCTGCCGACGCCCAGCGCCGCGACGCCTACCGACGCCCAGCGCCGCGACGCCTGCCGACGCCGAGCGCCGCGACGCCTACCGACGCCCAGCGCCGCGACGCCTGCCGACGCCCGGCGTCGCGACGCCTGCCGACGCCCAGCGTCGCGACGCCTGCCGACGCCCAGCGCCACGACGCCCAGCGCCGCGACGCCTGCCGACACCCAGCGCCGCGACGCCTACCGACGCCCAGCGCCGCGACGCCTACCGACGCCCAGCGCCGCGACGCCTACCGACGCCCAGCGCCACGACGCCTACCGACGCCCAGCGCCGCGACGCCTACCGACGCCCAGCGCCACGACGCCTACCGACGCCCAGCGCCACGACGCCCAGCGCCGCGACGCCTGACGACGCCCAGCGCCGCGACGCCTGCCGACGCCCGGCGCCGCGACGCCTACCGACGCCCAGCGCCGCGACGCCTACCGACGCCCGGCGTCGCGACGCCTGCCGACGCCCAGCGCCGCGACGCCTACCGACGCCCAGCGCCGCGACGCCTACCGACGCCCAGCGTCGCGACGCCTACCGACGCCCAGCGCCGCGACGCCTACCGACGCCCAGCGCCGACGCCCAGCGCCGCGACGCCTACCGACTCACAGCGCCGCGACGCCTACCGACGCCGAGCGCCGACGGCCAGCGCCGCGACGCCTACCGACGCCCAGCGCCGCGACGCCTACCGACGCCCAGCGCCGCGACGCCTGCCGACGCCCGGCGTCGCGACGCCTGCCGACGCCCAGCGCCGCGACGCCTACTGACGCCCAGCGCCACGACGCCCAGCGCCGCGACGCCTGCCGACACCCAGCGCCGCGACGCCTACCGACGCCCAGCGCCGCGACGCCTACCGACGCCCAGCGCCGCGACGCCTACCGACGCCCAGCGCCACGACGCCTACCGACGCCCAGCGCCACGACGCCCAGCGCCGCGACGCCTGACGACGCCCAGCGCCGCGACGCCTGCCGACGCCCGGCGCCGCGACGCCTACCGACGCCCAGCGCCGCGACGCCTACCGACGCCCGGCGTCGCGACGCCTGCCGACGCCCAGCGCCGCGACGCCTACCGACGCCCAGCGCCGCGACGCCTACCGACGCCCAGCGTCGCGACGCCTACCGACGCCCAGCGCCGCGACGCCTACCGACGCCCAGCGCCGACGCCCAGCGCCGCGACGCCTACCGACGCCCAGCGCCGCGACGCCTACTGACGCCCAGCGCCACGACGCCCAGAGCCGCGACGCCTGCCGACGCCCAGCGCCGCGACGCCTGCCGACGCCCAGCGCCGCGACGCCTACCGACGCCCAGCGCCGCGACGCCCAGCGCCGCGACGCCTGCCGACGCCCAGCGCCGCGACGCCTACTGACGCCCAGCGCCACGACGCCCAGAGCCGCGACGCCTGCCGACGCCCAGCGCCACGGCGCCTACCGACGCCCAGCGCCGCGACGCCTGACGACGCCCAACGCCGCGACGCCTACCGACGCCCAGCGCCGTGACGCCTGCCGACGCCCAGCGCCGCGACGGCGAGCGCCACAACGCCCAGCGCCACGACGCCCAGCGCCACGACGCCCAGCGCCGCGACGCCGAGCGCCGCGACGCCTGGCGATGCCCAGTGCTAATATTAGCTAATACCAGCTAGTATTTTTAACAGTACCTTATAACTAATAGTAGTAGTGATGATGGTAACTAGCACAAGGAATTCTATAGAATATTTTGAGTCACTGACAAGCTAGTTTCTTACAAATCACATTATAATAATGCTAAGCATACAAATAACTTTATGTACTTGTATATTATATTCCTTTTATAAATTAAAGATCATCAGATCCTTATAATAAACATCCGAATATGGTGGTCCACCATATTGGATTCAAAGGCCCAGCGCCGCGACGCTTGCCGACGCCCAGTGCCACGACGCCCAGCGCCGCGACGCCTGCCGACGCCTACTGACGCCCAGCGCCACGACGCCCAGCGCCGCGACGCCTGCCGACACCCAGCGCCGCGACGCCTACCGACGCCCAGCACCGCGACGCCTACCGACGCCCAGCGCCGCGACGCCTACCGATGCCCAGCGCCGCGACGCCTACCGACGCCCAGCGCCGCGACGCCTACCGACGCCCAGCGCCGCGACGCCTGCCGACGCCCAGCGCCGCGACGCCTACCGACGCCCAGCGCAACGACGCCCAGCGCCGCGACGGCTACCGACGCCCAGCGCCGCGACGCCTACCGACGCCCAGCGCCACGACGCCCAGCGCCGCGACGCCTGCCGACGCCCAGCGCCGCGACGCCTACCGACGCTCAGCGCCGCGACGCCCAGCGCCGCGACGCCTACCGACGCCCAGCGCCACGGCGCCTACCGACGCCCAGCGCCGCGACGCCTGACGACGCCCAACGCCGCGACGCCTACCGACGCCCAGCGCCGTGACGCCTGCCGATGCCCAGCGCCGCGACGCCGAGCGCCACAACGCCCAGCGCCACGACGCCCAGCGCCACGACGCCCAGCGCCACAACGCCCAGCGCCGCGACGCCGAGCGCCGCGACGCCTGGCGATGCCCAGTGCTAATATTAGCTAATACCAGCTAGTATTTTTAACAGTACCTTATAACTAATAGTAGTAGTGATGATGGTAACTAGCACAAGGAATTCTATAGAATATTTTGAGTCACTGACAAGCTAGTTTCTTACAAATCACATTATAATAATGCTAAGCATACAAATAACTTTACAGAAAAGAAATTTAACAGCAGATGGAGCTTGTGCCGGACCTGTTCCATACACTGACAGTTATTTTGTGACCGACAGCAATTTACAACTATTAGCTGCCTGTATATTCGCGCTAATTTTAAATAAGTGGATAAAAAACAAATTTTCCTCTCATAAATAATATTATAATAATATATTTTTCATCTTCGGTAAAAGTCGGTCACCGATTAATCATTTGTGACCGACTTTTTTTAGATGAATAATAGAATATAATATACTGATTGCAGTAGTGCAACGCACTCAACATACATAAAGTCGGACATAAATTATATGGAGCAAAACTCTGAACGATTATTGGTCCTACAAAAAGTAGGTCGTAGGTTTTTTATGTACTTGTATATTATATTCCTTTTATAAATTAAAGATCATCAGATCCTTATAATAAACATCCTTTTATTAATAATAATCCAATATGGTGGTCCAGCATATTGGATTCAAAATGGCGGCATTTATATTTTAATATTTTTTTTGTTAGTTTTGTAGCAATAACAGCTTACATACATAACTTCAGCTTTCTAAGATTTCCGGAAGTAACCTAAGAATTTTGATGATCTATAAATGAGTCAGTGACGAAATCAGGGGTTTTTACACATCGATAAAATCTAAAGTATAATAGCTACGACATTCAAACTTTGTATAATTCATGTATTTACTGGTGTCATTATATGTTGAAATTTTCAACTATTTAGCATCATCCAAAGCAAAGTTATAGGAGTTCAAAAATACGACGAAACCTTTCGAGAAAAGGTAGGTAGTGCCCTTGCGCTTCGCTTGGCTCGTCTTGACGGGGGCACGACCGTGCCCCCAGATAAAGGGTGTTCCTTGCATAGATATTGTTTAGCTATATTAAAACAAGAATATTAATTTATAAAACGATAATCCTATGATAAATATAATGAAGATTATTATATATTTTTTGTGATTTTTCAATAATACCATTATAGAGAAGAAAGGTTTTAAAGTACTCTAATTTTCAGCTTTTCGCAAGCCTTAACAAAATATAACAATATTAAGGACATCCCATCATTTAGGTATCAGCATGATAGCAATCCCTATAATATCAATACCTAAATCCATACCTAAATGTTTTAATTTGCAAGGAATAATATTTTCGTAATCACAAGGATTAGTACCTACTTATATACCATTTTAATGATTAGTTTATGAGTTATAACAATCATCAGGTTGTTTTAGTCAAGCTTACTTAAATATAACAATTAAAACATAATATAGTGACCCTATCAACTTGGAATAGAAAACGCCATAAATAAATCTGGAAAATATCGAGTTCTCTATCTTAAATTAGAGGATCGTCTGTCATATTCTATTTTATAAAAAAGCTTGTTCTTTTACCTCAAACTTAACTACTACCACAAAGTAGATAATAAGCTACTACTAAAATGGTGTCTCTATAAAAAGTGTAGAACGTGGAGGGTTTTAAAATTTTAAACCTACAGATTTTTGCTGTTTGTAAAAATGTTATTTTCGCAACTGCGATACCATAATATTATGATGATATCATATGCGTGATATTTTTGGTAGGATCATACTTTTGTATTTTATCTTTATACAATTTTTTTTCGCAGTTAAGCTAATGTGGCACTGTTGTAAGTACATACGTCAAGAAACTTAATTCTAAGGCCGGTTTTTTCTATTATTCAAACTTAGGTAAGTCCTCCGGGACACTTATTACATATATTATCTATATATATCTCACATTCTATAGGTATACCTACTAATATTATAAAAACAAATTTGATTATTTGTTTATTTGTTTGTATTGAAGAGGCTCTGAAACCACTGAACCAATATGAAAAATTCTTTCACCGATGGAAAGCTACACTGTCAGTGGTGAACATAGGTTATATTAACTATATTATATTAAAAATAATTAGAGTTCCTTACTAAAATCCAAATATGTAAAAAAATACCTTACCAAGTAACACAAGACGTAAAAAAGTGACCTTCAAATAGATATTATGTCCATTCTTCTTTAGCTTACCGTCAGAACAGTTAGTGCTACATATCATAAGGTTACTCTTACCTTTAGTACCTGCAATATACCTACACCTATACCTATACCTAATTAGGAGAAGTAGCGTAAACAACAAGTATGATAAGTATATTTTATATTTTTTTACTGTTGTGAACTTGACAAAAGTTTTGAAGAAGTGTTGGGTATTAGGCTACATTTTCCTTTATTTGTTTTAATTCAATTCTAATCAATCAAGATGGCAGCTAACGAGAATTGATCGCTCTTATAAACCAATTGAATTTTAACTTCATTTACTGGAATGTTTTCCATTGGTAGGACACCGCTTCTAAAAAAGATCGGTAACTACAATTTAAAGATTATTATTTCTACGCTTAGTACACTTTATCTCAAAAGAAAAAGGAAACCACACATTACAATACACATTTTATAATTTGTTTTAATATTAATACAGAATATTGTTGCTATGTCACTATCGATGCTTACATAACATAATAAAACTCATTAATTATTGCTTTATCACTTTGTTAACGTGTAAAAAATGTATCGACATTGTTAATAATTCGGATGACTAGACCCAGTTGTGTAAATACTCGTACATTGATTAAAAGAAGCGTACAATAATAAGTCTGAAAACTGCACATAATATGTAATTAAATCTAAATCATATTATTTACCTGCAATCTAAATTGTAAGGGGGTCGGGATTTCAAGTTCAAATCTAATATAATAATATGAAAGAGTTATAAGTGAGCATTCATAAAAAAAAAATATTTTTATCTTTTAAATTTATATTTATAATTGTTTATAATCATAGTCTTAATTTAGAAAAAAAATCAGTTTCATCAACAACAACAAAATTTATTTGTAAATTTTTAAGACTAGACAAAATCTGCGAGACTCAACAAATTATAAAATACGATTTTCCTAGTTTGTACGGAACACTCAGTGGGCTAGTCAGGTTTGCTCTTGTCCGGTTTTATATCGTAAACAATACCTACAAAGTCGTATAAAAGTCGATAACACATTGCTACTACACATCATAATATAGCTTGCAATAAACCAAAATACATAGATCAATAAAGTTAATAATACTTGGAAAATACACATTTTTTATAATAGATTTATGCCCAGTACATATTCTACGCAAAATATAAGAAGAGTCATATTAAAATAATAGTTGTCTACTATAGGTATGGTAAATGGTAAACATACTAAAATTCGGATAACACATTTTCTTTTAGAGTATGTTTAAAAATGTAACAAAAATATTTTATGTTTTTCGTCGTATACTGTTTTCCATATTAAACACATTCAATAAATTCAATAAAAGAAAAATAAATACAATAAAGTAACATTGATAAGGAAATATCGCGATGAAACACTTTGCCGCCCTCAGTCTGAAATCCGCCCGCCCAACATAAGCACGCATCACCGATTCGTATGAAGCGCGTGTATATAATAAAAAGTATAGAAAATATTTATGTAAAATGATACTTAATAATTAACTAATATCATTTAAAGAAAAAGTCGATTAATGGGTGAGTAATTTTGTTTTCATTTAATGTTTGTGATAACTTTCGGTTTGTTAATATTTAGTTAAATACTTCATAATAATGAGGTAATAATTACTAAATCAATCATAAATCATTAATGATTATTTATTGAATAAATAATAAAAATATTAAATATATATATTTTTAAATAGTTTAGAAACCTAATTTTAAAAAAGTTTTAAAATTTTAAGTAATTTTAAGCAATATTTAAGTAATTAAACAGGACTAGAACAGATATTGCGATTATAAGCCAATAATTATGGCTTCCAATGGACCCAAGCATCAGAGGGTAGATAATAGACATGTAGGTACGTTTCATTTTATTACGGCATACTGCAATCTAACGCCTGATTTCTGAAAGGCTGATCAAATTGATCAAATCAGCTAATCTGAACGCTCTTTGGTGAAAACAGTGACTGCCAAGTGATTTTCACCAATCAGCGTTCAGATTAGCTGATTTGATCAAAATTTTATCAGCCTTTTAGAAACCGGGCGTTAGTGGTATATTCATGTACCTATTTAAAGACTATTAAGACAATATGCAAAATACTTAAGCTGCTAACTATACCAGCTGTAAGGTTTTACTATTTTTATGTGAAATTATGCTTTACATGTTTGTTCATGAAATGAATCAGTCACCCCATAAAATATTCTTTAATGTTAAACTCATTTTAACTGTAAAGAGTAATCCCTTGGGGAAATAAAAGAGCTAGTCCAAGATAAAGCCAAAAGAAAAAAAATCCTTTAAAGATTATAAAGGAGTATTCAAAAAGCAAAACTTTTTTGACAAATGATGTTCTTTAGCAACATAATGTTGCCTCAACTTTTTAAATTGTTTATTGTTTTAAAAGGCTGATTCTAGATAACATAATAAAAGTTTTTGTTTCGTACGTTTTCAATTAAATTAATTTATAAAGTTTATCCCTTGATTCAATTACCAAACTTTCTAAACTCTAATTGCTTTTCACACTTGTTTTTATTGCACTAAATTCAGTGATATTTGTGATTTAAATATTATGTATTTCGTATTATGAGTCTCATAAGAAACTTTAAATACACTAAGGGTGTGTTTCACCAAGCAATTTTAAAATTAATCCTTCGTTAAATATCATGTTGTTCCTCTCGTAATTCTTATCAATGAATGAGAAGGCATAGTATTTTAACATGCCGTTAACACTAACATGCGTTGGTGAAATCGGGGCTTACCATTATAATAGCCTAATGCGCTGTTTGGAGTGATCGAATCATAAATAGACACCAGCCAAAAAATTCGAATACGAATGTTTTTGTTACAAAAACACGAGCGAACGGCCACCACGCCAAATTCTCGCCAACTCCTGTGTAGCCAGCCAGTTAGTTACAGTGGTAACCAAGTACAAGAACCCATTGATACGATCACAGGTATACGCATATTCATTGAGTGACACTTTGGGGCCCAATGAAATTAAACAGAAGAATGTACGAGGTGTAAGGAAGTGTCAATAAAAGCTTCGACATAGCAAGACTGGGAAAAATGATGAAATATTAACCTAACATGTAATATATTTTAAAATCTTCTCTTATATATAAAAATGAATTGCTGTGCCTTAGTCTTGCTAAAACTCGAGAACGGCTGATCCGATTTGGCTATTTTTGGTCTTAAAATATTCGTGGGCACGGACCAGCTAGTAGTCATAAATGTTTGAATACGGAACCCTATCAGTGGCCTAACACGTATAACTTCTAACCGATAGGTCGGCGAAAGTAGGCTAGAGTATATTATAGTACAAGTCTTACAAGGTGGTCCGTTGTCATGCACTAAATACTACAATATACACACTAAAGTGTAAACCTCTGTAGGTTAACAGCTATTTAAAAAAATAAACTTTGCGTATATAGAAGTATAATTGCTGTAATTTTTTTTGATAAAACTAAGCACTTTTTAGATTGCGGTATGTCATTACTTTCCATGATTTGATCCATATCAGTAACACTATCTATAAATGTGTAAATTTATAAAATACATTGATCTATTTCAGTTGTTTGTAGCTAAATAAACATACAAATTGAAAGACATACTACATATTACGAAGTGTAGAATAATATAATTCCTATCATTTTTAAATCAGCAACGTTTTAATTGTTTTTACATGTCATTAATCTTTCTATTAATTGGAGTAACAAAACACGATAGTTTGCCGACATAAAAAAGTTATTAAAGCTTTTGTACTTCATGTATGGGTGTGTTTGTATTGTGGCACAATGCACACACAGTACTAAATGAAAGCTTTTTCTATTATATTTTACTACGACTTTGCTGGGGACAGACACGTCCATTTATTTATTTACACACAGCAATCACATAATACGGTGACGTCTGTGATATTGACAGGAAACGACACGCCTACCCGCTAAACAAATAAGAAAACAGATTCAATCGGCGTAAGGGCTATTTTATGATGTTAGATATTATTTTCATATTCTCATGCCTATTTCCCAATAGGAGTAGGTCACCACCGAGTCTCATAGGGTCAGACGAAGGCCACACAGCCTCAGTCTAGGCCCTATATCTGTCGACTTCTCGCCATCGCAAGAATTCTATGGCAGTTTTTAAACCACGTCGTCCTTCATAAATGAGTTTATAAAATTTAAACTTATCTGGGGGCACGATCGTGCCCCGCCAAGACGAGCCAAGCGAAGCGCAAGGGCACTACCTACCTTTTCTCGAATGGTTTCGTCGTTTTTTTTAACTCTCATAACTTTGCTTCGGATGATGCTAAATAGTTGAAAATTTCAACATTTAATGACACCAGTAAAAACATGAAACGTACAAAGTTTGAATGTTGAAAAATGTGTCTATTATACTTTAGATTTTATCAATGTCTAAAAACCCCCGATTTCGTCACTGACTCATTTATAGATCATCAAAATTCTTAAGTTACTTTCGAAAGTCTTAGAAAGCTGAAGTTATTTATGTGAGCTATTTTTGATACAAAACCAACAAAAAAATTATTAAAATATAAATGTCGCCATCCAATTTCCATTTAATCCAATATGGTGGACGGTACAAAATGGATGTTTATTGTAGGAACGGATCTGATCTTTAATTCATAAAAGGAATATAATATACAAGTAAGTACTTAAAAAACATACAACCTACTTTTTGTAGGACCAATAAATAATCGGTCAGATTTTTGCTCCAATTTCTGTCCGACTTTATGTATGTTGAATGCGTTGCACTACTGTCTACTGCAATCAGTATGTTCTATTTACGTCTACGAAAAGTCGGTCACCGATTAATAATCCTCCGACTTTTGTCAAAAAAATATTTTTGAGAGGAAAATTTGTATTTTATCATCTTATTTAAAATTAGCGCGAAAAAGTAGGCAGCAAGTTGTACATTGCTGTCGGTGTACAAAATAATAATAATATTATGTCAAACACTTGAACCGGACCGGCACAAGCTCCCTCTGATGTTAAATAAAACAACAAATTGATGTGAGAAAAAAGTAAATCAAATGCTAAAAAACTATCCATATAATCTTATATAAAAATCGTTAGTAACTAGCGCGATGCAGGAGCCTTACAGCGCCATCTATGATTAGAACTGTGAAACATCTAAACACAAACATTTAACAGTCCGTAAGTGGCAACGATATATGTAATACAATGATAATAATAAACGAAAAACAAACTATACTTACAAAAAACTCCAAGTGCGTAGATTTTTTTAATATAAAATTGTAAAAACTTCGACACTCAAAGAAATTAGTGACCATAAATTAATCAACTTTTAATTGATTTGCGCATGACTAAATTTCATAACTTTCAATATTACACGATCAATTTATTTATATAATTATTATAGTTATTACGCCTTCGTGGTCTAGTGGTTTAGAGCCTGGCTCAGAGGTTGTGGGTTCGATTCCCACGTTGGAACAATAAAAAAATGTTGTTTTCAAGTTTGGTTAGGACAATGCAATGATCCATGCGTCGGATGGACATGTCAAAAGTCGATCCTGTGCCTGTTCTCCCGCCAGTCGTGTCGGTTATCCGTCCCACTGGGTTACGAGACTGAAGGAAGAGAGAGTGCTTCTGTGTATTGCGCACACACTTGGGCACTATAAAAATAAGTCCTGCGTAGCTGGCCTGGTTTGAATGAAACCGGCCACCGTTACCGAAATCGGTGTGGGAGGCATTATTATTATTATTTTAGTAAGCACTTAAATGATTAAACAAGATTATGACTAAACAATTAGCCACCCGGCTGGTTGTAGCACACTTTCGAAAAAAAACAAGAATAAAGAGAGTTCAACAGTAGTGACGTGTTTTATTGAAGTTCAGTGTTACACAGCCACAATGGAGACTTATCGTTTTCATATCAACCCTTACAGCATGAGTATCAAATTATGAGAGAGTTTGAGAACAGAAATACAATTGATACTAGATTTCACGAATGCCGCCATTTTTAATCCGACATAGCGATTTATCGTTTTCACAAGTGCCTGCTCCCACAATGTATGCAATGGGTATCAAATGAAAGAGAAATCCAATAAATCATCAACATTCCAGACAAAGGATAAGGCGAAAGTAAAGGCCCGATATCAAAATAGTTTATTTTAAAACTCAAAAAAGTCCATTAACCAACATACAAAAATGAAATCCCACCAAAAACATTTTCATGTAAAAATGTTGCCAAGACGAGTCTACATATTTTACCCTGTGAAAAAGTTATCAGATATCGTATAAAGCCAAGCTTTAAAGACTACTCGCTCTAAACCTACAAGCTCTACACTACACCATAATCAACATCTATCAAAAAGTGGTCAGATCTCATGTAGAACCAAAATTATTCATCTATCATCATCTATGCGCCCCTACTTTACCAGGTTTAGCTTCACTTACTCTACATTTCAGTTAAAACGTGATACTTGGCCGTTTTGCTACCGTTACGAAGATTTCATAGGCATTAATTTACCGTGTGTAAAATAAAATTTTCAAAATATGAATCAGAAGAATGAAGAAGTAGCCAACATAGTTCTTGGATTTCCGCTCTATACAACAACACTTAATCAGACATTCAGATACGAATTTGCTTCACGTCATATTTTAGCGAAGCTTATGTCAAATCCATACATTTTATTGTCGAACTTTGTAAGCGATAAATAGCGATGGCATTTTGAATCAGGGCCTAGATTAGATAATTTTGATGAATAAATATTTCTATATTTTTATGCAAACTTTTATTGTGAGAAATCTTCACCCTTTAGGGTAATAATAATTAAATTTATGGTAATAAAACTTGTATACGGGGTCCCGTCAAAGCACGCTACGCCACTGAATGAAGATGCGAAAAATTTACATTGATATCGTGCCGACAAAAAGTTATGAAAGGTTATGAAGTTCGCAAATATCTCGCAACTCGTTGCTCGGAGGTACAATAGAGATTACTATAATCACTATAAAAATAATTTGCGTGAAATTATATAATATATATAGACTGTAGACTATATCAATAGAGGCACGATATCAATGTCGATTTTTCAGATCTTAATTACAACCTTATAATATCTTTATTACGACGTCCATATACAAAACCTAAAATGACTGGACTATCTATCAATATAGACGTTATTACATTGTATACGGGCCTTTAGTAATCGGCTTTGATATGTTTTCACACACAATATAATATCGGCCTCAAGTATAATTTTAGTGCTCGTAAAATCGGAGACTTTAGCACTTATTATGGTGTTGTATTTTTGGCACGCCTTTTCTTTATCCTATGTTAGTTTTCCATTCTTACGATCATATCAAATTTACGTGATTTTTATAGACTGTTATCTTATCCGATTTTGGGCGTAAAACATACTTATTCCATTGTACTGATAAACTTAGTATATTATCACTAAAACTTTGTGGTCAGTTAATTCATAGGGAGGGGAAAAGCTGTGATAGATTTCCTCAGATTTTGAACAGCAATTACCTATCTACTGTTGTTGTTGTTCGTTCAGAGTAATTTTACCTCGGAGTATCTATGAGTAAATACGGGTAAGTATATTGTTCTGTAAATTTTTGTCTGTAACTTCAGTAAACTGCTCATAAATAATATCGATTTCTTATTGCGTCATCTTTCAAAAAGAGAAATGGTTACGCGAATTGCGCACGAAATCGCCAAAAATAAGTACATAAAAATAAAAACTGAATCAACTATCAAGTCAATCTTCAAAAGGCACGGAGTACTAATTTAAAGATAATATCTTTATTACAATTGTATCGTTACAAATTACAATGTTTACATGTTAATTTTTTGGACGGTTTAGACAAGGAACCCATATAGTTTATGAGTATAAATGGATGAAATTTAGTTCTTGTAGATTGTTTTGATTGATTTATTAAAAACTTATTAGGAAACTTAATTTGAGCAAAATTGGACTATAACTTTGGAAGTAATTTTAAGAAAACCGAAGTATCGCGTTCAAAGTTAAGAAACTATCCTGATTTGTTCTTGGTTAGGTTATTTTTTTACCTTTGATTACACGTAGTAACAAAGTATTTTTTATTTATTCAATCATAATCTGTTAATGTAAATGCCAAGAAACAAACGTATCCTATCACCTATTTAATTATAAAAAAGTCTTCCAAGGGTGAAGTTTAATGAAATTTTCTGTTTCGTTATTAAGTATAATATTTGTGTATTGTACTGTATAACAGTAACTTTTATCGCGACTTGTGACTTACAAGCACAATTACATGTAATAATAAAATATGTTATCGGCAATAATAGGTATAGGTATTACATAATGCGTATAGGTATATATGTCGCAGTCATCTTATTGAATCTAGTTATTTAATTGAATCACTAGGCGGTTATATAATGGGGCCAAACAGCTCGTACAGATAGCAATGTGTTGATATATTTTTTGATTAATTTACTTTAATGTTCGTTTTATTAGTACTCATTCGGAAATTTCGAAGTTTAAAACTAAAATATTAAATGGCTGTCCTAGTCTCGGATTCTAAAATTTGTTGGTAAAAACAGGATTCAATGAAAGCGCTAGTCATTCAATTAAATAGCGGATTCAATCAGATGACTGCGACATATATATGCCACCATATATGCCCTTTATAAATCAAATGAAAGTACCTCTTGAAAAAAGAAACATGGAAATTAAAAGAATCCGGATTTTGCAATCTGATATACAAACCCTGCTTAAGTACAACCCTAGTTGAATATTACTTATAAAAATCATTCCTAACAAAAGTTTGTCTTGTACTTGTTTGAATTTAGAAATTATCATTATAATATCATTATCTTAGTGGATGAACAATAAAGTTATTTACTTGAAAATTACTTGTGAATTAGTTTCGTTGTGGATTTCGGAAAGAAATGTCCTAGCTAAAGTTTATTGAATATTATAAAAATAACAATTATTGTCTTATTTAATACTGGAGTAAATTTTTTGATACAAGACAATATTATACTCGTAGTTAATTGCAATGTACAGATTTAATCAAGAGCTTCAAATTTATGAAGCTGACTTTCAAAAGCTATTTGTGTCGGAGTTCAAAAATGCTCTACGATGTAAGTTTCAGAAACTGCTACATGTAATTTTATACGTAATATAAGTAGGAATGCCAAAAACAATGTATGTACCATTTGGATAACCAATGCAATCTATAGTAAGTAAGTATTAAATACAAACTAAGGTAGATTAAGGCGAGGAATAACCGCCACTTGCGCCACTCTTTTTAAAATAAATTTTACAATGACACAAAGATTTTATTTAAAAAAATTAATCGGTTAAAACTTTCAGTAAATAGTAAAACTAATTTATTGGCATTTTATTACAACTCTAAATCCAATACTGTATTTACTCTCATAAGTAATAACTAAAACGGCCACTTTTGGCGGTTTTTATGAGAGTGAATACACCATAGGATTTAGAGCTGTAATTAAATGCCAATAAATTTGTTTAACTATTTACTTAGTTTTAACCGATTATTTTTTTAATAAGATCTTTGTGTCGTTGTAAAATTTATTTTAAAAAGAGTGGCGCTAGTTGCGATTATTCCTCGCCTTAAGATAGAGCCGGTAAAAGTCTTAAAATGAAAACCTTCGCAGACAATACATACTTAATAGTTTAATATTATGATGATATAAGACGTAGGTAACACACAAATAATAAATAGGCAATAATAAATAATGAAGAAATAAAAAAGTATACAGGCTGTAATATTAATGAGTGATAATACTTTAGGGTGTGTATGGGTCCCGTATAAAGAGTTTACTGTGTAAGTACCAGCGCTGAAAGTGGTACTTTTTTACTTCTTGTATGGGCAAATTCATAATGTGGCATTTCTCATAGAAACATGAAAGTCAAAAGTAATTCTTCCAATGCTGGTACTCTCGCAGTATACTCTACAAAGGAGGATAATACTCTAGGGTGTGTATACACCTTTGTATACACCCTAGAGTATTATCACTTATTTATTTTACACCTTGTATAATAGATAGCCTTAAACATCATAGGTTGTATATTATTATTTATTAATGAATCCTAATTGATGGACTGTTTCAAACAACGAAAAGCTAATTTGTTTTTGATGGCGCCACGCCCATAGTGTATTGGTGAACTAAGATTGAGCGAGTTCGTTCGTAATTGTAAATCAATAAAAAAATTATAGCTGAGTACACAGAGGACCCGAGTCAACCCGAAAAAGTAGAGCATACGAAAACCATACCTAATATAAACCCGTAAAGTAGTTATTGTAATGCCTTTTTTGCTTTAAAGTTTTCATATTCCATTTTGTTGTAAAGTAGAGAAGTAGCGAATGGGTGTATCAAGACCACAGAAAGCTTTTTTCTCTCCAGACACCGAGTAAACTAAAACTGGAGTGACGCTCAAGTCACATGCGTTCCTTGTACTTTCGCCAAGCGGTGACAGTGACAGTATGTAAAGGCTAACTTGAATTTTTGTTTTATAATATAATAATAATAATAATATCTATGGACGCTTCAATCCGGCCCCGTGTATCCGAAGAACCTGTGTTACAGGTACCAGACAACGGAAATATATTTAATACTTTTATACTATACACATATTTAAAGGTTTTTATTATATTATACACAAATTTAATACACATCCATGACTCCGGAACATTTGTAAAACTTTTTGTTCGCTCGGCGGGATTCGAACCCGCGACCTCTCGCTCGAGCACCAACGCGCTCAACCGTCATCGAATTCGCGTTTTAGTATTCATCCTTTTACTTATTATTCACCATCATTCAGCCATATTAACTATCCCGTGCCTTAATCTTTCCACCATACGTGGGGTTCGGCGTCAAAACAAGTGGTTGTTTTTCCCAGCGTATATTAGTTTACAGTGATAGATAAGACAGTTTAATGAGTTTCTACTTATTGGACACCCGCACACCCGCTCACCCGCGCACCACACGGTCTATAACAAGATAAACTTGTCGGCAACATCAATATTACTTCATATGAATCTCAATCTAACTTGCTGTGGGATTCTCTACCTAACTTTACACTGTATTTTATACGAAACAATGTAAATTATAATATTGAGAATTTGATATGTTAGTATTAAGACTATATAATATGGGACTTTTAAATATTAGCAGGTAGTTAAAAATTATTAGATAAATAGTCTTCCAGTAGGTGAAAGGATCATTCAAGTTCTCGTTCAGTTCAGTTCGTTCTAGGTTCAAGGTATATGAATATAGTATTATAAACGAAAATTAGTGTATTATTTTTAAACAAGCTGTGCACGCGACTTCGTTCGCGTGGTGTTTGTTTAACTTAAACCGTTAATGCATGCGCATACAACGAAAGTCCCCAAATGTGAATTGTTTATTTGTTTAAACGCGCTAATCTCAGGAACTACTGGTCCAATTTGAAAAAAATTTTTTGGATTGTCCATTTATAGAGGAAGGCTATATAACATTACGCTGCGACCAAAACCAGTCGGGCGTCGTACTCGCCCGACACCGCGACGCCGACGCCCGACGCCACGATGCCGACCCCCGACGCAACGACGCCGACGCCAGACGTCGCGACGCCGACGCCCGACGTCGCGACGCCGACGCCGCGACGCCGACGCCCGACACCGCGCCGCCGACGCCAGACGCCGCGACGCCGATGCCAGACGTTGCGACGCCGACGCCGCGACGCCGACGCCCGACGCCGCGCCGCCGACGCCAGACACCGCGACGCCGACCCCAGAGGTCGCGACGCCGACGCCCGATGTCGCGACGCCGACGCCAGGCGTCGCGACGCTGACCCCAGACGTCGCGACGCCGACCCCCGACGCCACAACGCCGATGCCAGATGTCGCGACGCCGAAGCCAGACGCCACGACGCTGATGCCAGACGTCGCGACGCCGACCCCAGACGTCGCATCGCCGCCACTGACGACCGACGTCGCAACGCCGACGCCAAGCGTCGCGACGCCAACCCCCGACGCCCGACGCCGCGAGGCCGACGCTAGACGTCGCGAGGCCGACGCTAGACGTCGCGACGCCGACGCTCGACGTCGCGAAGACGACACCAAGCGTCGCGACGCCGACCCCCTACGCCACGACGCCGATGCCAGACGTCGCGACACCGAAGCCCGACGTCGCGGCGCCGACGCCAGACGTCCCAACGCCGACGCTCGACGCCGCGACGCCGACGCCAGAAGCCGCGACGCCGATGCCAGACGTCGCGACGCCGACGCCCGACGTCTCGAAGACGACACCAAGCGTCGCGACGCCGACCCCCTACGTCGCGACGCCGATGCCAGACGTCGCGACACCGACGCCAGACGTCGCGACGCCGACGCCAGGCGTCACGACGCCGAAGCCCGACATCGCGGCGCCGACGCCAGACGTCCCAACACCGACGCTCGACGCCGCGACGCCGACGCCAGAAGCCGCGACGCCGATGCCAGACGTCGCGACGCCGACGCCCGACGTTTTGAAGACGACACCAAGCGTCGCGACGCCGACCCCCTACGTCGCGACGCCGATGCCAGACGTCGCGACACCGACGCCAGACGTCGCAACGCCGACGACAAGCGTCGCGACGCCGACACCCGACGGCGCCACGCCGATGCCAGACGTCGCGACGCCGACGGCGTCTGGCGTCGGCGATACGACGTCTGGGGTCGGCGCCGCGATGTCGGGCTTCGGCGTCGTGACGCCTGGCGTCGGCGTCGCGACGTCTGGCGTCGGTGTCGCGACGTCTGGCATCGGCGTCGCGACGTAGGGGGTCGGCGTCGCGACGCTTGGTGTCGTCTTCGAGACGTCGGGCGTCGGCGTCGCGACGTCTGGCATCGGCGTCGCGGCTTCTGGCGTCGGCGTCGCGGTGTCGAGCGTCGGCGTTGGGACGTCTGGCGTCGGCGCCGCGACGTCGGGCTTCGGTGTCGCGACGTCTGGCATCGGCGTCGTGGCGTAGGGGGTCGGCGTCGCGACGCTTGGTGTCGTCTTCGCGACGTCGAGCGTCGGCGTCGCGACGTCTAGCGTCGGCCTCGCGACGTCTAGCGTCGGCCTCGCGGCGTCGGGCGTCGGGGGTTGGCGTCGCGACGTTTGGCGTCGGCGTTGCGACGTCGGTCGTCAGTGGCGGCGATGCGACGTCTGGCATCAGCGTCGTGGCGTCTGGCTTCGGCGTCGCGACATCTGGCATCGGCGTTGTGGCGTCGGGGGTCGGCGTCGCGACGTCTGGGGTCAGCGTCGCGACGCCTGGCGTCGGCGTCGCGACATCGGGCGTCGGCGTCGCGACCTCTGGGGTCGGCGTCGCGGTGTCTGGCGTCGGCGGCGCGGCGTCGGGCGTCGGCATCGCGGCGTCGGCGTCGCAACGTCTGGCATCGGCGTCGCGGCGTCTGGCGTCGGCGGCGCGGTGTCGGGCGTCGGCGCCGATGCCAGACGTCACGACGCCGACGCCAGACGCCGCGACGCTGATGCCAGACGTCGCGACGCCGACCCCAGACGTCGTATCGCCGACACTGACGCCCGACGTCGCAACGCCGACGACAAGCGTCGCGACGCCGACACCCGACGGCGCCACGCCGATGCCAGACGTCGCGACGCCGACGCCAGACGTCGCGGCGCCGACGCCAGGCGTC
Organism: Celastrina argiolus; assembly: GCA_905187575.2. NCBI lineage: Eukaryota > Metazoa > Arthropoda > Insecta > Lepidoptera > Lycaenidae > Celastrina > Celastrina argiolus. Next base: position 11,053,741 of record LR994582.1, on the reverse strand, counting down.
GCGACGCCGAAGCCCGACGTCGCGGCGCCGACGCCAGACGTCCCAACGCCGACGCTCGACGCCGCGACGCCGACGCCAGAAGTCGCGAGGCCGATGCCGATGTCGGTGTCGGGTGTCGGCACAGTAGTTCCTGAGATTAGCGCGTTTAAACAAACAAACAAACTCTTCCGCTTTATAATATTAGTATAAGAAGAAAAGTTTACTTACGGCCAGATGAGCGGAAAAAATATATAATATATACTATAGACTTTCAATAGTATATAACGGAGTGAGGTATTCTGTGGGCGTCACTTTATAGGATCAGGAAATAATAACACCAAGCTGAACGTGTTTATATTATGAACAATCAAACCTATTGCTACAAGTACTTAATGCAAAGCTGACATTGAACGTAAGCGAATTTAGTCTATCCGCTCTTCAAGCCCGCTATCATGTCCGTCGGGGACATGATAGCGGGCCCGACATCTGTCATCGCTGTCATCCGTGACACCTGTCTTTTACTTCTTCTTTTGTAATCGGCGACAGGCCCCTTGGCAAATATGACCAAACTCACTAGGCTTTGCAAGCCTTACGTTTCAACTCCGACATATATATAAGCTCTCATAGCCGACAATATATACTCGTAATATTATATATAAAGTTGATGACGATAAAATGAAATACAAATTTTCATAATAACAAAATCGGTACCAGCCAAACTCAATATTATGAGTTCTATAAAATAACTCTTTTATTATTTGAAGTCGGTTTTCATTGTTTTATTTGGCTATAAACTATATTTTCCCCTTTTTTAATACTTGCCTATTTCATTCTATTGTTATGATGGTATATATGGATACCTACTATCTGGTGAAGACAGGGGTGGTGATGACTACTGTAATTGATATAGTGACATAATATTATGCTTGCAGTAGGTACCTACTTTAAGCGATGTCGAAATTTCCAAACGTATATCTTCAAAGACTAAGCAGTTGTGGTATTACCTTGATAGTTGTTAAAAAAATATGTTTTTAGTACTTTTTTGTCGGATATGCTTATGTTACTCGAAACAATACATAATTACTATGAGTGTCCCTATAAATTTCGAGGAGTTCCCTCGATTCCTCACGACGCCATCATAGGTCTCCACTTTGATAACTATGAGACCAAGTTCGACTGTAATTGACAAAAAAATATTCAATGTACAAAATTGACCTCTCTAGAGTTTCTTCCAGCTTAGTCGAAAAAGTTTAATTTGCTACAAATTTTCCGCCTTCGACCACATACCGCACGGGGTGTTGTGGTTCAGGTGGTCATCACAAGGCGCCCAAAATATGTTTATTTCAGGCCCAGAACATAAGAAAGATGGCGATACGCCCGTGCCCGCCGAGCCCGTAGACGACGCCAGGGTGATGCACTGTATCGTGGGCGGCGCGCACGCCTTCATTTTACGGGTAGGTGGGTCCATTGTCCGTTTACACATGGCTTACCCTAAGGTTTCTTTAAATACTTTATGGGTCATAGCACAAAGATAATATTTGAAAATATCATCCCACATTACTGTTACCCCAAAAAAATATTTTTGATCTCTTTATTTTAGCAAAGTTTAATCTTGCTAGCTAGTGTTACGGTTAGTCCTGACCCAAAAAAGATTTACCAACTATTGTACTTACCACTTGAATAGCAAATAAATGTATTTAATAGAAAAAAGATATTAATTTTGCATTTGTTATTTACGATTTCCCACACAGTTTTACGTTTCTCCCTTAGTCTAATAATATTATGAAATTCAGAAGAATTGTTTGTCCACAGTCCACACATAACTAAGGCATTTTCATCAGTTAATAAATGATTTGTACAATGTCCTCCTAGTGACATAGCCACTCTTTAAATACTATAGTAGGAACAAGTGGTTTTAAATGTATTGGCCTGCTTAAACAACAATAACATAGCCTAGACTTCTAGAGGAATGACTGGTCAATACGTCTGGGGCCAACCATGTGCGGGTTCCCTCTTGATGCTTTTCTTCAGCGTTGCTGCGTTCTTACTTGAGATCTGAATAACTTTCATCGGTACACGCCATAACCAGGGAAACGAACCTGCACCATCTCGAGCAATAGGACACGGACGCTATGCCTATACGTAAACACTAAAATACTACTCAGTATTTGTGGGCATTCGCCTACTCGAGCTAAAGCATCTTTCTAATAAAATGTTTTCGATATTATGTGATGTTCCAGATATCGAGTTTCTTCGGTCTGGCGCCACTCAAGTTCGAGTCTCGTGGCAATGGCTTCTCTGTTACTATCTCACACCCGATGTGTGTATACAGCTACATACTAGTTACAGTATTAGGTATGTATCATTTTGTATAATTATTTGATTGGGTGCTTATAGGGATCCATGTACAAAGGGTAAAAGTGGAAACCTATTACTAAGACTCCCCTGTTCGTCCGTCCGTTTGTATCTAGTGAATCGTGATAGTCAGAGAACTCTCTGACTATCACGATTCACTAGAAAAATTCATAGCGGCAACAGAAATACAACTAATATGTGATTTTTTTTTGACTGTGAAGTTAGCAGAAATAAAAATATGAAAGTTTTCAAATTGTCGTATAAACTTAATGACTACATAGAGAAATTGAAAAAATAATACTGTAGTTTTTTCTGCTTCTTGTATTTTTTTTCGTCTTACTACTACAATTCATTGGAAATATACTGCTTTTTTTCAATGACTCTAGTCATTAAGTTTATACGACAATTTTAATATTTTCGTATTTTTATTTCTGCTAACTCCACACACATGAAATTTTCTCATACTAACTACATTGTATTTCTGTTGCCGCTATATCAACAAACAGGTGCTAAATAAGAAAATAAAATTAATATTCGAGATCATTGTTGTTACCCATACAGCAAACGTGGTTATTTTTGCTCGTTTTGTATGTAATCTACTGTGCGCAAATCGACCCCCACTTGGCCGGTTTTTTTCTTTAGAAGCATTTCATTTATTTTACCTGTCCCCGTGTATAATATATAATATGCAATAATTCACAAGAGGAAATGAGGAAGAGAGGGTCAAGTGACCACGTTTTTTGACCAATTGTCAATTTGCTACATTGCCACAACTTTCATAAAATTATCTTTCGATAACGTAACATACGTAACAGTTCTACTTGTTACTGCTCACCCTATAGGTTACGTAAAAACAGAGATCAATCACAGCGGGAGAGCAATAACAAACTTGTGTAATGTACCGTGTTGAAAGTATTATGTAGCTGATCGACATACATAAATATTAAAGAGCAAAATATATCACCGTTTTTGCAAACTGTGCTCATAAGATTAACGCACAGCTATCTCTACTACATACATTATTTTCATAAATCAAATAAAAAGGCGTACCACTGGTTTCTGAAATCTTTTTCTTCTTCTCTCATCTCTTATCTTATGTATAAAAATGAATTGTTGTTCGTTAGTCTCGCTAAAACTCGAGAAAGGCTGAACCGCTTCGGCTATTTTTAGTCTTGAAATATTCGTCGAGCTCCATGCTTAAACGGTTTTTTATGTTCAACGAAGTGGGCATGATCAACTAACAAGGCATTCAAGTTAACCACTCACGTGGAATGCTGATTGGTGAAATATTTATCAGAGAGAAAGACACGATAGGTTCGCGACCTGGGCGGCGATTCTCAGGCCCCGAACTTAGTTCCGAATATTAGTATATCCCGCTCGCACGCGCGCTAAATCTCATTTGCATGAGCGGGACAGACCGATAGTAAAAACTAGGTTCGAGGCCTGAGAATTAGGGCCCAGGGCGGCGATTCTCAGTCCTCGAACTTAGTTCCGAATATTAGTATTTCCCGCTCGCACGCGCGGTAAATCTCATTTGCATGAGCGGGATAGACCGATAGTAAAAACTTAGTTCGAGGCCTGAGAATCGCCGCCCTGTGCGTTCGTATTTATAGACTCATTCACTCCTTGTCGTCATTTTATATCTTTGTAATTTTTTTTCGCTGTAAGTAATATTTAAGAGGTGCCACCAAAACAAAAAATGCTCTACGCGTCACTCTCTCCACATTCTTCTTGATATAAGAACCTCATACGGCTTGACATATGAACCGTGGGATATATAAAGGCACCGATTAGTTGTTAGTCTATATATAAAAATTAACTGCTGTTCGTTAGTCTCGCTAAAACTCGGGAACGGCTGAACCGAATTGGCTATTTTTAGTCTTGAAATGTTTGTGGATCTCCATGGAAGGTTTAAACGTTTTCTTTGCTCAACGAAGTGGGTACGGGTCAGCTAGTTGAGTATATAATATATTTCTATTCTGATGATAATATGGAGCATTCAATTTGATATTCGAGTCTACTCCAGCAATCGTAACTCCTAACCATAGCCCGAACCTACTATACCTATATATAATATAATTTCATTAACATTGAATAGGAAATGATTTTATATGACATAAATAATGTAATTAATTTTGCCTTAATATATTGAAATTATTGAAATAATTGCTGATATTAATGGACATATTTTTATTAATTAATATTTTGATTATTATTTTTAAATGTAGTTTGTATTGTTTTATACTGATTTATAATGATTATTGTTTTATTGTATTGACATGCTTAGTAATGTTTTATTTTCCATTAATATTGTTTAAATCAACCTTTTTGACTTAAGATTAAGTTTTTTAAATGTTTGCATACTAGTTATATGTATATCTGTAGCTAAAAGTGCCTGATCTTATAAATTTTGTAACCATCTACTGTACTTAACACTTTTGAAGCAAATAAATGAAATGAAATACTGTTCCAGTGATACTGACCATCTTCGGCCTAGTCGCGGAGATCACCGTGGGCGTGGAGCTGTCGGTGCGCATGTCGTCGCGGATGGCGCAGTTCGTGTCGGCGTGCGACGTGCTGGTGGTCGTGGTCACCGCGCTGGCCGGGGTGTACGGAGCACCCCGGCGGATGAGGAAGATGTTGAAGTTCATGGAGAGTATTGCGTCGGTGCGTATGAGTTCCTCAGAATTATTTTAGTAATAATATGGCCGGATACACATCCATAACCTGGAACATTAAAAACTTTTTGTTCCTTCGGCCAGCACCGACGTTCTAAGCCATGCTAGAGATCGTCAAACTTATGTATATAATGTATGTGTTATAGACCATTTTCATCATCCAACAAATTACATCTCATGGTCTGCATAAAAGTTTAATAAACTAGTGGTTATAATTATTCGGAAAATGCGGATTAATTTGCATCGATATAGATTATAGGTATAATAGAAAATAGTAGCTGACTATTTTCTTGTAACATTTTCAGGTGGACACAAACATCGGCGCGTATTACTCGAGCGCGACGGAGCGCAAGTTGTGCGCGTGTCTGCTGGCCATCCTCACCTTCTTCACCGTGCTGCTAGCAGATGACTTCTGTTTCTACACTCTACAAGCCAAGAAGATTGATAGGCAATGTGTGTATCTATTTTTGATACTGTATTATTTAAGTGACTAGTGTTTTATTGTTGCTAGCTAAAAAGCTACTAGTGAAGATACGTAGTACCGTTCTGTAGAACATTCTTGCTTAACATGGAACATGGCATTTAATATACGATGGCTTATTCTTATGACTAGAACTGTTCAATTTGCAGTATGTCTCCAGTCTCAGTACATTTAGATTTTTTTACTAGTTAGTTAGGTAAGTATACGATTTCTGATAGTATATTATGATATAAGAAAAAAAAAATCGCTTCCGTGGTTTAGTGGTTCAGAGCTTCGCTCTCGACCCGGAGGTCGTGGGTTCGATTCCAGCGTTGGAACAACAAAAAATGTTGTTTTCAAGTTTGGTTAGGACAATTCAGGCTGATCACCTGATTGTCTGACAAGAAAGATGATCCATGCGTCAGATGGGCATGTAAAAAGTCGGTCCTGCGCCTGATCTCTCGCTAGTCGTGTCGGTTTACCGTCCCACTGGGTTATGAGAGTAAAAGGAAGAGAGAGTGCCTCTGTGTATTGCGCACACACTTGGGCACTATAAAAAAATAACTCCTGCGTAGCTGGCCTGGTTTCAATGAAATCGGCTACCGACATCGAAATCGGTGGGGGGAGCTATTATTATGATATAAGAAATTGTATACTTAAATAACTAAGTGGCTAATGGATAGCCATTAGCCATAATATATTATTAATATACCTACCAGCTGAAATTTTACCATTTTAATTCAAAGAAGAATTAGCTATTCGCGGTAAAGGTCTTCAGTGTTTTACCTACAGTCGGTATTTATTTATTATTTCAGGGAATGTGGTGACGAACTACACGGGGTTCTACCTGCTGTGGTACGTGGTGATGATGCTTGAGCTACAGTTCGCGTTTACAGCACTGTCAGTGCGCGCGCGCTTTCGCGCTGTCAACGACGCCATCGCGCTCACAGCACGACACACGCACATGCCAGGTGGAATAAAATATATAATAACATTTTCGCTAATTGATAAATGAAGCTGTAATGGAATAGGTATGCTAGAAAGAAAGAAAATGTCAAAAAACAAAAGAGTGCCTTTAGGCGTTTCGAATCCTCACTGCAGCATGGTGCACAATAGTGGTAACGCGAGTTAGCATTTTTGTCACATGTCCTCGCGACAGGACATGTGACCTAATTAAAAATTCGTAAGACGGAGGTAGAGGAGACCGCCGGTGTGGCGTAAGTGAGGGAGTAAATTCCCCCTATCTTTTTACTGCATGGCAAAAATATAATATGCCTGTTCCAGCCATTTCGTTTTTCACTTCTGCTGGAACACCCGGAGTGATTATTCTACTTGGGGATATTCCATGGATTTCCGACGGACTGGGGACGTCGGCTGAGATATGTGAGACTCTGCCGAGTGTGAATAGCCGCGTGCAGTGTTACTGCACAAAAAACCCAAGCCGTCTCTGTCGCTTGGTGCTGGGCCGCCGGATCCGCCTAGGCAATAATAGCAGCGGCTTCTTTCTAGGTGCCATGTCCTAGTCTTAAGGTATATTTTGAAGTTATTGAGTCCTTTGACATCGTTTTACAGTGGAGAAGTCCCGCGAGCCAGCGCAGATGAACGTGTTCGCGATCCGCACGGGGCCAGCCGAGCCGCGCGAACACAACGTCAATCTGCTACTGGACACGTTGCCGGGGAAAGAGCATGCCATCATCAACAGGAATCCAGGTATCTAATATATTTGTGGTGGATCCACCAATATATAGATCGCGCTATCGGAAGTTATTTCAGTTGCTACATTATGCTGTTACATATCACACAACAGCTGAGATGATTACAGTGGTCTTAGGCCATACTTACTATTACCATCTATTACTAAGCAAACTATCCGTTGGGTGACAGATGTCGCCCTGTGAGATATTTCGTACTTACAAACAATTACTAATCAATATGTGAGATCAAGTTTGGCTTTGAGCCTGATTTGATAAAAAACGAGCGTGGATATATGGTGTGTGGCGAGCCGTTTGTTATACGTGAATACGGTCCATACGTATACCGTTATAAATTCTTTCAGTATTAATAATAGCTATTTAATGTTTTAATTGATATTTAGATGGGAACGATGGATATGTAGCTGCAGCAACATTAAACTTAAAATCATGTTGTATCCTCTGATTTTGTTATAATGCGTTTTAATTGCGTCCCTATGAATTATGATAGCAATTTTAAAGACGACGTATTTACGTCAAACATTATTTGCCCAGTGAACGGCGAGACCAAACTTCTTGTGCCGCCATGCGAAGCGATCCGTCGCCTGGCGGTGCTGCACGGCGCGCTGTGCGACGTGGTGCACAACATCGACCGCAGCTACGGCCTGCCGCTAGTCGTGATCCTCATGTCCACGCTGCTGCACTTGATTGTGACTCCGTACTTCTTGATTATGGAAATAAGTGGGTATCGTTACTTAAAAAATAGATTTGAACATATTTCAGGCATTACATAGAAATATTAAGAACCCTGTAAGCAGTGGCAACTGTTATCTTTTATGTATAAATTCGTAAAATCTGCAAGAAAGGAAAAAGTATTGGAATGCGTACTTACACGCATATTGATATTCATGGTTATTAGGTACGCAATGTTCTATAATTATATAGGTAATGGTACTATCCTCAAACAGTTAATAATAATTAATTATTAGAGCAACATACCCACATATCCGCGTCACAATCTGTCAGATTGATATTCAGCTTCGGAAATCCGCCTTGTGTCTACAGGTCTGACAATATTCAGGACCTAAAAGAGCACGGGTGTGTGGGACATGCGCGTATTGTATGGAAAATAATTATAGATACCATAAAGGATCTTAAATAAAGTACGTGTGTTCCTAGGGTATGTGTTCGTACACCCAGGCTTGAGGCTCCCAGGCTCAAAGCTAACTGAAGAAATATCCAATATCCTCAGATACTTATTAAATAATCAAATATCCACTTATATCTATACTAATATTATAAAGCTGAATAGGTTGCTTCTTTGTTTGTTTAAACGCGGTAATATCAGAAACTACTGGTACCTACGATTTGAAAAAATATTTTTTTGTAAGATAGTTAATTTATAGAGGAAGGCTTCAGGCTACATAACATTACGCTGTGAGTTGCGACCAATCGGAGCGAAGCGTCAGTAAGAAATTTAGCAAAAACGTGGAAAATGATTCACATTTAGGGACTTTCGTTGCGTGCACTGCACAAAACGGTTTAAGGTATAAAACGGTTAAAGCAAAATCACGCGAACGATGTCGCGGCCACAGCTAGTAATTTATATATAAGTGGATATTTAATATTTACCCTGCATTATTTCACGCTGAGGACGTCGATATTGTGCCATGTGAATAATAAACACTATTATGTGGGTATTTGGGAAGTTTCATCCCCATTACAAATGAAGTGTTGCTACATGTAATCTAATTTCAGTTCTATCGACTCATCGGCTGCACTTCCTGGTGCTGCAGTTCCTATGGTGTGCCACGCACATCATTCGCATGGTCGTCGTCGTCGAACCCTGCCACTACACTATTGCCGAGGTAAGTGCTATGAATAGTTCTAATTTAGTTAGTAATTATTAATAGTTAGCCTCAACTTCTACGACGACGTTTAACGCTGACGCTACAACCCCGTTCTAGTATTGAATGATAGACAGAAATGTAATTCGGGCGTTAAGCGTGTTAAAAAAAGTTTGGTTAAATCGGGGCCTTTGTTTTTCGGATCCCTAATCAGTCAGCCTTACCTTTGTTACATCCTAGAGTCCCTGGTACCAGGAAAAGGATGTACCTAAACTAGTAATTTAAACAAAAAACAGACTATTTTTTTTTCACATTCGATTACTTTACAGAGCTTTCAGATGTTCATGCTTTTGCTACATTGTGTCAAAAGTCGCGTTTGTCATAAAACAGACAACTGTAACAACTACAACGTACGAGTATACTATAGCATAGAAATAGTTATTAATCTGAGTACTATAGTGTCCTTACAACAACATAATACGGTCGGCTGATTGCGTAAAAATAGCGATGAGTAAAAATCGCGAGATTATTATTATATTGGTAAGCACACAAGCAGCTAATTAAGCTGATGCGTGTGTATCATACGATTTAAAGTTTGTCCAGTCAATTTTTTAATGTATTTACTGAGGGTGACAGTATTACAGTTTCAGGTAACTTGTTCCACTCAGAAACCACTCTATTCGGTAAGGGTTGTTATTATGGGGTATTCTCCATAGTTAAAGCGGATATCCTCTAAGATTCAGACAGTTTTCATTTAAGACAAACAGATTTTCTATTCCCTTAATATTATAGTAACCTCTTAGTATTTTGAATGTTTCAATTAGGCTGCATCTCATTCTACGCTTCTCCAAAGTGGTGAGTCCAAGATACTGTAGTCGTTCCTTATACCCTAGGTTCTTTAAGCCTCTGACTAACTTGGTCGCTCTTCTTTGAACCTTTTCAAGTAATTGTATATCTTTTTTTAAATATGGATCCCAAACCACATATGCATACTCAAGTAGAGGTCGTACATATGTTTTATTATATAACATCAAGAATGCTTCATTTTTCCTTTGACACTAGCGCCAAAAACAATTTAGTGGCAATCATAGGAACTATCAATCAAATGTTACGTTAAGCATTGACGCCTAATTCATTATTCTGAATTTTAAAACTTTAAACAACTCTCCTGTTTTATTTGGTTTTTGTCGCTTATGCACTATTTATTACCTTTTAACCGCCGACAAAGTTTAAGAGAAAAAAAAATTGAGATTGATTTTCATTTAAAAAATATACGTTACTAGCTGACCCGTGCCCACTTCGTTGAGCATAGAATCAGTTTGTGACGAACCGTTTAAACCTTCCCGGGACTTCCACGAATATTTCAAGACTAAATATAGCCGAATCGGTTCTGCCGTTCTCGAGTTTTAGCGAGACTAACGAACCGCAATTCATTTTTATATTTACGTTACTCGTATAACCCTGCCAGAAATTTGTTTCTCAGGGTAAGCGAACAGAGGAGCTAGTATGTCGACTTATGGCGTCCACACCATCCACTGGCATGCTGCCGTCGCGCCTGGAGATCTTCTCGCGACAGCTGATGCTGCAGTCTGTCAGCTACTCGCCCATGGGTATCTGCACGCTCGACCGACCGCTCATTGCCTCGGTAAGTCAAACAAGTTTTCAAAAGTGATTTCATAATTGATAACTTAAGCTGGTAAGCTTAGACCAATTAAAAAGAGAAGTTACTTTTCACTTCTCTATCTCGAATACAATTCAACATAGGAATTGTGATCATAATTAACAATTAGTAAAAAACAATAAGTACCTAGATAGCATGACTGAACATCTGGATGAATCCACTAAAGCTCATTTGAAATCAAAAGCAAATACAATTTATTGTCTTTCGGGAACCAACGTCGTTATAAAACAAAAGGCAGATACTGAGAGACCAAACATCTAGATGAAGATACTATAAGAAATTCAAAACCAAATAAAATTCATAAGTTTTTATTGTTAATTGCACACGCTTTTGATTTTGTGGCTTCATCCAGATGTTTAGTTCTCTATCTGCCTTGTTGTGCTGATATTGTTGAATTGTCACAATTTAACCATATCCGTTTTTGCCATTTTAACGCTATATTTACTTATGTTTCTTTTCTAGGTACTAGGTGCAGTCACCACATATCTGGTTATCCTCATACAGTTCCAAAGATACGACTCCTAAGGATGATCAATTCCGTGACTCTAGGGAGGAACTCTGCTATTTGTCTAAATTATAACGACTGGAATTCTCAAAGCGATATAGATTGCCGTGTCCTACACAGCATTACAATCTGCAACTAAAAGTAATCAATGATGCGTCTAGCTATACGGTCTAATATACTTATGATCTATTGTATTTTTAGCGCGAATGAATTATTATCGAATATAGATTTGACCTAATTTGTACTTAGAATAAGGGATATAATTAAAAACTTTTTACTTTATTGTGTTATTAAATTCTATATTTTTTACTCTGTATCAACTACTATCAACGATTAAATTGGCGGCACAACTGTGTAATGTTTATATATTTAAACCACAATAAAATTTTTTAGCCTGCCGATTTTAGAATAAAGTATATTATTAGACTTCATATTATGTAGTCTAGTGTAATTATAAATTAAATTACTTATTTTATTTATTAGGGTAGCATATTTTAACAACTAAGTCATATTGTACTAATTTTATAAATAGGAAAGGTTCGTTTGCTTGTACATGTATGAAAATTGGCATAATATGTTATAGAGAAAAGCGAAAGGTAATTTTATTGCGAAAAAATTTACGATTCCCGTGAGATTATCGCGTTGCTTGCCGCGGGCAACAAATAGTGTTGACATTTGATAATATAATAAATAATTTTGTAAATGAAAATGTTGATATAAATAAATATTTAATACATCGTCGTTCAATTTGTAACACACACGTCGTATCCTCCAGGGCTTCACGGCGGAGTAAATTAACCTGTTCCAGGAAATTACCTGCGCCGGATACCTCATCCGTGATTACTGATTTGGGAGTTGGTTATTAACATTCCTGGGCTAGTAGTACGGGTATTGAGGTTCTAGGTTCGACTCGTAAGTGAGGGATTAGCGGTTAGCTAAGTGAAAAGTGTGACTATCCCAATAGATACTAACATTATACACATAATGTTTCTATATCATCTAGTTGGGGTGAAAAACATGATTCCTACCTAAGGAATCATATTTTTCACTCCAACTAGATTACAAAGTTTAATAAGCAACTCCATAATCAGTAATCACGGATGAAGTATCCGGACAGGTAAACGAACTCAAAAAAAAATTATATTGCCTATGTTACTCGCGGGACCACTACGAATCGATTGACACCTTATTTATTAAAATCGGACCAGTAGTTTAACCGCTACTAGGGAACGTACATATCTACATACATGCTGCCAAAATCATTACCCTTCCTTTTGGCTTCGCCGAAGTCGGGTAAAAAGAAATGGAACATAAGCTTAGAAAGGAAGATCAAAGATAGGTGTTTAAAATTTAATTTAATCATTTGTACGAATACCTACATAATATATCTTAAGTCAAAGTTATATTCCAACAATATCCGTTAATACAGTCTACTGTCTAGGTTACCAGCAAATAGTGGAAATGCTCGGAAGCTCCCATGCGTAAACTAAGTCCCTTATCAGAGCCGACCACCGCCGTACCTACAATAGTTTAGCAAACTTAGGTATATTGTATTTCCTGACCGTATTGGTGTGGTGTAATGAGTGTTTGTATCTCGTGCAAGTTTTAACTTCATTGCGCGAATTAACATCTTATAATACCTACTTTCAACAATATAAATAATTATGAAGGCTAAATTAACGGAGTTTTTGACTTTGTGTTTTTGAAAATATTTCATACTTTTATACTTAGATTTTTATTTTATTATACACAAATTTAATGCACATCCACTACCCAGGAATAATGAAAACATTTTGTTCCCTCGACCAACGCGCTCAACCACTGCGCTACGGAGGTCGACTGTTACCAAAATATTAACACGTAGGTACTTATTAAGGTAATACTTCGGGGGTGACTTCGGTATCAGTCGCCTCAGCACGAACAATTTGAAAAAATAGTGTAAGTACTATTTTAGGACAGAACAAGTAGATTATAAGGACCATGCCTATACAATTTAATTCGATAACTAACAACGATACTCATACTTTTACGCTAATTGCTTTTGCTTGGGCTACTGTACGGTAGTCAGTATTGGTTAGCAAGGTCAGCACGGCTATTGTGATGCAGTTAAACCAGATTGAGCTGGACACTGGTCTAGATGAGTTCAATGCGCTGGGCTACGATCTTTGCACTTCTTTGCATGGACTCTCTTCAATACTGTTTATCAAGATTGAAGATAGTCAACGAACAGTTATTATGAAAGAGTGTGCATTCAGCTTAGTCCGGTTTTTTTTTTACAGTACATACTAATTTAAATGAATGTTTTTTATTACTATATAAGTATACAAAGTTTTAAAAAATATTAAAAATTTATTACCTGGTACATAACTTTTGTATTTAGATTCATTATGTATAATATAATCTACTGAATGTATTTCCCTTCTTTAAATATGAAGTGTCTATTTAAATTCGCGGCGTTCTACAGCGACCGACGATCGATCGGTGATCTAGATCTATAGATGTTCATTTTATGAAATTAAGTAATTAATATAAAATTAATAATATGGCACCGGCCATACAATACGAACCAAAAAAATATTTCGCCGATACAACACTTAGCTGCTGCGTTGCTGCGCGACGTAAGCCAGTAAGAGAGTGGCTAGCGGCCGGCAGATTACGTAAAATAGCCATTATCAAAATTGCGCAATCGACGCGCAATCGATTGCTGAACGTCAAAAAAAGGGCTATTCGCACGTTGTTGTGTATGAATACACAATGCACGTTAGCAAACAATTCAGTGCCAATCGTAGGTACTATTAATTAAATATTACTTCAAATAGCAATAATGCCAAATTCGTTTTTCTGAAAGTTAAACTTCTCTTCTGTTTAATGTTTTATTGTACTTTTTCTGGTATTAATATTAGGTCCTTACATATGAAATTGGCGTCTTGTCGTACTGGCCACTTTGATCTTAAATATATCCTTTTTGGTTAGGAATTCCAAATTCAAATTTAAACAGCTATTTACTCATGCATTTGTGTTTTGAAAACCGTAATTCATTTGTTTTTTTCTCTTTTGTTTTTTTTCTACGTCAATTATTTCACAAAATGGAAAACTTAAAATATCGCATTATTTTCGAGTACGAGTTCCACCGTGGCACCAGTGCTGCAGAAACGGCTCGAAGGATTAATGATGTGTATGCGGGTGGTGTCGCAAAAGATATCACGGTGTGTTTTTGGTTTCAACGCTTTCGTTCTCGAAATTTCGACCTGCAGAACTAGCCAAACGGACCAAACGGACGGCCGGAGACCAAGGTCGATAATGATGAGTTGAAGGCTATTGTGGAAGCATCGAAAACCACATCAGAGTTAGCTCCATGCTGCGGTGTTAGTGACAAAACCGTTTTAATCCACTTGAAGCAAATTGGGAAGGTGAAAAGCTTGAAAGGTGGGTACCTCATGAATTGAGTGAAGCAAACCGACAAACGCGCGTTGACTGCTGCGTTACATTGCTCACTCGGCACAATAATGAAGGAATTTTAAATCGGATCATTACATGTGATAAAAAGTGGATCCTGTACGATAATCGTAAACGACCATCGCAATGGCTGAACCCTGGTGAACCAGCAAAGTCTTGCCCCAAGCGAAAATTGACTCAAAAAAAGGTACTTGTAAGCGTTTGGTGGACTAGTGCCGGTGTCGTTCACTATAGCTTTCTTAAATCTGGTCAGACAATTACGGCTGATGTCTATTGTGAGCAACTGCAAACCATGATGGAAAAGCTCACCGTTAAACAACTGAGACTTGTCCATCGCTCTACGCCACTGCTGCTTCAAGACAACGCTAGACCACACACGGCCCAACAGACGGCTACCAATTTAGAGGAGCTTCAATTGGAATGTCTAAGACATCCACCGTACTCTCCGGACCTTGCTCCAACAGATTACCATTTTTTTCGAAATTTGGATAACTTCTTGCAAGGAAAAAAATTAATTTCCCATGAGGCAGTCCAAACCACTTTCAAAGATTTCATTGATTCTCGTCCGAATGGTTTTTTTAGTAAAGGGATCAATGAACTACCTATAAGATGGCAAAAGTGTATAGATAGCAATGGTACATACTTTGATTAATAAAATATATTTTAATATGAAAAAATCGCCTTTATGTTCCTCCCATACAAAATGCCAATTTCATATGTAAGGACCTAATACTATTTAATCGTCGATAAAGATCAAAAGAAAAATATGCGCAATTTTTGTGATTGCATTGCTTTTGCGTACGTAATAAGCCTGCTGGGCGGCAAAATTCATCGCTAGACTTGACAGGGTGGTAAGTAGTGCCTATTCGCACCGCAACCTCACCGCACGCCGCAAAATTCGAGGCAGAGGCCCGTATAAAGTGAACAGTTAGAGTGCACACTTTAACCAGGCCTCTGTCTCGAATTTTGATGTAAAGATGTCTTGGTTCATTAAGGAAAGGTTTAAAAATTCTGCGAAGTTATCTTTCGAAAAAAACGAAAATACTAGGATTTCAAGTTTCATCTTTATTTACGCTTAGCAAAAAGCAAATATTTATATTTAGTGCCTTGTAAGTTTTTTTGGTGTTTTGGATACAATTTGTATAGATCGTAATTTTTTTGTTTAAAACAGCGAAATGTAGACGTAATTGTAACGGGGATGTCGTATAAACTTTACTTTTATGCGTCCCCAGGGCGTCTGCGACGTGTTGCCTGTGGCCCGGCAGTAGTCACGCGCGTGAAATACCGTGTAAAGGTGTCGGGGGATTTTTCCCCGCGTTACCCTACATTTTATTAGTACTCTCTGATTGGATTTTTATTACCTACTTTATTGTCAAACTTTTGGTAAGAAAACGAGACTTTCCCAAGTAACCGTAGGTACTCAACAATTTTTTCTACGACAGTCGCGCGTACTACAGTCTTTTACTTTGAAAATGTGGCTATATTTGATTATTATTGACCACAATTAATCTTCTTTTAAACTGAGCGTGGCTGGCAAAAATAATATTACAAGTCACTTGGCAGTAGCGGATTGACCCACAAACAATTTGAATAATAGATAACTCCTGGAGTAGCACGTTGCTTTAGTTTTAAAACTAGGCCTAGCTCTAAAAAAAGAGAAACGTACAATTGAATGCAGACCAGCATCAGCCTTGTGTGTGTCGTCTCTCAAAGGCACTGCATGTCAAACACCCATAGGCAAACAAAACTTTACGCGTAGATATACAGAAACAATTTTTATCTACATAATGACTACACAAAAGTCATAACATTTTTTTCTGGTGTCTTGTAAAACGGGCGAAAGAGTGCCAATAATCTTTGTAAGTGATGCTGCCACAAAGAGTTACAAAAACTTACAACCTACAAGTGTGTGTTAAGCCCAAATTTTACTAATGGTCACGACTCACGATGGTATATATTTATTATATAAAATAAATTTGATGTTATAGCTGATAAGAAAACTTTGTTATGTAAGATATTTTCAACGCTCTTTATTCGTAAAAGCAAGAATAGAAACATGAAACACTAAATAGTTTTCTGTTTCCTCAATGTAGAGAATTAGGTAAGTATCTTAGTGAAAATAATGATTACTTTGCATTATACACCATGTAAAAACTAAAGCCGCTTAAGCTACATAGTACCAGTGTTGCTAACTTGTGGTTTTTTCCCTAAATAAAAGGGAATGAATATTTAAAAGTAAATTTGATATGGTTTTGTTTACTAGTCCTTATGAAATTCCGCTATCGAACAACTATATCGACAGGCTATTTCAAAGTAAGAACCCCGAACTTAATAATCATCAGAAATCAGAAATTTATTTTATGAAATAAGCAGTGCTTTCGTCGTCTTTCTTTGTACATTTTACTATTGCAAATGTATTTCTTGTGTGCAAATAATTTTTAAAAAATCATTTAATAATTAATTAGGTACAATTTTTTGTGGTTTTTTACTTAAGTTTGGGATTAATTTATTTTAGAGTTAGTAACACTGGTGTAGCTCCTCTGTGCTAGCTGATAAACTGGTACAGGGTGATGTATAACAGAGCTTTTAGTGTTTCTCGCACCTGCACTCTCTATTTATCTTCAAAATCTGTTCTTCGTATGTATAGAGCCTTAGTTCCTTGTAGTTGTACACTTGAGGGTGTTGAGTACGTCAATAGAAATTCGAACTTCTTACTGCTATTAGAAATGTAAATGAAGCGATCTTTATGTTTTGGTATGCGTATTGCGTTTGTTGTATATTAACTGTAATGACTGTTAGTATTAATTAATTTAAATTTTATCACAAGAAGATTATTCATGTTGCGATCATCAACATCACCATAAGAGTCAAACGCCTATTAGTATCCATCTATTTTATATTATGGGGCTTAAGATTTTCAGAACATTTCACAATATTTCAAGTGTACGAGCATTCATTATCTTCATATGAATGACAATAGATATGTTCTGGGCGCAACAAAAAGCGAAGCGACTGGGTGACAGGAGCGGGTCGGCAAGAGTAATAATGATAAATTGATAGGTAAGTGACCGTCCGAGTTAAGACTCAAACTCAATTTACCGCAAGCGAGTCTAATCGGATCAGAGCGAGCGGAGTCGACGGAAGTTCCTCTCACGGCGGTATTAAAATGGATAATCTCCTTAGTTTCTAGATTTATTATTTTACATCAGGATGAAAATGTTTGATGTAAATACTACTATGTTATAATAATGCCTCCTACACTGACTTCGGTAACGGTGGTCGGTTCGATTAAAACGAGACCAGCTACGCAGGAGTTATTTTATAGTGCCCAAGTGTAGACGCAATACGGAAAAGTACTTTACTTTTATTCATTCTCGTAGACCAGTGGGACGGATAACCGATACAACTGGCTAGAGATCAGGCGCAGAACCAACTTTTTATATGCCCATGCCTAACTTGAAAAAAACACTTTTTATTGTTCCAACGCGGGATTCAAACCCACGATAACTAAGTCGAGAGCTAGACTCTAAACCATCTCTATGATAGTGGAATATTTTTATTGCTAATTTACATAATATAATGTTATAAATACCTATCACCTAACTAGAACTCTAATTAGGTGATAGGTATATTCTTAATAATAGCATAAACATTATTAGTTCTATAATTTGCAAACATATCTGACGCTAAGCAGATCCTATAGTATAGTATAATATTAAACGCGTGTTTTGATATTCCATCCTAGTAAGTTATTTGCCTACTCAGTGAACCTAATCATTCGAACGATTACCCCCCTAACAGTGTACACATAGCTTTAATTAATTATTCCGCCACTGAAAACATCGAATATTAAAGTAAAATTTAGTTCAACTGCCAATTGTTTCCATGTAGAGTATGTACTTAATATGAACAATAATTTTACTCAAATTGACTCTACATGTTTGCTCGTGCTTAGCACCAAATTTCGCGAAAAAGCTAAAACATGTTTGCACGTTGGATCTAAAAGCATTTTTCATCGAAGAGATAAAATTTGTATGTACAATGTATATTATGTTTACCGAGTATTGATTAAAACAGTGAAAAACGTGCTGGCATGATTGTGAATAGTAAAGTCAACTACCTAAATATGAGATAATATGGCATACTTCTTGTACTGTAAAAAATAGTAGATATTTTTATATTGGATAATATTAATTCATAAAAATCTTCCCGGCGAAAGAAACCTGTGTTTATATTATATTATTACTCTAACAGCCTACCTAGAGCTTGGTGCTCTAGATCCTACTTTTTAGGCCGAATGTGCCTATAATATCTGGCTAATATTGTGGAGTATAAACGCGAGTTTGCACCAAATTCATAGGAGAACTATTAGTACATAATTCTGGGTAATAAATGATCGCCGGCATCTAGACACCTACGGTTATGCAGGATAATATCTCAAAACAGCGCGGCTAATAGCGTCGTGTCGTCACACAAATACGCGCACACGTATTTCGACTCTATGCACTTGTGATATGGTACATTTTATTTTTATAATAACGTGCTCATCCTAATTGACACAACGATTTCAATCGAGGCAAAGAAGGTCAGCAGGAGCAGGGTTTAGGTACGATATTCGTGTGAAGCGGTATACGTATGCAGTTGCGGCTGCACCGGGGTAGGAACTACCCCGAGACCTCCAGTCTCCCTTTCGCCTGCGACGAGGGCGCTCGTGTTGTTCCGGACACGACTATAGAATCTACTGTAGCCGCCGCTATCAGGTTAGTAAAATACACTTTATTGCCGAGCGGTATACTAGTCTAAATATACCGCAATTCAGTAGAATTATTGATCGAATATTTTATGTAGAATACACGATCCAAATGCATTAGGATTATGAAAGTCTCGCGACTTTTGAAATTATCAAACATAAAGATCCCTGTTTTATGACTGTCTGGCTAGATATTTTTATGCCGCTTATGGTAATACCGTGGCATGTTTCGTGTTTTACATATTATATTATATAAAATGAGGCCGAAACTAGAGAAATCTTTTTATCGACTGTATAAAAATGAGCCGGTAAATACTGTGTGGGTTGAGGTACCGAATACATACATATTTTGTGTTTCAGAGTTAGATGAATAATATTTTTATTAAACTTTTATATGATCATTAATATAAATAAATTAGACTTGAGAAGTTCAAGGTATCAAAAATAATATTGAAACATCTGTTTAATAATAATCCTGTAAAAAGATTTTACAAAGATTTAAGATGTTCTTAATTAATATCTATCAGTATAGGTATATTTTTTTTTATCTTACCGATTTAATAAAAATACTTTTTATGACATTGGTCTAAATAATTATTATTTATTGAAATGTTTTTTCGAGTGTACGGGAATTTTTTCATCTGTGTTAGGGCGGTAATCTCGGGAACTTAGGAACGGATTGTCCGCGTTGGAACCAGCGGGAGGGATTTGAGGGGATGATTTATGTGTATAATTCATGAACATTGTTCATATATACTGGAATATGTTGTTCGATCATACAAGGGGATTCGGTTACATGGAATGTATTTAATATAATATAGGCAGATTTCTAACACTCCTGAAAAATCTATACCAATACTATTATAATGGTAAACATAATATTATAATTACGTGTGTTACTTTTATTCACTTTAACCGGTTCAATTCTTAGCTGTGAATTATTTTTTTAAATTAAGTTTATAAAAAATATACCTAGTTAAATAATAAAAAAACCAATTAACTATATCTTTAACTTTTATCAAAAAACGGGCTCGTGAGTCATGACGTGGTTGTGAGCCATTTGAGTGATTTCTCTACTCAAGTTTCCGATTTTATCCACCATGACCACCGGGAAAGTTATTACTAAATAAAATGAACTATCTCGATGAATATCTAAACAAAAGACCAAAGATCACAGTTTTAAATTAAAAACTAATTAAAAAGATAAAACTTTAAAACAGTTTATGAAATACAAACAAATATTATACAGAAAGCGATTAAGTTGAGAACTAATTAATAATTTCTTATAACTTAGCTTGTTGTTACCTTGGTTTTAACTATCAATTCAGGGAGAATCTTATTAAAAAACTTTGCTTTTATTGTCGCGCCGCGGCGCGGTCGCCACTCAGACGAAAGATAAATTCATTATGAGCCAACTTATTCATACAATTTCATTAAAAACCATTCATCCCGCAAGTCTACAAGAAAGCTAATTTATTATAATTATAACACGATGAAATTGTATTCCTGTTATAAATTTATTCTTTGTTTCTCAAAGACAATTTAAGAAAATTAACGTAGAGTATGATTTACTATCTATCTCCTAATAAAATATATATAATCTTAATCTATAAAAGACCGCCTTAGTTCTGTGTCATGGGCCTTTATGGGGGTTGATAGCGTCTGGCTGCCACTTTTGGGCCCGTTGTTGTGACCGATTCCAATAAGCTATTGATAGATAGGTAATCGACTGGTCTCTAATAAGGTACCGAACCACTGCATACTTTTTGTGACCGTCATCTTGTAGATGAAAAAAGAACACACGCTGCTTTCAATAGTGCAACGCACATGTACTACAAAAAGTAGTTCATATTTGTATGGTGGAATAATCTGTGACAAAACAGGTATAAGCCGTATAAGAATCGGCTTACAAAAAGGTCTTTGTAGTCGTAGGTCTTGGGAAGGCACACTTAAAGTAAGGAGCCATCCTATTCACGTGCGCAGCTTAATTTAACTATCGTTTTAACGCTTATTTTCGTTGCGCAAACTACCAAAATTAACTGCTAAACTGTAGTTACTACGTCCTAACTCCCACATTCTATACATAAAACCTGTTAGTACTATAAGAAGCAGCGGAGCTTCGTTTGTAAGTTAGCAGTAACTTACTTTTATTACATTTTACAGTTTCTTCAACGAACATAAATTCCGTCTTATTATTTATCTAGTATATGCTAAAAAAAGTGCTTCTCTTCATTAGGAGTATACCTTTTAAAAGACCAAGACTAATAATATATTTTACTATATTCTACATAATAAAATAAATATATTTATAAATTAAAATAACTAAAATAGCCCTCAGTAATATTGTTATTCGTTACAAAATATTTAACTTTTTTTTTAGAAAACATCTAATACCTAATTTAGAATAGATAGGTTCATAGGAACATAAATGTACTAATTCCACCAAAACCATTTTCATGTAAAAATGTTGCCAAGACGAATCTACATAGCTTACCCTGTAAAGTTATCAGATATCGTATAAAGCCAAGCTCTCAATACTACACGCTCTAAACCTACAAGCTCTACACTACACTTAAATCAAAACTATGAAAAAATGGTCAGATCTCATATAGAGCCAAGATTCTTGATATATGCGCCCTTACTTTACCAGGCCTAACTTCACATACTCTACATTTCAGTCAGAACGTGATGTTTGGCCGTTTTATCTTGAAGTTTTTTACTATTTCGCATCATCTGAACCAAAGTTAGAAGAGTTCAAAAAACGACGAAACCTTTCGAGAAAAGGTAGTACTCTTGCGCTCCGCTTAGCTCGTCTTGGCGGGGCACTACCGTACCCCCAGATCTTAGCTAACGCCTGTACAAGGTACTAAGTTATATTGTTGTCAACGTATTTTTATTTATGTAGGTTGCTAATAAAGTTTTTGAAGTTAAAGTTTGAAGTTGAAGTATAACAGCAGTAATGTTTCTTGCCTATGTGCCTACATTTAGGACTCCAACTACCCCATGGGTTCGATTTGGCTTGTATTTAGATTTTCCATGGTTGAGATCACTATGTTGTAACAATGCTTGTAAGTTGTAACAATATTAATTATGTGACGCGACAGACGTTGTACTGTCTTAACTATGACTATTTTGCCTACATACCCTATACCTATATCTAACAACCGAGTACCTACCGACCTATCTATATAATCTACATATATGTATAAGCGCCTCCGTGGTTATGGTCTAGTGGTTCTGAGCTTCGCTCTTGACCCGGAGATCGTGGGTTCGATTCCCGCGTTGGAACAACAAAAAATGTTGTTTTCAAGTTTGGTTAGGACAATGCAGGCTGATCACCTGATTGTCTCACTAGAAAGATGATCCACGCGTCGGATGGGGATCTAAAAATTCGGTCCTGCACCTGTTCTCTCGCCAGTCGTGTCGGTTTACCGTCCCACTAGGTTATGAGAGTAAAAGGAAGAGAGAATGTCTTTGTGTATTGCGCACACACTTGGGCACTATAAAAATAGCTCCTGCGTAGCTGGCCTGGTTTCAATGAAATCGGCTACCGACACCGAAATCGGTGACGGGAGCTATATAATGCTGTCTACTTTGGCCTCCCGATTTTTAGGTAAAATAACTATCAATTACCGCGGATTACAACATTAGGACTTTATTATGGTTTCCGTCGGTATACAAAATAATTTCAGATGAAAGCTAAAGACAGAAAATATATGTTTAAAAATGGTAACTAAATATGTAGTATACCTTCTACCTTATAGATTTTAGGAACTGTAAACCAAAAGGTTCGGTACAAGATACCCAAACATTTAATATCCTCTGAAATCCTACAGAGATGTACCTTCTACAGAAATCAATTTACATAGGACGAATTATTGGTACAGTCAGTGAAATAGGCGTATCGGAGCGGAACAGCGTCCATGAATATTCATGTTCGGAACTTCCAGACACCACTCAATACACTACAGCCTCAGCGTGGAGGTGCATATTGATCGTTCTGTCTGTGTTGCTCAATGTACTTTAGTTGATTGTCATAATCGCATCTCTAAGAAAAACCGAGTAATTATCCTAGGGATAGACTTAAGTTTAGAAATAGAACGAGGTATATTGTAACAATTTAAAAATATACTCGTAGACAGGATAGTTAGTACCCGCGTCCGAATAACATAACTTGGATCCAAAGTTTATTTCAAGATTACATTTTTCTATCGATTGAAATACCGAGTAGTTTTATCTCAATTTGGAAGTTTGATTTCTATTATATTCATTTGGCACTACGTTTTACTTCGATCAGCATACCTGGGTTATAAATAATTCACCAAGGGACCAAGTTTTTTCCTGATAAGTCTACATAAATATCTACAATAATATTATAAAGAGGAAAGATTTGTATTTTTGTATGTAACGACTTAACTCAAAAAGTACTAGACCGATTTTAATAATTATTTTTTCATTAGAAAGCTACATTATCACTGAGTAACATAGGCTATATAAAAGTCAATTGCAGTTCGTTAGTCTCGCTAAAACTCGAGATCAGCTGAACTGATTCGGCTATTTTTGGTCTTGAAATATTTGTGGAAGTCCCGGGAAGGTTTACATGGTTTCCATGCTCAACGAAGTGGGCACGAGTCAGCTAGTATAATATATAGCTATATAAGGTACTAGCTGTGCCCGCGACTCCGTACGCGTGGAAAAGTAATTTAGGGCAGTGTTATAATAAATCTGTTTTAAAAATATTTTTAGTTATAAAAACTGTCATCGAGGTATTTAAAAAACTACTTTATGTTAACAATTCCTACTACCAGCTTGACAAACGACCGTGTATAATTACTATAATGCGAACGGGACTACTTGATAGTACGCTCACATACACGACGAACATCTAGTACTAAGATTTGTATGGATTTTGCGCCGCAGTGACTGCAGACGATGATCGTTTCCACGCCGACGCTGCTGGTGTGGCGACAATGATATTAAGACAGCGCGCCGCAAAATTTTGCGGTATTTTAGCCTTTAGGTGCGTAAGTCCGACTCGCACTTGCCCGGATTTTTATATTTTATTAATAACCAAACATGTAGGTACTGATTATAAATCACTTCACTGTTAAAGTACTGATTTTATACAGAAAAGTAGCAAAATATAGAAAGTCCCAAAAGAAAGAAAACAAACCTAAGTTGTACCTAACAAAAACCATTCGGTCCATGATAAAAACTAAGAAATAAAAATATCAAGAAAAACATAAATGTAACTTATATTGACATTACTTTTTTAGTTTAACTGTAAACACAATACTTATGTTAATCAAAATTTTATGTATTATGCAGTTATCGAATACATCGCACCTTTAATAAAACAACGAAATAACTCAAAATTTACATTTTGTGGGAAAACGCATTTAAAGTTTTACGTGTTCGCAGAGTACACTTCAAAAAATTGTATTTAAAATATCTGAACCGCTATGTCAATTCTAAAGACTTTGATAGATAATTTGTTTAATTAGCTATCAGATTACGCTAGTATTATTTATTTATTATAATTAGAAATTATGAAAAAATAATTTTTAAAATAAAGTTCGCAGTTAATTCACTTTATTACAAAACGTTTTTCATACTAAAATGATGCAATTGTAATTATTGCAGTTTAATGTTGATATTATTTTAAGAAAATCAAACATTAAGACTTATTTTAGTATTGAAGTAAAAAGCAAAAAAAATTTGGGTTTATACCAAATTAGTAACTACTTTTTTAAAATAAATATAGAGCATTTTTTTTAGCATTAATATGATAATATAATAGTAATTAGTAAAAAACACATAACTTTAAATTATTCCTTATTATTAAAATCAGTATTTTAGCTAAACTTCTAAATAATAGAAATAATAACATAAAATGTATGGCACATTAACATTTATAATACAAAAAACAATATTACTTCTTATTTCTTCAACCCTTGTTTAGTTATAGATAACTCTTTCTATGACCTTTAATATAAAATAATACAATATAATCTAATAGAACTGCTTTAATAATTTAATGAGCACCTTATGCAAGATAATATATCTAATAAAAATACTTATTTTGTAAATAAAGCTTCTTGCGCAAATACGCTGAAAATTTTAGTACTTTCAAATATTTTTTCTTAATACTGGTCTTATTGAAATATCCTTATACAAATTGAATACGCTCCTTTCTCGCCATACAAATAGTTATAATATAAGTTATAATTAGTTAGGTATACGAAGTCTTAAAGTATGTTAATATCAAAACCGATGTTTGTTGAAAAATTATATCCCCAATCTTCTTTTAAAGCTTTCAAATCGTGAGACGAATTCAAGCACGTTTAAAGCAGATGTAGATTTTTTTATCCGATTGCTGCGAAGACTAGGAGTTGTTTAGTTACTTACTACGTAATGGTTAATTTAATGATAGATTTAATGTGGAAACAGAAAAACATAAAATAAAAAAGTTTAAAAACTATAACCCGACTTCGCTAAAAAGGGTTTAGAAAAGCTGAAACAAATTCCAGCCTTTTAGACCCCTTTTAGTTTTTAATTTTTTTTTAATTTTTAATTAAAGTTACATCAAATTGAATATTATAATGTAAAGAGAAGAACGCGCAGATTATTTATTGTTTTGGCACCTCATATTAATTACATATTTACTATAACGCTAGTTGCGTCACACGATTAACGATGTCCATATAAGTCACTAAATAGATTAGTTTTAATCCTGGTCAGGTCTTAGGTCAACGACCAGTGCGTTCGTGTGTGCGACTAGGAGCCCGCGAGCACTAGCAAAATAAGATTCACTCCTTTTGGTCATTTTAGACCTTTGAATTTTTTTTTAAGTTATGTTAAGTAATTCATATTATGAGGTGCCAAAACAAAAAATCCTCTACGCGTCATTCTCCTCACACTACGCATATTCGGCTAATATACCTACATGCTATAATATTAATGAGTTATAATACTTTAGGGTGTGTATGGGTCCCGTATACAGAATTTACTGTGAAAGTACCAGCTCTGAAAGAGGTACTTTTGTATAGAAAAATGTATGAAGTTGGGACATTTCTCATACAAACATGAAAGTCAAAAGTAAGTCTTTCAGCGCTGGTACTTTCACAGTATACTCTACTTATATTATCTAGTATTATCACTCATTTATTTTACACCTTGTATGAATCAAGAATCATTCTGTTTATCGGACCCAAACTTAAATTTCTTAATATTTCTTTCGCCATGAGACTATGAATGCTATCTTCAGGCTTCGTTATGGGTATGGCCCCGAATTAAAAATGTATTTGTATATTACACATACATACACCTTTATATTTAGTGTTTGCACCATAGAATTTATAGAATCAAATAAGAAGGAGCTCGATTGATAAAAAATATAAATGTTTTTGAGACTGAACGTTTACGACAGTTGGATCTATATCACTAAGATCTACATAACTTCCATCAGTATACAAAAGAGATATTTCATAACTTTTATCCAGTCTGCGATTTCTAGTAGGATGATAGTTTGATACCTGAAATATTAATAATATATTATCATAATTAGTTCGCTATAGAATAATCTATTAAATTATCCATAATCAAACGTCTGACGATACATAGATACGATTGTACTGGTATGCGCAGGAGTGTTTTCTATAACATCTTCATCAGTTTCATCAATAACTACCTACTAATGTAGTTAGTATTATTTCAAGACAAGGGCTGTAATGTTTCTTGTCCTTCTTGTTTTTAATAATCATAATCAGTAGTCGTCCAGTTCGTCCTCAAGCTCAAGTTCTGAACTTGAGCTTGAGGACGAACTGGACGACCAGCGTGAGCTTTCGAAGATAATCAAGAGGCTCCTCCTTGATGTTGATTCCTAGCTTTGGCCTCGGTGTTAAAATTTTATGTAAAGTTATATTTCACTATTCTTTTTTTTTTACTATGACTGTTAGTAAATACATAAAATAATAATCTATAATTTTTAATGTGCTCAGCTGTGCTGTCATTATTATTTGGTATCTGAAATAATAAATACCTACATATTAAACCTAACAATTTTCCTTCGAAGATGTCATTACTGAACCTGTTAATAAAAAGCCCGGGTTAGTATAAAAATAGGTGTAAAATAAATAGTTTTAATAAGACAATTAAAGCTGTGCTGAGGATTGCCTTTCCACAGTACATTTATATAAAATGTACCTAAATAGTTAGTAGGTATATAATATAAAATCTTAATGAGATAGGCCAATACCTTTTCTTAAATCGGCAAAAAATTCAGCAAGTAACTGAAATAACTTTAACAAAAACAAAAAGTATACAATGTATTTAATAAAAAACAAAATCAATTCCAAAAGCATTCTGCATCCGCATGACCCTATACTACAATAAGGAAACAATACTTAAAATACTCATTTGTTTTGGTAAACTTTAATTAGATAATAGGCCTAATTTCAAATATTACTTAAATAATATAAAAATAATTTCGAAAAAACAGCACTAAATCGGAATTATTACGTGAAGACATACGAAAAATTTGTCATAAAGTGGGGTAAGTCTCAAAGCAATCATTATTTCATTTAAAAAGTAATAAATAAAGTACTTACCTCTTTGTAAAACACTGATTTATTCAGTATTAATCCGCTTTAACACAAATTAACGTGTCGTGAGGATTTGTAAAAAAGAGACGGACTATCATCTGTACTCGTCATTTTCGTCATATTGAAGCGGCTGTTCGAGTGAACTAACGCAGCTTGCAAAGTTATTTCACTTTTTGATAAAATCTCGAAAAACACGAATTTTGAGTTATTTCGTTGTTTTATTAAAGGTGCGACATACCTAATTTGGACAAAGAGGACTATAAAATGTACAGTAATAGTAGGCTGTAGTATGAATTTTAACGGACGGAATGAGAACTATAATATTCAATGCAAAATATTATTATACATTGCTAATGATGCACGCTGAGTTTAAATCTCGGATAACGTATTGTATAAATGTAGGTACCTACTCAACTTTGCTATAATTGTATTAAAAGTACGGCATTTGGCGTATAGATGTCGCTATTATGGTCTGCTCTGCATCGCGCTATCGCTTGTAAGATAGATTTGTATATGAGAATACTCTATAAATATTATGATATTTGGCAAAAAAACCCATAATAATCTGTTAACACATATCCAGGACAGGCCGCAAAAGGCTAGAATTTCAAAAGGTATCTCGATTGGAATCGAGTTGTATCAACAGTTTTCCCCTGTAACACAGTTTAGTAACTATCAAGATGTTTTTTAACGTATGTATATATTATAAAATAGAAAAAACAAAATAAAGAGCAATATATTTATGAAAATCTTAAAACTGTTTTTAAAATTCCGTACCTCAAAAGGAAAAAACGAAACACATATTATAAGATCATTTCCATGTCCGTCTGTCTGTCAAGACCCTTTTACTCAGAAACGCGTGTAGGTAATAAGATGAAAATTATATAAAATACTCAGGATACCTACTGTTCCTTGAAGCAGTGAAAAAATCAGACCTCTTAGCCAATGCAACCAAAAGC
Source organism: Celastrina argiolus (assembly GCA_905187575.2). Classification (NCBI taxonomy): domain Eukaryota; kingdom Metazoa; phylum Arthropoda; class Insecta; order Lepidoptera; family Lycaenidae; genus Celastrina; species Celastrina argiolus. The sequence goes on along the minus strand of LR994582.1, from coordinate 11,024,777 downwards.
AGTTGCTTAGGTATGTCGCTAAATTTCGTCATTTTCGACACTCGTAAGGGAATCAAAACCTAAAGGGTACTTCCCGTGAACTCAAAATATTTCATCATAAAATTTGAATCCAAGCAACGTCTAAAACCATACGTTTTTAGTAACATTATATATATAGTAAAAATATTTTGATTTTTTTTTTAAACTTAGTACCGTTTGTCATGAATGTGTATAATTGAAACTTGAAACTTATAACAAATACTTAGGTCTCTAATATGTTCAAGCTGTAACCAAATCAAAATTCTATGTCAATCAGGTTTGTATGGAGCTCTCGGTGCGCAAGTCCAACTCCCACTTGGCCGGTTTTTATTTATTTACTTATTACTAACCTACGCTAACAAATATGCATACAGTACCTACTTATCACAAAGGACTTTACAGTAAAAGTACTAACTGATTTTATACTATAAACTTTCGTAATAAACTCAAGAAAAAAAATCTTAGATTGTCTACCTAGCAAGCCTAAAAACAAAAAATAAAAGTCACACCCGCGGCCCCGGTGCGTTTGCTGCGAATACAATTTGAAGCGGCGCGACGGCGCGCGGCTCCCGGGCCCGCCGCGCGCTTCCTACAAACGTCCAGCAAAAACGACATGATCTATTAAAATTGTCATAACTTTTTTATTTATGAACCGATTTACATAAAACAAACACTAAATGTTAAGTGAAGCTTGCCGCAATATATTAGTGAAAAGTACATCTTAATCGGATAAGCCGTTTCTGAGATTAGCGTGCACAAACCCACAGACAAACAGACAAACAGACAAACAGACAAACAGACAAACAGACAAAAATTTCAAAAATCATAGTTTTGGGTACTATTGCGTAAATAAAGGTCCCCTATCATATTTTTTTTCAAATATCTTCAATGTACAGACACGACTCCTCTACAGATTTATTATATGTATAGAGTATAGATTTTATGATTACTGAATACCTACTTAGCAATAAAATATAAATACTATACGTGTACTCCTGAGTCCTGTCTCCTGTGTACACGTAGATTATTATCTACCTCGTTCGCAACTCCGAGCAGGAAGATAAGAAATGATTGAGTCAAGATTACCTACCTACTGCCAATCTACATAATAAGCACTTGTTTATTCTTTTTGCCTGGAGAGTGGAGAAAAACTAAATAAAGGATCGAGAATCGACTATCACGCAGGTTCAATTCGATTTTAAGAGTGACTGTGACAGAATAAAATGTAAAGAATTCATGCAAATCCAAAATAAGTAATAACATATTTAAAAAAGCTGATTTAAAATTATTATGATGTCCATCAAAATACAACATATATATTCTATACCTACACGCCTTATACATGAAGGCAAAATAATCGCCTTAAATTTGAAAAAATAGAGTGCTAACTTATTTTAATAAAATTGCTAGAATTTCGCGCCGCGCTGGCGAACTAAAAGCACTGGAACTTTCTCTAGCATTGAATTCGAATTTCTCTTTTGTGACGAACGTATTAATGGACAGTAGAAACTTAATTATTATGCATATTATTATTATAACTATAATTTCTTTTAAGTCTATGTACAAAGCAATTAAAATTTTACTTTGCGAATAAGTTTTTATTCGTAACAACCCGATTTTATAAAGCTTAAACTCCGTGGTCCAGTAGTAAAGAGCTTGGCTCCCGACCCAGAGTTCGTAGGTTCGATTCCCGCGTTGGAACAACAAAAATGTTCATTCCAAGTTTGACAATGCTGGCTGATCAGTTATTTAACTGACATGAAAAATGATACATGCGTCGGAGTCTTTTGCATTGCGTACACATTTGGGGACTATAAAAAACAGTTTAAACGAAATATGCCACTGAAACTGAAATTAGTGTGGAGAGCTAATAATATTTATAATCCTTATAGGTATCTAGGTAATTATGGCTATTGCGTACTTGCCAAAGATACCTACATATTAACACTATCAACAGTGGTAAAATTATCTAAAATATTTTGTTTCTTATTAAGAATTGGAGGATATTTCAGCCAACAATATAGATTATATTTAAATGTAAAATAAACAGCCGACAATGTCGACATTTTTCCTTTTTTGTTTCCACCATTTTGCCCGAGGCTGTGTTTTAAGCGGGGCCTGATTATAAAAGTTTGCCTTTATCGTACGTAAAGCTTTTACAGCGACGTTATGTGCCAACTGCCAACTGCGATGAAAAGCTAAGAAAACAAACGGTTTCCAACAATAAATCGTGAATAATACGTATTTAACCTCATGTAATTACGGAATTCGTAAGGTTTGTTTTTATGATTTAGGAGTTGGAATATTAAATGATATTGCGAATAATTTAGATTCTTAATTGACTTTATTATTGAAAAGCTGCAAAGAGGTTCGGAATTGAATGTACCTAATGTAATAAAACATTTAGTCACCCCTATACAGGTTATAATTTTAATGAGTGAGAATACTTTAGGGTATGTATGGGTCCCGTATAGTTTACTGTCAAAGTACCAGCGCTGAAAGAGGTATTTTTTTTTAATTATTGTATAGGAAAATTTATGATGTTGGGGCGTTTCTCATACAAACATGAAAGTAAAAAGTAAGTCTTTCAGCGCTGGGACTTTCACAGTATACTCTACAAAGGGCCTCCTTTCCCACATACACACCCTAAAGTATTATTATATTCATTAATTATCAATTTGGGGTTAGGTTTTTTTTTTTAATCCGGCCAAGTGCTAGTCGAACTCACGCACCGAAAGTCAAAGTCAAATATTATTCACAATAAATTTTACAAAAAAAAAAATTATACAAGTTTTGTACAAAATTGTAGAAACATAATTCTTAGGTTTACCTAACACAATTCTAAGTCAACGCTTTAGTGTTTTTATAGCATATTTACGGTATTATAGATACGACGATTGTTAAGAATAAATTTCAATTTAATACCTCTATTTATTCCTTTTGAAACTTAAGTGGCAACCCTAAGAGAAGGTTGTTTTAATATTTCATTAATTAATGTTTAACACCACCAATTAATTTTAAAACTGCTGCCGTCAAACACACTGTTATGTTCGTTATTAATCTGCTCTTTATATTGAGAATAATAAATAAATTTTCCCATCAGAAATTCAAAAAAATGTTTTATAGTAGCGTGCTACGTAATTCATCCCCATTTTTTGTGGGGTATTAAATATTATGTAAGGTTACTTGTAAGCGTAATTTTTTTTTAAAGTTATTTAGAAGGTTTATGGATCGGAGTCGCGTATGTATGTTATATAGTGTCCCCCCGGCTTCATCAATAGGGGTAATGACGGTGTATTAAGGAGATTTTAGTGGGTAGATGCTGCGCCCACACTAACCATGGGTGCCGAGAAAAGTCGGCGCAACGGGGTGGAAATAAACGTCGTCTGCAGACGCTAAATTCATACAAATCTTTGTGCAACGGCGCCATGAGATCTTCGGCGCGTTTGTAAATGTAGTATCTAGTACTCCCGTTCGCGTAATATTTACAATAGCGCGCAGCATAGTATATGTAGGTATTAGGAATTGTCAGCATTTTCCTAGGAAAAAAAACGCCACATGAACCGTTCGACGCGCCGAATTGGATCCTCGGCGGCGGCGCCTTCGGAAATCAGCGCGGCGCGGCATAGCCGGCGCGGCGCCCATGACTAGTCCTCTCACCATCGCTTCGGGCGCAGCGAGTCCCACATACCCACGGTATATAGATCGGGGTCTACCTCATAAAAAAAGTTTATAAACACATCACATTTTATAATACGTGTAAAGATTCTACAATAATCGTAGTGCTACTAGCCTTGTTTCTTAGAATTTTAGTTTATATCTAGTAATTATTACTAAGCGACATTTTTTTAGCTTAGTAAGTGCCTACTACTTGTTGAACGACATTTCGTTAAATTCATGTTGAACTAGGAATTTAACGGAAAACAATTATTCGATTATATGTAAAACTGTACCGACTTACTAACACTCAAAGAAATTAAAATCGCTTCTTGTGTATAAACTTTAAAGGCAAAAAAAGACAAATAATTTCATGCTCGTGTTGCAAATTGTAAGAGAAAATTTCCTTCCAGCATCAGTCGCACGGGAATAGAGAAAATAATTTCATCTCAAGTTGTAGCACGTGGGCTAAGAATATTGGTAAAGTAATATTTGCTAGTCAAGATTGTGAGTTAAAATACATTTTTACCAAAAGCAAGGGTAATGATTTTGGCAGTATATGTATTTGGATGTATTTAGTTATATGTAGGGACAACGTGTAACAGAAATAAGTGACAAAAATATACTGTACGACAGTATATTTTTGTCACTCATTTCTGTTACACGTTGTCCCTACATATAAATTATTGAGTTACATTTTGTCTGAAACCTTTACATATCACACACGATTTTCGAGAACAATTTTAAATATTTCAGAAAACATTTCATGTATAGCTCTATCTATGTATATCTAGTCATTATGTATATCTCTATCTATTCCACACATGTATCGTGAAGTAGTATAACTACTTAAATTCGCTATTATAATTCGGCTCCAATCAGAAAAATTGATTATAGACCGATTAGTTGGCGGCATGGGATATCTTAGTCCGGCGGAATAAGTTAAGAAAAATAACTCTTTCAGTGTTGCTACTATAACAATAAAAGGAAAAAATAAAGAAAATAAATATAAAAAAATAAAAGAGATGTAAATGTATCCACTTATTTTATACGTTGTATATGAAATATGTATGGTTGTTCCACCAATAGATTGGTAATAATAACCCGGGTAACTGTATAATTTACATAGTTTGGTTTACTTTTTTATATAAAAATTGTGTGTGTAAGCTATTACAATAGCTAAGGTACATACGGGAACCATGAAACCTATTTTCCACTTGTGTGCATCAGCATATTCACAGCGGTGTACCTAATTTGTCCTCCTATACATTTCTATGGATATATAAGGTTGATGATTTAATTAATGATTGCACACCTTGGGAATAAGGTGTGCAATCATTAATGCTGTTTTAAAGAACAATTTTCAATTAGTGTTATTCAATAATATATATGGAAATAAAAAGCTTTGATTCGATTATGAGAATTCGGCATATGAACCGAATAAAATGGCGGTAAAATAGAAAACGTTTAACTAAATAGCGTATTTGCCTCCTTTGTTCTTTTATTTGAAAATAATTATTATAAATTGCTTACTCATGTGGTTGCATACATTGTATTCTAAATCTCACAGAACATCATGAATTCATTGCAACCCGTGGCATTAGCCTGTTGTAAATAAATAATAATATTTATAGTGCCTATGTACGTTGGCCGCGCGCCAGCTTCTGGCTTTGATTTTCTAATAGATAAATCTCCCCAGTGCATTCGCCTCGGCCCTACGTGACGTCGGGTGTCGTGTGTGGCGTGTGGGGTGTGGGGCGTGTCATAATCTGACACGACACCGTTCATTACAAGATTATGTGACCGATAAACTGCAAACAAAGGACGACGCTAAATAATACGTTAATGTCATAACGAGCTTACACAGGACTATGTCAATATTGTCCGTTTGCCGAAAATTTCTGCAGGATAAGTGCGAGTATGTCACTGCTTGCCGTAAATTAGTTAAGTACAATTTGTGTGGCATCGACAAAACGCCCAAGTGGCAAACAATGGTTACTAAAACCCATAAAAATTGTAGTTTAATAGTTCCTGCGAGTAGTGACAGAAACTAGCACTCAAACAGAACTTTAGGTGCATGTATCTACAAAATATTTGCTGTGTATATTTTATTCAAGGGTTGATTAAGTATAGTTCTTACGACATTATAGGGCACGCCCTAATCAATAAATTATTATCGCCATAAATAAGAAAGAAACACCGATGCCTGCTGCCTACGTATCATATGATTTTTATAGTGGGGTTAGTAGACCAAATCCGAAACAATAATTTAGATAAAGAATCGCGTATCATTAGATTTATAATATCTCAGTTTCCTTAGACAGGAATTGAACTGACTTATTTTGGTAAAAAAGCACAACTTGAAAAACTCTCGGTTAACTTTAAGATCAATTTAGAGACAATGGTTAATTTTGGACAAAATATGTATTTACTATTACTTATAGTTTTGAACTTCCCTTATTATGGTAGGTATAGACATGCCTAGTCGAAAATTCAACCTGTATGAAACAACTGAATTGAATGTACTTATTAAAAATCTAGTGAAAAGTAGTCTAAGGATTTTATTTATGTTATTAGATATCGTTATTAAAGCACTAATTATATTATCAGCAGGCTCCATTTGTATAAAGTATTTGAACTTAATTTAAAAATTTATAAAAGCGCTTGAAACGAGACAACGACGGTGAATAGTTATGAAAAATAATAAAATAGAAATGAGAGTTTTCACTTAGGTTTGTTTTTGGTTTAACGAACTTCAAGTCTCAACAGCGAGGATATTGAAGCATTATTTTAAAGGAATGAAAGCATTTTTTGTTTTAAGAGCCTCAATACTTAGAAATGAAGTCAATACTTGATCTTTTGGTCTTGAACGCAACAGTGGCAAAGTAATCTGTACTTGACATGCTTCACTTCATGGATTTGCCTAACATAGATTTTTAAAAATACAGCCCCTTAAGTAGAGTACCTCTTAAGTAGTTGAATTTTTAAAAATCTTTCCGTAGTTGATAAAGATAGTGCTCATATTATAAAGTACTCGAGTTTCGCATGCAATGGTTTTGTACGATAAGCAATGCCATTCCCTATCATGGTAAATGAAATACATAGAATACATTTTAAAAGTGACATGTTCAAATCTAAAATACAATAGGATTTCACAATTACAAACTAAGCTGTTCTGAATCGCAATTTCCTGACGCTCTGGAGCGCTAGATACCTCTACCTACCTACTGCACGTTTCATGAAAAATGTTCTAGATTTACGAGAGCAATTATTCTTTTCTAACGTGAACAGCTGTGTGTTCAATTTAATAGATCCCGACTATCAAACGAACAACCTTATTGTTCAAATATTACATACTAGTTTTGTGTAAAAAAATAAATATAAGTAAGATTAAACAGTAAAAGTGAACGTTTCTCGTATTATGTTTCTTTATTTTTCACATTTTCTAATACTCCAAGTGAAACAAATATTTTACTCAGTATCTTGAACCTGGTAGTCATTTTAAATAATTATAATTTAGGTCTCGAAAATGTGTTGCACTTATTTTCATTTCTCTACTACACCGCCATAATCATAACTAAAGCTTAACTAGAGTAGAGTAAGAAGAAATAACGCATGAGATGAGATGTTTAATTGAATTCAGTTTAAAAATTGGATCATAAAAATAAAAATGGAGGAAAGAGTTGTACTCTTACCTGTTACAATTTACCGATATCTAAATTATGGATATTCACTGAAAATCGTGTCAACAGTCAAAAACAGTCGCAACATTCATTAATATTAAATGGGTACACTATATCGAACTATGTAAACTTTAAAGTATGCAAACACTTATTATTCCACATCGCCACTTCACGACGGCATAACATAGCTTAGGAAAGAAGTCAAAGTTATAAGCATATCGCAATTTCCCGTTTGCGTCGAACGATGCAAGCCCATACAGGAGATTTATTATCACAATAATTCTTTTCAAACTGCTTCATGTTGGAAATACAAACATATTTCAAAAGGTTTTATGTACGAGCGAATGCAAACTAAACCTATAAATGTTATTTAATAGACTCCTGCATACTATTTTATGTACCCATAAAAATTTGAAGTAAGATTTTTATCAATATTGAAAGTCTTCCAAAATGTATTGTACGTTACTGTTAACTTTATTAACCTACCCATTTTTTAATACAGTTTTCAGAAAATTGTTTCAATCGGAATTGTATTATGAAATATAGCACTGCTTTACTTTGAACTATAATAATGCTAGAAAATACATTAAATTAATAAAAATAAAGTTATGCATGCTACCTCAGATTAATAACTTACACTAACCTTATAGCAGTAGGTATGTTGGTGCCAGTTGTCAATTTGTCTTTCAAAATCCATAGAAATCATTTACATTTTACTGCGTATCTAAAAGGTTAATATAAGATAAATGTAAATTGTGCTCAATTAAAATGTTAAATGTAAATTCCTTTGATAAAAGAAGTCTAACAAAGTTTGAAGTTCAAAATTAATTACGGTACAATTTAAGAACCTGGCGACCAGTACTTTATTTAATGACATCTAGATATCTTTCTAATCATTATTATTAGATGGAATAGGTAGATATATATTCGCAGAGTAAATACAAAACGTGGGAGAATTATGAAGAATAAAAGTTTTCAGATACAATCCATGATGCTTCCAGGTCACGTACGAAAAATAGGCACGTACGATATTCGATGCCATTAATATTAATTACGAACACAAGTTCCTAATAATCCTAAAAAAATGTTACAGTCACAAGTAGAATGAGTTCATAAACTATTTAACAGTGTTTTTTAACATATTAACCCATTGTCCTTATAACATAAAACATATCGTAATATTTTTATTTGCAATAGTCGATAGCAAAGCCAAAATGGAGGATAATTGCTTTTGTAGTCTTTATAAGTATGTAAGCTTTATATAAGCGCCTCCGTGGTCTAGTGGTTCAGAGCTTCGCTCTCGACTCGGAGGTCGTGGGTTCGATTCCCGCGTTGGAACAACAAAAAATGTTGTTTTCAAGTTTGGTTAGGACAATGCAGGCCGATCACCTAATTGTCTGACAAGAAAGATGATCCATGCGTGTCGGATGGGCATGTAAAAAGTCGGTCCTGCGCCTGTTCTCTCACCAGTCGTGTCGGTTTACTGTCCCACTGGGTTATGAGAGTAATAGGAAGAGAGAGTGTATTTGTGTATTGCGCACACACTTAGGCACTATAAAAAAACTCCTGCGTAACTGGCCTGGTTTCAATGAAATCGGCTACCGACACCGAAATCGGTGAGGGGAGCTATTATTAAGCTTTATATATCGTATTTGTTCCAGCATAGCGCGTAAAGTACTGGGTAGCTACGTAGCTACGCTAAATGATCGCGATTTGGTATGTCATATAGCGTACCTTATGTCAAATCCCATACATTTGCCATCGAACTTTGTAAGCGATAGTTAGCGATGGCATCTTGAGTGGGCCCCCTGATCTGATATGTAATATAAAAGAGGTATCAATAGTATCTTAATTATATAATATATTTTAATATTAGTTTGGGTATTGTACGTGGTCGGGTTAAAGGGATTGTTTTTTTAAATAGGAACACGGTAGAACATCCTGCGTATTATAGCGATATCAGAAAAAGCTCACCTCGGTGATCCCTTCATTAAAATTCTGAAGTGTATTTTGACCTAAGCCGTACAACATCGATTTAAGCGTCTATCGCTTATAGCCGACGAGAAAATGCTTTTCGAAAAAGTAAACTCGTATTATAAGGACCTTTCGAGATTCATCGCCGTTTAAAATAATTATAATGATCCTGAATTTTGTTTTTGTACATGTAATAACGTGTTATACAAAAGCGTTATTTAAATACTATGACATAATTTGATATTGTGAGCCTTAAGCGCAATGACAATTGCGTTTGAGCGACCATAAAAAAACATAATCTCATTGATGAAATTACTGCAGTTTATAGAAAGTCGAAACAAAGGCGATAATGGTGCGCAGAAAAAATTGCAGGTCACAATAAAAGCTGCGAACAATGCTTGCGGCTCTTGACTGTTTGCTGGCTCATTGCCCCCCACCCTCTCCCCCCACTCGACACAGTTGGCGAGCCGGGAGAGGAGAAATGTTTATAGTTCAATACTGGATAAGTACAGCTGTGGATTTTGTATGGCAAAGGGATCTTAACCCGCTTGACGTAATATTATGCGGGAACATCACTAACGGATGGTGAATAGTGATTAAATAAATATTTTATTATATATAAATAGGTATTTTATTTATTAATCTATGTGTATACAAATTTATATCGCTGTTCGTCAGTCTCGCTAAAACTCGAGAACGGCTTCGGTTATTTTTGGAAGTCTTGAAATATTCGTGGAAGTCCAGGGAAGGTTTAAACGGTGAGAAAATATTTCATGGGTTCCACGTTGCGGGTTCCGCGTTACTGGTTCCGCGTTACTGGTTCCGCGTTACTGGTTCCGCGTTACTGGTTCCGCGTTACTGGTTCCGCGTAATTAAATTTCATCACAAACGGTTTGTTAGCTCAACGAAGTGGGCATGGTCAGATAGTATGTTATAAAATAAATATTATAAAGTTTACTATTTATATTATTAATTTATTGTACAATAAATAAATAATTGTTTAAAGTAACTTCGTTGACTAAAGTAGGTATAATCATTATTGTCGGAACGGCACTTTTTTCCTTGTTTGTCGTATGAGTTATCCAAGCAAGTAGCAATTGCATTTAGCAGATAGTAAAAAAAAACGTTGACACAGAAATATACAGAACTCACAAATTTATTGCAAATTATGTAGACTTATAAGTTATGTAAAACCCACTATAAGAAAACATGATTGTAACCCTTCATTTGTCAAAACCTGGATTAAGTTAGGACTTTGGTGCTCGTCCACTGTCTACATAAAAACTGGACCGCCGGCCTGTTGACCCCTTTTGAAATATTAATGTCCATTTATCCAACAACCAGGCCTCAAACATAAAGAGCAAATATTTTTATAACATAATCATATTAAACATAGTTAAAATGTGGTAATTGACAAGTGTTTAATACATAACAATTGCATTCAAATTATAATACTTTGTTAATATGCTTTATAAATTAACAATTATTGAAAATAGTTTTGCTCGTTATTTAAATTTGTGCTATTAGTATAATTGTTCAATTTGAGGGCGTATATACGAGCCTCTAACGTAAATAATGATTTATAATTCTGATAAAAGCCTCGTATTTGTAGTGAAAACAACGCGCCCTTTGGGACACGACTCACGAGCGAGGGGCGGACGTTATAGTTCAGTGTATATTCATTAGCGCGGTACAATCGAGATGCTTTCAGAAAAAATAATACATAATCATCTATTACTTTATAAAAACCATAAGTAACAAAACAGTGTTCATTAAAAAACCTTTTAATTATGTTTGATTCAAGGATTTGAATAGGATTGTTTTGTTTTACAGTCATCAACATAATATACATGGATTTTGAACGATGTCTCTTTGTTTTAAAACGTGATTTTTATAAACTTGGAATAATAACAAATTTTGATTATTAGTATACCTAAATCAATAAAAGAAACGAAAAACAGAGTGACAAAAGCCTTTTGTTATATATTAATTTAAATTCCAATGTCACTGAAGCCTGTATAAGTAAATGTTTGATATTATAATGTTTTTTCGTATTATTAAAAGAGAATTCATAATATTTATACAAAGAATTAACACTAACAAGCGTCGGTGAAAAAGGAAAATTGGGACTAAACCTCGCAAAAAGACTAAATACGAGATACCTTTAAACTTGGTTGAAAATAAATAAAAAACTTGAAACGAAATGCTAACCACGCTTTGAACGAAATGTTTTGGTGCGAATGCTCATACATAAAGAAAGGTAATTTAGGAGAAACGGCAAACCGGCGAACGTAATAGGATCCTATTGTTATTTCGGTCAGTTATCTTTTATCATACTTTTAGTAATTTAAAAGTACTATCAAGAAATTTAGTTTATAAACAGTTAAAACACACAACAAAAGTAAAAAAAATGACAATGCGAAGTGTAATCTAGTTCACATTGTCATATTTTTTTATTTTTTTACTGGCCAAGTATGTCCACAATAAACAGTAGCACTCTCTCTTGCTTTACTCTAGTAGTTCAAAGGGACGGTTACCCGACACTGGCGGGAGAACCCATCCGACGCCTGGATCATCTTTCTTGTCAGACAATTAGATCAGTCTGAATTCTCCTAACTAAACATAAAATTTTTATTTGTTCCAACGTCGGAATCGAGCAAACTACCTCCTAAGCTCTGGACCACTAGACTGCGGAGGCGTATCAAACTAACTTTATATAATTGATGTTATTATATTAAACAAAACCCTAGTAAACACATAATTTAAGTACGTTTTTTGGTACACGCCTGCTACGAAGTACACTACGCCCTTTATTATACGCCAGCTTCGAAACAAAATGCGCCCTTTGCTACACGTCTTCTACGAAGTACACTACTCCTTTAATTGGACGCCAGCTTCGAAGCACACTACGCTCTTTGCTACTCGCCTGCTACGAAGTAAACTACTCCTTTAATAGCAAGCCTGCTTCGAAGCGCACTACGCTCTTTGCTACTCGCCTGCTACGAAGTAAACCACTCCTTTAATAGCAAGCCTGCTTCGAAGCGCACTACGCTCTTTGCTACTCGCCTGCTACGAAGTAAACTACTCCTTTAATCGCACGCCAGCTTTGAAGCACACTACATTCTTTGCTACGCGCCTGCTACGAAGTAAACTACTCCTTTAATCGCACGCCTGCAGCTTCGAAGCACAATACGCCCCTTGCTACATACCTGCTACGAAGTACACTACTCCTTTAATTGCACGCCAGCTTCGAAGCACACTACGCCCTTTGCTACACGCCTGCTACGAAGTATGCTACGCTCCATGCTTCACGCCTCGCATTGCTACGATCATTCTACATTATGCTACACATAACTTTCAAGTAACCATTCGTTGCTCTAAGCTTTAACGTTGATACGGAGTTACTGCAAATTAATATTATAAAGTAGATTATAGTAAGTAGATTTAATCCATATTTTTAGTATTATTAAAAATACTTAAAAATACATAATATTATAGACTGAACACATATAGACTGTACACTAACGGATTAATATCCGTACTAGAACATTGTTCGGATGCCGATATCTAGAAAGTAACACGTCAATTTGAAATTCCATTAAACTGGAGCGCTTACGAGCGGACAGGTTCATTAAATTTCACTCAAATGAACGTTCGAGCCATCTTTGTGAATAACAAATCGACATGAAACGTATTAGCAGGGAGACTAGTTTTTTCTTTCTTTACAACACTCCTTTGATGGCAAAAGCGATAAAAAGGTATTTCACCAGAGGAAAAACGACTGCTGCTTTTGAATTTGTTTTAGTGCAATAGAATCAATCAATAAGCTTCGGTGTAGATATTATGTATAAAAATGACGAAACTGTCATTTTCACAGGAGCTCCTGAATGAAGTAAATATTGAAGAGGGTTATTTTAAAATGTGTTATACACATTCATATTTTATTACTTAGAAATCGATAATATAGATAAGAAATCGATCTATAAAGAAGATATCGGATAAGTCTAGATCGTTTTTTAGACTAATGGAAAAGTATTGAAAGAACACCTTTTGCATGAAGTAGGCATCGGTTTAGATTTTTTTAAGTGAATAATAACTATGGGCGTCGTTTGGTATTGATAAAACTTGGCAGATGGGTAATAGACACTCGGGAAGCATATAACATTATCGCGTATATATGCCTCCCACACCGATTTCGTTGACGGTGGCCAGTTTCATTGAACGCTAATAAGCTACGCTGGAGATATTTTATAGGGTCTAAGTGTGTGCGCAATACACAGAAGCACTCTCTCTACTTCAATCTCGTAGCCCAGTGGGACGGATAACCAACACGACTAGCGGGAGATCAGGCACAGGACCGACTTTTTACATGCCTATCCGACGCATGGATCATTTTTCTTGTCCGACAATCAGGTGATCGGCCTGCATTTTTTGTTGTTCCAACGCGGGAATCCAACCCACGACCTCCGACTCGAGAGCTAGTGTTTTAGAAAACACTAGACCACGGAGGCGTGAATATATGTACAGTTACCGTGCATTATTCAGATTTCCACGAACGAAGTTGCGGGCTACATAAAATAACAAAATATCGAGTGTAGCAGCGCACACGGGTGGTTGCCTGTGATGTGCGGCGGGCCGTGCGCGCTATATTATAGCACGTAACGCCACTGGAGCGGCTCGACGCCGACGATCTTACCATTACTTTGTACACGCGGCAGACCATGAAAATTATATCTCAGCTAAAATATATAGTTTATCCTGAAGTATATTTTCTTCAAGGCTTATATTTTATTACAAATAACTATTGTAATTATGTTATTAAAAAAAGTAAGTAATCTTTTTTTAGATGTCAATCAATTTAATAAGCTGCTATACAATTAAGGTGAATCGTACCTGATTGTTTTTCAACATAATATGTACAACATGGTTTCTCATTATAAAGCCAAATTTTTGGTTACAAAAAATTAAGACAAACATTACAAAGCAAATAATTTTAACGCTTTTAGGCCTGGTGTTCCCGGCCGGGTCAGTGACCGGAAGGCAACATTCGTTAATATTTCATGGCGACGGTCGGCGCTACATCGCGCAGCACCTCAACATTTTTACCACTTGTTTTACATATTTCTATGTTTTACTACATAATATGTTGAATGTATACTAGTCTACAGGTATATTGGATGATTAATAATCAGCCATTGTTGCTCGCGAAAAGTTTGAGTATAGTAATATCTGTTTATCACATGTACATGTACAATAAGATTTACCACGACAAAAATAGCTTGTATATAGCTGACCTTTTTGATCAGCATCTAAAAATATGAAGTTTAAAATTAGACAAAACCTTGTATATGACTGTGGCTTTTAATTCGAAGGACGAAGGTTCAAATGCCACTATAAAAACAAAAGGGACTTATAAAACTTTCATAAAATTTCATAGGAGGGTAATTACAAGGAACATTATAAAAGTTTGATAGTTAAACTACGAGTTAACAACGTCGATACTAATTATAGCATTACAGGTTTACATAAACGGATTCACTTAACGAGCTTAGTTGAACAACTTTGTGTCAATATGTACCCTAACTACCTTTGTTTATTGTGAGTTAAATGTTTGTTCTAAGTCTGAAAGATCTAGGAAGATATTTATATAAATAGGATTTAATAGGCCTTCCAAATAGCTGTCTAGCTAAACCTGTGTAGGTGAGTTTACTGGACGACCAAGATCGTTCGGAAAAATAAGATCATCTCAATAACGCGATCAGATTGATTGCGTTATTGAGATGATCTTTTCTCGTTTTCTATGCCATTAAAAAAGATAAACAGAACAAAGACATGTCTGGAAGGTTCGGTTACAATATATTTTTTTTAATCCATCATTTGATTTCGCTAATAATATTTTGATTTTTAGCATGGTCTGTCAGCATGGAAATTTACATTTTTTTTCTCTTAGTTGATGTCACCTTCTTATATTTTAACAACATTGGAAAGCATTACTCGAAAATGATATAATACTGAAATGACACGAAAATTACTATATCAAATTTAACCCATTTTACAAAAATATTTACAGGAGTTAGAAGGAAATAGACACAGACAGTCGTTCTATCTGGGTCTGTTATAACTATAAGTGTCCCTTGAGTACGAAACCCAAAGAAGACTAGCATATTAAAAACAATCTTAAAATTAAAACACGCTCGACACGGCACAGGTAAGCTTTATTTACCAGTGCGGTGGGTAAGCGTTCACGGAGTGCTGCCCCCGCCTCAATTAGACCAGCAGACGGTGAATTTCAACAGCACCCCTCCCTGACCCCTCCTCTTGCCCTGCCGCCAGCGACGCCGCACCCCCGCGCTCGCCTTGCCTATAATTAGTCGCGAAACTTGAATTTCATCGTCGGCCTAAGTTATTTGCTTATAAGGACGCATACCTGGGTAATTGATCTTCCCATAAATTCTGGCGTTTAGGGAACTTTCCACTTTGTCTACGATAATCTCTTATCAAATCATATTTTCGGATGATATAACTTGTATAAGTGTTATCTATCCAATTACTACCCATCACAATATTCATGCTTTTCAAGACATACTCGTGAGTATAGACGTAAAATAATTGATCACCCATAACGTTTATTATAAAGGTATAGTAATCATAAATCATGAATCTCAATATCAATTGCCTCCTTTTCAAGCCCGACAGAACAGAGGGTATGTGTTTATAATATCTGTGTGTGTGCGTATGTGGCATCATTGCTCCCGAGTGAATGAACCGTATTTGTACTAGTTAGTTCTTTTATTTTGAAAGCTGACGAGATCGAGAGTGTTATTAGCTATAATTGATCAACATCAGTTTGTTCACTGTTTGACAATTCGTTTATTGCATTTTAAAAAATTATCCTTATTTCTTTTTTTTTTTTTTTTATTAATTTATTTAAGGTCGCTCAAACATCACTGGTCATTAGCGACCACTATAGGTTTACATTTTATATTAAATTATAATAATTAATTAAGTTTAGGTATTGTACAGTTTTCTCTGTTTTTTCTAAACATTCTTTTAAACTTACAGGGAGTTTCACTTGCAAACGTTCAGTATTATACATTGGACATTCAATTAATATGTGCTTAACAGATATGTCACTATCACACCTCACGCATTTATTCTTAGGATCCTTGGTTATTAAATGGATATGTGTTACATTTGTATGCCCTATTCTTAATCTATTCATGACTACTTGCTCCCTTCTATTATTTGGTTTTAATTTACTTTTTTCAAAAACTGTTTTTCTTATATCAAATAATGCACTACTGTTATCATTTACCCAATGGCTGTTCCATAGATCTTTAATTTTTAGTTTGAAATATTTTTTTAGGTCATTAATGTTAGCGGTTAAGTAATTACACTGTTCATATTTCGTAGCTTCTTTAGCTTCCACATCAGCCTTTTCATTACCAGGGATACCTTGGTGGCTGGGAATCCAGATTAATTTTATGGGAACATTATTATCAATTAATTTAACCAAATTATCTTTAATTAAATTAACTAGAGGATCTATGCTACTAATATTTGATAACGACATTAGGGAAGACATTGAGTCGGAAAATATTAAACATTTTTTGACACCCAGGTTATCTTTAATTACTTTAAGGCATTCTAGTATAGCGACCATTTCACACGTAAATATGGAAGCGTAATCAGGCAATCTGTACTTGAATTTAATGTTTTCCGACACAATTGCAAATCCCGTTCTTCCCTTGTAAACAGATCCATCGGTATAGTACTGTATAAAATCCGGGTATTTGTTAATTATTTCATAAAATAGGTTTTTATATATATAATTGGGAGTAGATTCACGTGGGTTTTTGTCAGCTATTTCTAAATTTATTGGAAGATCCATTTTACTCCAAGGGGGGTGTTTAGGGTGTTTTCGTGGAAAAATCAGGGGCATTTTAAAATGTATCTCTTCTAAGTATGTTTTAACTCTTAACCTTAACGGTAGGGGGAGAGATGGCCGTAAGTTATATTCAATGTCAGATACTATTGAGGTTTTTAAAAAAAATGAATCCTTGTTATTGACTATGTGTTTGGAGGCGAATGAAAGGCATAACTCCTTTCTTCTAAACTTAAGGGGAATTTCATCCGTCTCAACAAGAATGCTGTTTACAGGGCTGGTTCTAAAAGCTCCTAGACTAAGTCGCAGACAGGTATTATGAATGCTTTCTAGTAATTTTAGAATGTTAGGAGAAGCTGACCCATAAATAATCGATCCATAATCTATTTTTTGCCTAATTAGGGCTTTATAAGTGTTTTTTATGCATTCACTATCTGATCCCCACTTGATTGCTGATAATATTTTAATTACATTCATTCTTTTATAACACTCAGATTTTAATGTTTTTATGTGTGTGACCCAGTTCATTTTTTTATCAAAAGTTAGTCCTAAAATTTTTAAATTATGTGTTTCATTAATTTTATGATTGTTGATCGTCAAACAAATTTTATCTTTACTATTTTTTTTAGAGAAAATCATGAACTCAGTTTTTGTTTCTGAAAATTTAAAACCAGTGTGTTTACACCATTCACACAATTTATCCAGGGTATTTTGTAAAAGCATTTCTGTAGGTTTAAGATGATTTCCACCACACACTATTGTTAAATCATCAGCAAACAAATAACCTTTCACAGGTCTATTAATGACCTCTAAGATATCATTTATTGATATTAAAAAAAGAATAACACTTAACACAGACCCCGTAGGGAGGCCATTTTCAGTGTGGAGGGGAACGGACAGTACATCATTGATTTTAACCCTAATCGTTCTGTTAGACAAAAAATTTATGATGAAGGACAAAATGTTACCTTTTATATTCATTCGTTCTAAAAGTGAAATAACTCTGTGTCTCCATACCATTTCATAAGCCTTTTCTAAGTCAAGGTATACTGCTACAACCTTATGATTATTTGCAAAAGATGTAAGTATATCATTTTCTAAGTGAGCTAAATGATCATGGGTCGATCGGAACTGTCGAAATCCAAATTGAAATGTAGAAATTAGTTGATTATATTCCAAGTACCATCTTAATCTATTACTGACAATTTTTTCAAACAACTTACATAAATTACAGGTAAGAGATATTGGTCGATAGCTGGCGGTTAGGGTAGGGGTTTTACCAGGTTTAGGAATAGGTATTACAATGGCCTCTCTCCACTGGTTAGGAAAAACATGATGTATCCACATATAGTTGTAAAGATCTAAAAGGCGGTTAATAGCTGAGAGAGAAAGTTTTTTAATTAAGGTATTTGATATTTTATCTGGTCCTGGACTCGAGTCACCCAATCGTTGTATAGTTAACTTTAATTCATGCATGGTTAGATACTGATTGATTGGATTAACGTTATCTTGTAAATAAAAAAATGTATGGTTATCCTCTACTAGATTTTTATGTTGAACGAAATTTTGATTGTAATTATTAGAACTAGAGTTTGCTGCAAAGGCTGATACTAATAGTTGTGCATTTATTTTCGGATCACAGCTAAGTTCTCCGTCATTGTTTTTTAATATGATTGTTTGTTTTTTCCTTGTGTGCCCATTAATAGAATTAATTTTATGCCAAACAATTGCTAAAGGGGTGTAACTATTTATTGATGAAATGAATTTTTCCCAGCTTGTTTTCCTACTTTCTTTGAATATTCTTCTAGTTCTAGCTCGTTTTTTTCTAAATTCTATCTTCAATGATTCTTCAATACGTATATCTTCTAGGCTACAAATCTGTCTCTCTAGTTTATCTTGGTTTTCTCTTTTTTTTTTACTAAATAATCTATAAGCTTTTTTTGTTTCCTTAAGTGACTCTAAACATTTTTCATTCCACCATGGGACTTGTTTCTTTTTGAATTTTGCGTTAGACTTTGGAATATTTTTTTCGGCTGAGTTAAGTATTATTTGATTAAATTCACCTACTAAATTATTTATACAGATATACGGAGCAACATTTAAGTTAATTTTTTGTAATTTATTGATTTCCTTCTCTATTTCGAGATTAAAATTTGTCCAATCAGCCTGTCCATATTTCCAATGTTGATTATTAAATGATTGTATATTTGGGCTAAAACATATTTCTGATGTAACTGAAATAGGAAAATGGTCACTGTCGTAAAGAAATTCGAATGCATTCCAGTCGAATAAGTTGATATACTTCGTGAAGCAAAGGTTAAGTCAATACTACTAGTATGGCCGTTACTACTATTAAAATGTGTGGGTTGATGTTTGTTAAGAAGTATTATATTCTGACTCGAGTCCAGCCAGTCGCCGATTATTTTGCCTCTCTGGTCACAGCGAGAAGATCCCCATTGAAAATTATGACTATTAAAGTCTCCTAATAAAATGAAGGGTGTCGGAAGCTGTGTAATTAAATCATTTAAGTCTGTATCACTAAAAAAACAGCTATTGGGCAAATAAATATTACAGATAGTAATAGCCAGTGGATATTTAATTCTTATTACTATAACTTCGAAAGGACTATTAATATTAATTTGTTCAGGTAATGTATGAGGTTTTACATACGTAGCTACACCTCCACTAGCTATTCTGCTGTGTGTGCGATTTTTATAAAAACATTCATAATTTTTTAACCTAGCAAAGTAATTATTTTTAAAGTTTGTTTCCTGTATACAAAAGCATAATGGGTCTAAATCATTTAAGATAATTTTTATATTTTCGTATCTTACATGAAATCCATTAACATTCCATTGCAGAATCTTCATTATAAGTGTAACAAAGGAATAAAATACACAATAAATATTAATAGATAAGAAAGGGGCAATAAAACTTATTAAAGGTATAATTATGTTATCAATGGGTTAATATGTTGTAGTTTTCTTGATAATCTTGAACACCTGTTTTTTAGGTTTTTATTCATTTTAGGGTGTATAAGCACATATTAATTAACTCGGGAATGTTGTCTGTATAATCTTTGATTAATTCTTGAATGTTTTGTTTGTTACGTGATACATCTAAAAGACTAATGAATTGATCTAAGTTTAAGGGGAAATCAGGTGGGGAAGTTGATTCAAATAATTCGCACTTAATGTCTTTCCAAACTTGTTCTTCTGTTCTAATGTCCAGAGTTTTTTTCTTCTTTTTTAATGACTTAACCGGTAATTCTTCTTCTTGGGAAATGTTGCTGTCAGTATCGTTCGTACACTCGCTCAAGGAATGACTATCCTCTATAATCAGATCGGTCTGTATAAAATCAGATTGCGAAGGTTCTGTGGTGGTGTTTGAGCGGATCCGTTTAATGCCTTTATTGTTATCTAATTGACTTGCTAGGTTCTGAGGTTTAGAAAATTCTATGGGTGGATAACTTGTGATATCGTTGTATAATTCTTGATTGGAACTATTATCGGCTTGTGTAGGATGTTTATTATTTTGAGGGCAGTGCTTAGCTAAATGACCCATGTTATTACACAAAAAACATTTCATAGATTCATTTGTAATATATATCCAGTAGTTTGTATCATCGAAGTTAATTTGCATTGACTCGGGTAATCTTTTTTCATCCTCCGGGGACACATACAGTTGACGCCGAAAACTCATAATATGTGAAAAACCAGGATAGGAGATTCCTACTCTCATGAATGTGATTGGTGACAGAATCTTAATATTCATATCATTGAACTTTTCCACTATTAGTTCGTGTGGTATAATGGGGCAGACGTTAGACAAAACTATTCGTTTGTTTCTAGTGATCAAGGGTCGAATATTCAGTAGGTTATCTTTAACTTTTATTTTCTTAATCACGTCAACAAGTTCGTCAGCTGTTTGTTTAGAATCCATATAAACACAAATTCTTGAATTGGATATGCGAGAAGCAAAACGGATCGACGTAGGTTTGGTTACAGTGGAAAGAGACATTAAGTAATCACGAACCATGATTCCATCTATGGAATCTAAAACAATTGCTTGATCTTTCTTAGGGTACATAGTTTTGGAGGTTACGTTGGCATAACTTACAGTAGGGGTCATTGCAGGTTCATCCATTGTGAATTTGGGAGCCCCTGTTGCCAGGAGCACCCCAGATATATATAAGTTATACTTTTAACAGTAGGTTACACTTAACTCACTGACAAATAGAATATTACACGCGGCGAGTCGGCGCATTTATCAATTACGATAAGACGCGTGAACCGATCGGCTGTCGCTGGGTAACTAACTTGTTCTAAAAATTTTACATTTCAAGATGAATTATATATAAAAGCTTTTAATAAATTATGGTAATTAATCAAATACTTTTCCGGACTGTTCGTATAATATTAAAAAATAAATTCCAAATTAATTTGTCTTCGAGCAATCTAATTAGCAGCTTTCCTCGACATGCATTACGCGACAAGCTTTGGAAACGAAAGTTAAAAAGCTATGTTAATGAGCATATATATTTTATGGCTACAGAATACAAGATTCATTGATATTAATTAATCTATAAATAAGTAAAACTCTCTTTTATTAACAAAAACATGTACAACTTCTCATAATCTCTTAAGGCGTTTTTTTACTAAGCGATAACTATTTATAATTATATAAAACCAGCTGACCCGTGCCCACTTCGGTGAGCATACAATCCACGAATAATTAAAGACTAAAAATAGCCGAATCGGTTCAGCCATTCTCAAGTTTTAGCGAGACTGACGAACAGCAATTCATTTTTATATATAAGAAGATAGAAAATAGATAGATACATATATATATTATTATTATAAACGTGAAGTTTGTGAGAATTCTCTTCTTTTACGTAAATACTACTGAACGGATTTTGCTACGGGAAAATATATGGTTCTTGCGGATTTTTGCGTGTTTCACGGAATAAGCTAGTTCGTTATAGAATTATCGATACTATGTTGGTATACAATTTTATTTAAATACCTAACTTCGTACATTAGCTCTTATAAAAACACTCGCTATTCTATAGTAAAGTGATAAACTTTGGTTGCAGAACACCATGTCATGGACGCGGGCCAGCATCGCCATGACTCTGTGGACTCTGCTCATCATCCATACCCTCGCCAGGGCAGAAACAGGTACGAAGTAATTCTAATTTGTCAAGTTCTGATTTAGCATGTGGTAAAGTCTGGATAACTGATCCACAGAATGCCAGGGATCGTGGTATCGGTATTGTACTATGCCGCGATCGTATACCTGAGTGGACTCCAATTCATCAGCTATTTTGCATTGCACACCCATCCACATAGAATTATATATTGTATATTTATGTTAAGTTTTTTATTTTGCCGATACTTAATGATGTGAGTGTAATGTAAATGTGTTTGTTGGATAAATGTTTTTATTATCATTATTATTATAGTTACGCATTCTCGCAAAACGCATTCGTAATTGTATTGTATCAGCAAATAAAGGCTTTGAAAATGAAATAAAAAGTAACATATCCTAATGGCAAATTATAATAAATGAATTGAATAAAATAAGATTGCCAGATAACCTGTAACAATTTTTTTTTGTTATAAAATAATTTGTTTGTTCAATTTAGTTTAGACTAAAATACCTTTTCCCCCATCGTAACAAAAAATATGATTTTTCATTACAATATTATATATTTATTATTAATTAAAGGAAGTAAGTATTCATCATACGTAAAACACTCTGTTCTGAATATCTGCGGTAAGCTAAACCAAAAAGTTACTTAATCCGTCGACCAAAATTTTTTGCAGGTACCTAAAAAGGGTTTTGCCTCATAAATATTTTTATTTATGGGCACGTGTAGCCATTTTCTGTCCAAATACGCAGTTTATATTCCGTATAGATTATTAAAAATAAGGCATTATAACAATATCCCACATTTTAAACGAAAATGGCTGGATATGTATTTAGCGCATTGCGAAAAACAATGATTTAGATTTTGCAGTTTTTGTAAAGTGTATGAAACGCATAACGTAACGCATCCGTAAAAAACGGATAGCGTTATTGTTTACGATTCCTAAATCGTAAATGTAGAAATAAACCAAAATACAGATACAAAAATTTGTACGCAAGTAAATTCAATTTAATTAATATAGTGGTCTATTTACAATTTCGTCTTTTGGACTATAAATTAATTTGTAAAAAAATGTTTTATTACATTTTGCGTAAAAAAATAATAATATTGTAATATACGTTCGACATTTCAACAATTCGGACTTTTACTATGAATGGCCTGTTTTAATGTTAAAATTGTATATGAAATTGCCTAATACTATAAGTCGCTTATATTATATTATATGACCAATAAAATTAGTAATTTTAAACCTGCCCGGTTCCTGCTAATGAGAGTATTATTAAAAGCAACACAGAAACACAACTCACATGCTAAAATTACTTTCGCAATAACACAGGCTTAAATGCAAATATGATCGTGATTTATGTAAAGCTCTGAGCTTGGGTTTAAATCTCGTAGCGCGTAGACAGCCGTAGCATTACGTAGCATTTCGTAGCGCGTAGCGACGTCTACAAAGTGATGTAAGCCCTGTCGTGTATGTACACACTCTACATCATAAATGTCTCTTGTCTGCGTATCTTGATGAATGATGATGTTAAACTTATGTGTATACAAATATTTTTTTGAAAACTTATATTATATTCTCCGCGGGTGCCGGAGCAAGAATAGCACCTCCCCATTAACCATCTTTCCCGTGGGGATTATAAAAGACGAAAGAGGGAATATAATATTATAATATATGGAAATAGGCAGCAGTTTTTTCGCGGACATTGTTACCTTACATTGCGCTCGCTAACCCGCCTGCCGAGCGTGACGAGTATAGGCAAGGAGGCTTATGTTCAGAAGTGAACGTCATAGCTGAAAGAAATTTATACTATACTCTGCAATATCTATATTATCAAATTAATGTTTTGAACAAAAAATGGTTAAACATTTTTTACAGAAGTATGTTAAACCAAAATAAAGATATTATGATTCAGATTCGATGTATTATATATTACTAAAATCCTTAAAAAAACTAATATGCATGTAATATCAGAAACTGAGCCAACAACAACTCAGCTGACAACGACGAAGGCGGCGCTGACAACGTCGGCGGTGTGGACGACGACGTGGGAGCTGGCGCTGAGCGAGGGCCAGGCCATACAGAAGGCGCTACAGTTCCTGCTGGCCCAGCGCCGGCCGGACTGGGGCTGGGGCAACGACACGCACCACGTCATGCTCACGCTGCAGGTCAGGGACAGGGCTCACCGAGAATGCATAGCTGGCCTTGAGCGAGGACCAGGCTATACAGAAGGCGCTACAGTTCCTGCTGGCCCAGCGCCGGCCGGACTGGGGCTGGGGCAACGACACGCACCTCGTCATGCTCACGCTGCAGGTCAGGGACAGGGCTCACCGAGAATGCATAGCTGGCCTTGAGCGAGGACCAGGCTATACAGAAGGCGCTACAGTTCCTGCTGGCCCAGCGCCGGCCGGACTGGGGCTGGGGCAACGACACGCACCACGTCATGCTCACGCTGCAGGTCAGTGACAGGGCTCACCGAGAAAGCATAGCTGGCCTTGAGCGAGGACCAGGCTATACAGAAGGCGCTGCAGTTTCTGCTGGCCCTGCGGCGTTCGGGCTGGGGCTGTGACAATATCACTCACCGCATCATGCTCACGCTGCAGGTCATTGACAGGGCTCACCGAGATAGGATAGCTGGCTTTGAGCGAGGACCAGCCATTACAGAAGGCGGTACAGTTTTTTCTGGCCCCGCGGCGTCCAGACTGGGGCTGAGACAATGACACGCACCGCATCATGCTCACGCTGCAGGTCAGTGACAGGGCTCACCGAGAAAGCATAGCTGGCCCTGAGCGAGGACCAGGCTATACAGAAGGCGCTGCAGTTTCTGCTGGCCGTGCGTCTTCCGGACTGGGGCTGGGGCATACCACGCACTGCATCATGCTCACGCTGCAGGTCAGTGACAGGACTTACCGAAAAAGGAAGGCCTTGAGCGAGAACCAGGCTATACAGATGGCGCTTTAGTATCTGCTGGCCCTGCGGCGGCCGTGCTGGGGCTGAAGCAACGACACGCACCACGTCATGCTCACGCTGCAGGTCAGTGACCTAACTTACCGAAAATACCTCCGATACATGCGTTTATTTTAACCAGCTCCTAAAAAGCCCCATAAAAAATGACAAACGTCCCTAACTGCCTGCATAAGGTTAATTCATTTTAAACTTTTACAGTGACAAAACGTGTGTGCGGCCTCACACAACCTCATGGCCAGCCAGTACGGTTGAGTTTTTTAGTGAGGGGCTCCACTACCTGTCTTTGCGGACACAGCAGAGTCACATATATCCGCAGATAAGACAACCATCCCTAGGCTAAACTACTACTATGCGAAATTTTATCATAATATGTTCTGTAGTTTTTGCGTGAGGGAGTTACATAAAACCATAAAAAATTATTTTGCTTATAATATAAGCTGTTCTCACACAAAATTGTGTTTCAGCTGGCAAACAACACGGGCAAGGAGATAGAGCAGCAGAGTCTAGAGATGCAGTTGTCGGCAAAGCAGATGGAGATTGAAATACTCCTCATGATGTCTAAGTACGTACCTTCACGTTCGACAACATTTTTAAATGTTAGTTAAAGTTAAGAACCCTATTCATAGGCTGTGACTCCTTGGTAGAATGAACATCATGAGACCTGAGTGCCACATAAGTTAACTATCGTTTAAGTATTCGACCGTAATGTAGTGAAGGAAAAGGGATACGAAAGTATCTAAAGTAAATTAACGCTGTTATTATTCACGAAATCAATAAAACTATATAGTTAGGTATTCTATATTATGCAAACAAAACGATAGATTCTGTTCGTTTCACGCGCGGATGTTTTAACAATATTATAATGTACATATTTCATAATTTTAATGTCTTGTAATATAGGATTATGCTATTTATTAATTTATAATAATTGATATTTAACGCCTCCGTGGTCGTGAGTTCGATTCCCGCGTTGGAACAACTGAAAATTGTAATACGACTCTTTAGAAGCTATACTTGTGTCGAACATTTAAAAATTCTTTTACATATTGCCACTACATATTCAGGCACCACGAGTCGCCGCCGCCGTTGGGCCGCCTCGCCGCCTACACGCTGGCTCTGGGCGCGCTGTGCAAGGACCCGCGCTCCTTCCACGGCAAGGACCTGGTGTCGGCGCTGCTGCATAGGGAACAGCCGCACGACGGCGAGTTCGCGTACGCCACGCTCGCCGCCTGCTCGTCCGCTGCGCACGTGCGTCGCCGACACATTCGCCGACTGCTGGACATCGCTAACGCCGCCGCTGATCATAGTCTAGGTGAGTATCCTTCGTAAATAAGTTTTCCCAGACCGAATTAAACATAGGAGAGTTGTGATAAATGCGATGTCACGAAACTTTTAACACGGAACGTATAATCTGAGAAGCAGGCATGATTCTAAAGTTGTGAGCATAATTTTACGCAATGACCGGGTGCATAATAATATTATAGATTCTAAAGTTGTGGGTACTTAAAAGTTTTACCCAATTATCAGGTGCATACATTATATGCAGGTATTATAATTTTAATGAATTATTATTTTTACGTATACGGAGATCGATGTAGAATCGATTTAAAACTGCTATACAATTCAACATGGTGTTTTCATTAAACAGTGGTTCTCGAGGAAGAGTTGTTAATTGGACCGAGTAGATAGCGCTGTTCTCAGTGCATCAACGTAGGAAGTTCGCCGGAACAGAAATCCTACCTTTTTATATTATAAAACACAATTATAAAGATTTTCCATAAAAATTGTTCCACTATTTCGACAGACACAATATCGATGGTAATCCTGGCGCTGCGGTGCGTGGTGCAGGACCACCGACACCGCAGCCTGCTGCACTTCGTGCGGCGCCCCATGGCGGGCCTGGCGCGCCAGCAGCACCCCGACGGCAGCTTCGGCCTGCTCACCACCACGGCGCTCGCCATACAGGTAGGTGGAGAAATAGTTTGCATATTATGCCAGTTAGGCTGGCAAACGACGGCAGAAGCGAAAAACATGGAAAGCCATAGGAAGCTTTTGCACAACATAAGGATATAGCGCTAATACGGATGCTATCTTACGCTAGCTAACTATCCAAAAATGTAGGTAACAGAATCATATTTAAGGCAATGACCTTATACGATGATAATGCTAATAAGGTACGTAGGTATAGATTTTGGAGAACGTCTACACCTGACTTTATTTATTACTTTTAATCCCACCTCAATAACCCTAATCCTAAAAATATCATAAACCTGAAGTTCTGAGCATCTAAAGTGTAATACAAGCACTCAAAAGAATATGAAAGTAATAAAATAAATCCGCCGGTAGTCGGTAGGTACTCGCAAGACTTCGGAACTCTGAAGGTCAAACAGCCCGCATAACTTCCTTTGCGTGAATAACTCACGAAATATAGCCACCCTAAAGGCCTAAAAGGATTAAATTTTATCAAGTTAGTTTCAAAGCTTAGCAGTATTTGGGTCAGTTTATTGTGGGTTAGCAGTTTGGTACTTTTCCAATAAATTATTTGAAACAAATCAATATCAATAGCCGCGAAGTTTAAGCCATTCAAATATACCTTCAGTTATCCTTAAATCTTAAACTGGTTGAAACGTATTTAAATGAGTCGTACCGTATACGAGTACCTCGTAAATCGTAATGCACACGTATGACGTGTCGAAGTAGACACACATTTTCTAAACGCTAAGTTGAGCAAAAATAAGCGGTGCGGTGAAGAGATTCTTTTCACGATACAGCTCAGGCCATTTTCGACCCCCCTATAACTTCGTTGTGGATAAAACTAGAAACCTGAACTTTCAGTAGTATGAATGCAGTTTATATCATATTTCATTCAATTTAAACCTGTAAACTTGGTATCACAACTTTTTACGTATGGAAACTAAGTAGCGAGAATTGTAATTTTTACAAATTATGATGGGATATGTCATATCATTCAGGCACTAGAAGACTCTGATAACGGTCCGGGCGCGCACCAGCACTGGAGCCTGCCAGCGGCTCGGAAGTGGCTGCTGGAGCAACAACAGCCTGATGGTGGGTGGGGCAGCGTGGCTGACACCGCCGCCGCAGTGGCCGCGCTGACGCCCGCCTCGCTCGCAGCTGTGCGCCCGCCGCACTGCAGCGACAAGCTGCTCGACACACGGCACGAGCCGTTAGGTAATAGCAGTTGCCTACGTCACACGTTAGTTGAACCATTACTCTAGTAAAAAAAAAACACTCTATGGCAAAGAACTATGTCGAAGGTCAATTCTAATTTCAAATAGACACTGAGAACACAATATCTGTATCGAGCGAGAGTCGTGCATTTCTGTTTGAGAATATGGTGTCTATTAATGACCCCATCTCTGGTCATTTATTTGGTATGTACTTAGTCGAGTGTCGACGTTACGCAGTAAGGGTAAGGAGTAAGCTAATTTTTTTCCTAATTCCCTTCAGACAACAACGGTGGAGATGGCAACATTAAACTGGCGTACCAGTCCGGCCACGCCAGCAACGACTCCGAGGCCAGGAACGTGTCCTTTACGTACACACTGTGGCTCGGTACTAACGTCACCGAAAACTACACCCTGTATATGATGGCGCCAAGGTAATGTTCCGTTTTTCATTTTTAATTAATCAGGTACTTGTATATTGGCCTAAACTCCAGAATCTATACTCAATGTTATGACAAAAAGACCGACATACCTACCAACATGGAACATGAATGGAAAATTCTTATTTCCTATTCGAGTTTATAGCAAGCAGGTACATACCGCAGTAGCCAGTGTGCTAAGTGCGAGTTTTGTCACATTTGTATTTTGTCAGTAGGGGTTAGTGACAAAAACGGCTAACTGATACAATGCTTTGACTTCCAAATCTACAACCAAATTAATCTGGAACCTAATACTTACGTACAACATCTTCCATCAATAACACCATCTTCCATCGCACTAATTCCAATTCCAGAAACATATCATTCTACCACGTGATGCAAATGGCCGCCGAGCAGGAGGCGAAGTTCAAGTTTGAGGCCAGCGAGTGGCCCAACGGGCACTACGTCCACACCCTGGCCGGCCATAAGGAGGAGCCCATGGGCTACCATTACTGGCTGCTGTATCGCCTGCCCGAGGTGCCAGACCCCGCCAGCCCCCCCGGCAACCAGCTTGTAGCTCCAGTTGGTATGTATACATCAGTAAGAGTTTCCACCAGTAAAAAGCGAGGATTAGCTGCGAGTAGGGTTACCATATGACAGGCGTTTGCCGCATTTGACAGGCATTTGAAGGTTTAGACAGACGTGGGGCCGGCATTGGTATTAGACATGCATTTTAAAATTACGCGATATCTTTTACTTATTAGTTATTACCTACAGCGTTTTGCTTTAGACAGGCATGTTTCTGAAAAATCAGGCACATTAGGTACTATGTACAGGTATCCCTCTATTTACATAATATGGTAATCCCAGTTGCGAGGAATGTATTTTACAACAGAAAGAAAAATGGAATAGCTTTATGTATAAATTTAGCCCTGCTCAGCAAAACGATTATATTGGTTCTTGAAAAACACATTCCTTGCAACGCAACCTGAAACTGTTGTTCTTTTTAAATAATAATATCTATGGACGCTTTCCGAAGAACTTGTGTTACGGGTACCCGACAACAGAAATATATACGTAGTACGAGTTTGTCACTACTTACCGTAGGAAAAATTAAATAGAATTTATATTCCATCAAATTAGTTGGTTACTTTGCCACTGGAGGCGTTGTTGCGACGTTATACACATTCTAATTAACTTCTTTATGGTGAAATATATAGTTATATGTTGAAAGTATTAAATACCTACTTATAATATTTCCGTAAAATCGTCCAAGGATATTATTTTTATGCAGGTCGTAATCTGGCCTCTAAAGTACTAAAGTACTATATCGCCATATTGAAATAAATTTTAAATATACTTAAAAGTTATTTCAATAGGGCAATATAATACTACATATACTCAAGGTTAGGTATATATACCTACCCTTGAATTAATATTAACATCTAATTATTGCAGGAGTGGACGACTTGTTAGTAGAAGACGGTGAACACTATCTCTTCTGGTATAAGAAGCTCTAAACGAAACGAAATTTCGATTAAATCATTGCTGCTACGGTTCAAATGAATACCAAAGAATCCAAGGATAAAACAACATTTTGATTGTGTAATTTATATACCTACCTACTGTTAATTTTCGCGAAATCCTTTTTTAGTCCGTTAGATTTTCAAGTAGGCTATAATAACATAAATAATAAATAACTTTTAAGATAATTTTAAGGCTGAACCACGCAAATTACACTTCTTTTTTTCACATTATAATTAATGCACATTTGTTTTCTAAGAAACGCTTACCTACTGCATTACTTAATCTTTCTTTTTTACTTTTATTGCTTTCCCTCGTAACTACAATTTAGTACTTAAGATGTTTTATTATAAATAGTTGTTTACTTATAACAATTAACATTTTATAACAAAATCTTTTATAGCA
Organism: Celastrina argiolus; assembly: GCA_905187575.2. Classification (NCBI taxonomy): domain Eukaryota; kingdom Metazoa; phylum Arthropoda; class Insecta; order Lepidoptera; family Lycaenidae; genus Celastrina; species Celastrina argiolus. Next base: position 10,993,904 of record LR994582.1, on the reverse strand, counting down.
ATACATTGTCTTGTGCTATTCACTTACAATAAAATATTTTCATTGTTAATTTAGCTAAAGTACAAAAAGTACTTTTTAATAGCAAATATCAACAATCATATCAAAGAATCTTAAAAGTTGGTAATAAAAAAAAAAATCTCCCCTGTTTTTGGACTTTCCTCTTGCTATTATTTATAAATTTTTCAACTAAAATATTTACATTTATGAGTAAGGGATTTTTATAATTATGGCTATTCATTTTTATATATTGTTACATTAAAAATTAAATACAAGTCTAGGATTAGAATATAGATAAAAATTACATGAACGTAGTTTTTCTAGTTAATCATATCAATTGAAAGTTAAGGTAGTGTTTTTCCTATTTTCATTTAAATTCAAATAAACATAGACTTTAATTATTAAAATACTGAACTGCGTGTAAAATGACTATGCTCTTGAGAAAACTGCGTAAACCACTACTGTAGCAGCTAATTTCATTCAAATCTGTTCTGTAGTTTTGGCGTTAAAAAAATGTGTTGCCAATATACGATCTTGATTATTAACTAATCTTATACAGATACAAAAGTTTACTACGAAGTTAGTCCGAAAGATAAGTAATAAATGATGTTAAGAATTAATTTACTCCAAGCAATATTGTCAAAGCAATATCAATATCAATTATTATAAAATATCATTAAAAATGTTTGTAGGTGTTTTTAACATAGTCGTAGTATATTTAGTAAGTACTAAGTAGGTAATTATAACATTATTACTGCCCTTTCACACGGTGCGGTGCGGCTACGCAGCTGTCCTGTTCCACTGCATGTGACGCGGCTTTACACTGCACGTTTGAAATTGTTATTTCGTATGTCGTCTCACGCCGAGCCTGTAATGGGGCCTTGGGACATAATTGTCCTTATCCTTTCCATGCAGTGGCTTACCAGCTGCAGGGTTAAATACCGAATCAAACTTTTTTACGACATCCCACCGCACCGTGTGAAAAGGCCCTTAGGAGACTGAAACGTTCCAAGTGTAACTGGAATAAACACAATTATTGTATCTTCCAAATTTTAAAATAAATGTCTTAATTAAACCGACTCGTATTTTTTATTCCGAGGAGTTCATGTACCAATATATAGGGTGATCATTGTAAACAAGAACCTTTTAAACAACATTTATTAAATTGTGTACAACTCTTACCAACAGAATTTATCAAATAGTGCATTAGAAGCAAATATAAATTACGTTAAACACTTATAAAATGTTCTTAAATTGTGTTACAAATATGGGCATTGACATATCCAGCTCGTAGGAGAAAATAAGTAGGTACATATGTATATTTAAAATAATAATACTCCTAACCTATCTTAATTCCGTGCCTGTCGCCACAATATATATATTTTACGTTACACAATATCATTATTTTAAATAACATACACCTTACGATCTATTCAATTTGAACTAATCATATTATATAACTTTTCACATACAATTGAAGGCTAGTTATGAGTACACGTTTAATTGTACATGGATAAAATTATTAACATATTTGAATACTAACGGCGGACGATAAATTACTCAAACTAATTAAATACTGACCAAAACTTATCCATACGGTAAAAGGCAATATGGCAAGTGGGTATGTGAAAATTTCGTGTTTTAAAAAGATATGTAAATTTTTGTATCTAAATATTTAGGAGAGTTAATATGAATTATAATGCATTAAGTTAATATCATAAATATAAAATATATTTGTTTGAGGTCGTTTGGACAGAAAGTAAATAAAGAATAAAATATAATATAACGATGATTTTTTATTGTATTACTTATAATAAAATTATCCTAATAATACAAAATAACACACTAATATTTTTCTTGTTTGGAGTAAGCGTAGCGTTACATAGTTTTGATGTAGGTATAGATTTTAAAATGATCTAAACAAGGAAATAAAGACCTGGAAGACTTTTGGAAATAAGAGATGTTTACAAAGTGTGTGTAAAATAATCTAAAACAGTTGTAATATAGCGGTAAATTCATTACAAAAATGTCGTAATTAATAAAGTCGTATTAAAATGTATTCGAATAAACAAACATTTATCTAAAGGAAACTCTCATGAGTTATAAAAATTGTATAAGATTTTACAAAAAGTGTACCCGTTTATAAATTACTTTAAAAATAGTACAAAGGCTGCACTCGACGTAACCAGAAACAATTTAAATATTATGTACTTATTCAAAGTGCTCAGCACTTAAAACCTGGCAAAAGCAAAAAATGCAATTTAACACATTTCAGTAAAAATTCAAAATAAGAATGTATATTAAAAAACAAAATCCTTTTTTTACGTATGAGCCGAAAGGCAACGCGAGCCAGTCACAGACGACCGTAACTTTACGCAGCGGCGGCTGCTGCGGCGACTTTGTTCATGACCGTGGTGTACGCCAACCCCAGCGCCCACGACACCTCGTGGCCGTTCACTTTCTTGAAAAGCTGGAAAATAACGTCGCACGCATTAATCAACTAGGTTTAGATTTAAAAATGAACGAATAAATAATGGGGGAAAAATAAACAATATTTACTTATTCCTCAATCTATTGGACTATTTGACTAATCCATAACGGTGTTCGATAAACCAGCGATTAAATTTTCATAATGCTTTGAAGGCGCATGAACTTGTAAACTAGTCCTAAAAAAGGCAATGTTGAAGTCGTCTATTTATTCTGATATTCTATGTAAGTACAATTGACCTAAGTGTGAAATGGGAACAAAATTCAAAACCTATCATTAATTGTCCGCTTAAATAGACGAAGGAACGAAAGAGCAAATAGACAATTACCGAGATGTTGTCCCGCTCCCGCAGCTTGTACGCGTCGACGAGCAGCGTGGTGATGTAGGTGAGGTCGAGGCACGCCCACGGTTGCTCGACGTTCGCGGCCGAGCACGCGCGCAGCGCCGCCGCGCGGAACTGCCCCGGCGTCGCCGACCCGCCGCGCATCACGTCTGCGGAACACGAGCATTATAATAATAAGCTTCCACGCCGATTTTAGTGTCGGTGAGCAGTTTCGTTGAAACCAGGACTACGCAGGAGTAATTTTATAGTGCGCAATAATAGTGTGCCTAATACAAAAATACACTCTATTCCTTTTACTCTACTTAGTTAAGTCATTTTAACACAATTACACACATAGGTTACCGAACTGGCGAGAAAACAGGTGCACATGTGCCACACATGCCCATCCTACGTATGAAACATCTTTCTTGTACTATCAGGTGATCAGGCTGTTTGTCCTTACCAAACATGAAAACAACAATTTTAGTTGATCCAACATGGGAATTAAAGTCACGAAAATGGAATTCTTCGACGTCGCAGAAGTAGCTCATGGCGGCGACGGCACCGCGCGGCGGCTGCTGCGGCTCCCAGTCCAGCGTCGCCAGCACGTAGCGCCGCACCAGCGCTGCCGGCGTGCGTGATACTATACACTAACGAGCGAGCCAACAATACCGATGATGCCGGCGTCGGCGGCGACGTCGTAGAAGTAGCTCATGGCGGCGACGGCACCGCGCGGCGGCTGCTGCGGCTCCCAGTCCAGCGTCGCCAGCACGTAGCGCCGCACCAGCGCCGCCGGCGTGTGTGATACTATACAGTAACGAGCGAGCCAACAATACCGATGATGCCGGCGTCGGCGGCGACGTCGTAGAAGTAGCTCATGGCGGCGACGGCACCGCGCGGCGGCTGCTGCGGCTCCCAGTCCAGCGTCGCCAGCACGTAGCGCCGCACCAGCGCCGCCGGCGTGTGTGATACTATACAGTAACGTGCGAGCCAACAATACCGATGATGCCGGCGTCGGCGGCGACGTCGTAGAAGTAGCTCATGGCGGCGACGGCACCGCGCGGCGGCTGCTGCGGCTCCCAGTCCAGCGTCGCCAGCACGTAGCGCCGCACCAGCGCCGCCGGCGTGTGTGATACAATACAGTAACGAGCGAGCCAACAATACCGATGATGCCGGCGTCGGCGGCGACGGCACCGCGCGGCGGCTGCTGCGGCTCCCAGTCCAGCGTCACCAGCACGTAGCGCCGCACCAGCGCCGCCGGCGTGTGTGATACTATACAGTAACGAGCGAGCCAACAATACCGATGATGCCGGCGTCGGCGGCGACGTCGTAGAAGTAGCTCATGGCGGCGACGGCACCGCGCGGCGGCTGCTGCGGCTCCCAGTCCAGCGTCGCCAGCACGTAGCGCCGCACCAGCGCCGCCGGCGTGTGTGATACAATACAGTAACGAGCGAGCCAACAATACCGATGATGCCGGCGTCGGCGGCGACGGCACCGCGCGGCGGCTGCTGCGGCTCCCAGTCCAGCGTCACCAGCACGTAGCGCCGCACCAGCGCCGCCGGCGTGTGTGATACTATACAGTAACGAGCGAGCCAACAATACCGATGATGCCGGCGTCGGCGGCGACGTCGTAGAAGTAGCTCATGGCGGCGACGGCACCGCGCGGCGGCTGCTGCGGCTCCCAGTCCAGCGTCGCCAGCACGTAGCGCCGCACCAGCGCCGCCGGCGTGTGTGATACAATACAGTAACGAGCGAGCCAACAATACCGATGATGCCGGCGTCGGCGGCGACGGCACCGCGCGGCGGCTGCTGCGGCTCCCAGTCCAGCGTCACCAGCACGTAGCGCCGCACCAGCGCCGCCGGCGTGTGTGATACTATACAGTAACGAGCGAGCCAACAATACCGATGATGCCGGCGTCGGCGGCGACGTCGTAGAAGTAGCTCATGGCGGCGACGGCACCGCGCGGCGGCTGCTGCGGCTCCCAGTCCAGCGTCGCCAGCACGTAGCGCCGCACCAGCGCCGCGCACCGCGTGTACACCGCCTCGCGCTTGGCGCCTGCTGCGCGCTCCCCACCGCTACAAGGAATAAAAGCGTATTACATAATATATCCCAATTGCAAGCAAATTACGTTATTAACGAAATTTTCAATCACATTTGTGAAAAATAAATGTTTTTTTATACTTAGCTCTACTCATTTGGTAAGAAAAAAATAGGATTTGGGAAGAAAACGGTCAACTATTTTAGTTAGTTTTTGACTCTGTATTTCCCCTTTTACTCTGCGTTTGTTGAGCGTACACGATTACGCTTTCAATGCAACAGCGCAGACACTGTACTAATGTGGCATATACGCAGCGCATACATTCATCTAAAAACGCTAGCGTGTAGGGGGCACAAACCGTTTTTTTTTATTAACTACAACTTGCATTACTCCTTCACCTAATAGAATACACAGTGTTGGCATAAGTCCACTTCTCGTCTTTAACGATAGGGTCGACGCACACCGACCGCAGCGTTGTGCTGTCGCTGCCGCTGGCCTCGAGCTTCAGAACGCCGTGACGCGCCGCCAGCAAGCCCAGCCGGAGGTAACTGTATACACAACATTAATATTCAGAATAGTGTACGAATAGCACCGCTCCATTAACCAAATTTCTCATAGGTGTCGTAAAAGGGGACAGAAGGAATATTCGGAAATGGGCAGCAGCGTATTTAGGACATTGTTATTATTTTAACACTGCGCCTGCCAACCTGACTACCAAGCGTGGCAAGTTTCCAACCCCCTATAAAATACTTTGAGAGAGGCTCATGAAACTGAAACAACAAACGACGAACACGATTGGTCTATTGATCTCTCGGCTCGAAAAGTACATGTGCGTGACCAGGTCATATTGGTCCCGACAGACAGGAAAATTGTTCTCGTGCATGTACACTATACATGGTCATACTTGTCTCGTCGGGGACGGGAAGTGCGTGTACAGCGTGATGTTGGTGCCGTCGGGCACGGGACGTGTACCTGTGCCTGTACACCGTGATGTTGGTGCCGGCGGGCACGGGAAGTGTACCTGTGCGTGTACAGCGTGATGTTGGTCCCGGCGGGCACGACGAACCGGTCGGCGGGCGGGTAGGAGTTGTCGTCGTCGGGCACGCGGTACGTGATCTGTGTCGAGCCGCCGCCCAGGTCCAGCGCCGCCATCGTCTCGCCCGCCAGCAGGTCTAAACATTATTGAAGACATGAATGGATGAAGGTGATATGCGAGCTTTTCATATAAAGCTACTAGGATACAGCGAGTGTAAACGGATATTTTTTGTTAATCCTTGAAGACGGATATAAAGAAAATGTGTGTGTGCATATAACGCACTTGGGTGTAGCGAGTGACATCTGCTAAAAAGTGCTAGATATGTCACAAAAAAACCCAGAAAATGAGGTTTAAACTGTCACCTAAACATTTCAAAATTTGAAAATATAATAAAAAAACATGTATTGAGGTACTAATCTGTTTTTATCCTAATCTATTTACCTAGTATAGTATTCAAACACCGGTACCGGTACAAGGCACAACGTTTCAATTCGATTTATGTATATGTTACGGTAAATCTGATTAATTGAAAATTATTAATATTTTTACAAAATTATTAATAATAACCACATGTTTTGGTAAATGTGAATAAACGATCGAAATTTATTACTTTTAGTAGTAATTATTAATAATTCACGACACATATTGGTAAAAGTTATTCTGTATATTTAAAATTCTTTTTTTTGTATGAAGATTCGACTACTTTTGAGGTCATTTTGATAGCTTTTTTTTACTATAGGCCTTTAAAGTCATGCCATAACTACTAGTCAAATAATATACGATTTTGAGAAGTTTCTATTTTAGTTCAATTACTTATTTTCTCTGAAAAAGAGTTAATCGGGCAGAATTCGCTTCTGGCACGCGCCGGCCGCTGCCGCGGCACGCTTCGCTCGGCTCGTGCGCAATCTTAAATGTCTCACCTAACCTAACCTAGCCATTTTTATTCTAGTTCAATCACCTATTTTCCGTAACTAGAGTGAATCGGGCAGAATTCGCTTCTGGCAATGAATTAAATAGAATATTTTTGCATTTCAGCAACAACAAATAACGTGCGCGTGCTTTTAAAACAATAACACCGAGCTCCCCCCCCCCCCCCCGCACCTCTCGCACGTCGCACACACCGCCCCGCCCCGCAACCCTTGGCCACTTATTACATTTATCACTACTAGGGTTAAATTATTAATAAAAACCGACAAATGTGATTAATTTATCACTTTAACCTCGACTTTCGGTAATTAATAATAATAATAGATAATTATTAATAATCTTCAATTATTCACTCTTACCGTAACATATACATATACTTGGTTGCTAATAAAGTTTGGATATGTGGTAACATTTATATGTAGTGTTTACTCACTGTGCAACAAGTTGACGGTGTACCAGATGAAGATGCCCTCGTCTGACCCCTCCATGATCTCCACGCCGTTTGAGCTGACATCGTAGCCCAATCTGCGATGAGATAAATGATAAACAACTTAAATAGGCGTGTACAGTGCTCTATATTTAGAAAAATCTAGTACCCAACGAGGATGTATTATATAAAGGGTAGCCTTTAGGACCTTTTCCAGTGGGAGCCGCTGGCAAAGACTATCCTTCCCCAGTAAAAACTGTATACAAAGAAAACACACTTTTTTGGGATATAAAGTAGCCTATGTTAATTCAGGCTGTCAACTTCATGTATAGGTATTTTTTTTTCAAAATTGTTCCTCCAGTCGTAGCATCATGCCTATTTATAGTATTTTCACACTAGCGTTTTTAAAGGGCCGACGGTTTAGTCATTGAAATATATGCAAACGACCATCGAACCTAGTGTAAGTGAAAAGCGATCTTATACCTAAAAGTAGATACGAGCTTTTCACATGAGTCAATAGGATACAGCAGGTGTAGAGATATTTTTTATCCGTTGAGTCGGATATAAAGAAAATATATGTGTGGATATACTTCGATATAGCGAGTGACATCTGCTAAAAAGTGCTAGCATAAAGAGATCTTAAACTTGCATGGTCCTTCGAGCCGGATATAAAGTAACGTATGGATTTTCATACAACCCACTTGGATATAGCGAGTGACACCTGGTCGATCAACTCCTGTGCCTTCGTCGGCGGCAACAGGCGCAGACCGGCAGTCGCGCGCACCACCAGCGGCGTCGCTCGGCGCTTCTCACGAGGGATCATGAACTCCGCCTTTCTGATTAGCTGCACTATTGTGTCGGCACCCTTAGAGAATATAATATTATTAGAACGTGGCAATACCTACAATTTTAAACACTATTATAATGATAATAATAATAATAATTAGAGATGTAACGGATATCCGGTAACTATCCGGTATCCGGCCTATCCGGCCTTGTTTTAACTATCCGGCCGGATACCGGATAGTAGTACACTATCCGGCCGGATACCGGATAGTAAAATTTTAAAAAATCTTATTATTTTATATAGGCAAATCATACTCCAATAGGTTGTGGATACCGTTTATTTCTATAATCGCACATCAAAAATGTTTGTTTTATAAACAAGTGGCAAATTGTGATGAATAAATACCAAATTTTACGCGATAACACTCGAACGTCCCCGAGTCGACCCGTAGGCTGATTATGTAACTCGCAACAGCAATTCGACAGGCGTAAATAGTACGATTGTATACAATATCGCTATCAAACGTATACACTTGACCACGACATTGTACACTATTGTACAATTTACGCCTGTCGAATTGCTGTTGTGAGTTACATAATTAGCCTGCCGATCTCCGGTTACATTACATGCGACCATTCGGCACCTGAATATTTCCGATCTCGTTCACCGCGCCAATATTCAAATCAAACTTATTATTATAACGGGTGTAAAAAGAGCAGTCACTATAATAACCATAGACCAATTACATGTATAATTAATTGGTCCATGCTATAACTTTGGGATATAATTATACTACCATTTCTCATTCTAGAATGTATTTTTTATTACAAAAATTTCAAAAAAAAATTTTTTTTTTGCCTTATTATTATTTTTGCCACAAAAAAAAATAAGAAATGAAAATAATGTGAAAATAAAAGTGAGAAGTTAAAAAAAAAAATTGTAGTTTTTGACAAAAAAAAATTATTTCTGAAATGAAAGGTAGTATACTCGTGTCTCAAAGTTATAGTTGCTCTTTTTACATACTGTATATTATCAAAAGGCCGGATATCCGGCAGCCGGATATCCGGCGCTCCGGCCTAGTAGCTTGCCGAATATCCGGTATCCGGCCAAACTACTATCCGTTTCATCTCTAATAATAATAATATCTATGGACGCTTCACACCACGTCACCACTGTGCTAAGTATCCGAAGAACTTGTGTTACAGGTACCAGACAACGGAAATATATTTAATACTTTTATACTATACACATATTTAAGATTTTTATTATATTATACACAAATTTAATATTAACATTATAATTGAAGACATGAAGGTAGAAGGGGTGGAAGGTAGGTAGGTAGGATATGTCGCAATGAAAAATTACCCAGAAAATTTAGTTTTAAACAGTCGCTGAAACATTTTAGGTTATGTAGTAGTAACGTATTAAGTACATTGATTCTAAAGACGGATATTTAGATTAACGTACTTAATACTTTTCGACGTATTCTAAAATGTTTAAGTAACAGTTTGAGCTCAATTTTCACGAAATCATAATTTTGCTACATATCACCTTCATCCATTCATATCTTCAATTATCAGCGTGACTCCTGAAAGATGTAAACCAGGTTGTAAGTAAATAATGAAATGGTGAGTGTATAATATGGTGTGGCTCGTCTGGAAGAGGGTTGCCGCCATCCGCGCAAACCGCAGCGCAGCGCCAATACACGCCGGCAAGAAGCTAGTTTAACCCTATCCTAGCTAGTTTAAACTTTCTTGTAGGTTACTCAACCTACAATATTTGGGAAATAAAAATATTTTAATTTACCTATATTTTTATTCCCCAAATATTTCAACCATTACAGGTTTTCTCCAATGCGAGTAATTACTAACTTTTTATCTACAAAACGAAACAAAATTAACAAACAGATTTAAGCCGATTGATATCCATTTTATAAACAAAAACCTATTTGAACACAGCAACCCATATGAGTCACTCTTTACAAAAAAAACATGGTATCTGATGCAACAATATCAATGAATTATGTTTTTGTGCATATCTTGTATCTAACAGTCATGCTAAATATGTATAATTTGATCCGATCTCGATAAAATTTGTCCCGCTATCGTATTATCGTAGAGTAGTGTTCAATGATGACATTATATTAAATGTTTCGTCATACTCACTAATCAAATATTAAATAGTCCTTGATATATTTTATCAACGTTTATTTGGTATTTATAATGTAAAGACATTTCAAGGCCATAATATACTAAAGCCAACAACTAGCTAAATTAAGAGACCTTTTAGTCTGCTATTTCACCAAGCAGTTACAGTGACAGTCTTTTGTCCGGCAATCGTAGTTTTCCATATTTCCGTATGTTATTTCCATAATAAAACGAAGATCGCTCAGGGCTATTGTATATTTGCTGTACAATTATATTATTATTTGATCAAGTGCAAACTAATCCTTTTTATAACAGTTTAGATAAACCCAACATCGACATAATATACATATTTTGTATTTTACCTTTTTACCTGTAAATATTTCATTTAATACTTACATGAAATGAATAAGATGCTTTATTAAATCATGATTATTATTTATTACCTTTTCGGGATCATCCACATACGAGGAGAGACCCGGTTTCGACTCCTCAAAGTATTCCTCTTCCAAGTCTAAGTTGGCTTGACCGAATACTGAAAAGAATAATACAATGAAATACTCGTTTTATACAAAAAATAAGTAGCTCTAAGTATGGTTCAATCATACAAAACCCATGTAAACGTTTCCAGGACGTCCTGACTCGTCTATTCCAATGTAAACTAATCTTAGTATCTAACAATATAAATGCCACTTATTCAGCGCATTGTACAAATACAAATTTGTTTACAAATAGATTACATTAAATCAGAACAGAGTATAGTATATGAAAGTATGTTCATTGGTCACACTCTACACTACAAGTAGATAATAAAAAGTTATATTATTGTTGTTACATAACACGCGATAAAATATAAGAAAACAATTTCCGCATTTTATATAAGAAAAACAAAATTATATTAAAACCATTGTATTCAGAATTTATTCTTAATGTAAATAAAAATATTAATACGAGAAAATAATTGGGGCATGTCTACAAAATCTTCTATCTTCTAATCCTTTTAAAATATTTTATTAAATGTCGGCTACAAGGTAGCTAGTAGCTACAAGGTAGCCGACATTTATTCGGAAGATTTGTCGTCGCTTACTTTATACTGAGTGACAAAGACAAAACATCCAAACCAATCAATCTGTTAGCAACTACATAAACATTAAATATTATTTAATCTATTGTATGTTTTTAAATTGAATTGGATCTGAATTTAGACTAACTACATACTACCATAGAGTATTATTGGTCCATGCTACTACTGAATCTTAATAATAATATTTATTTACTGGTCCTTAAACCAAGCACATAGTAATAATAATAAATTATGTATTCATTTATTTAACAACTACTAAGGCCTAATTTTAAGAAGTCTGAATAGATCATGGGTTCAAAATTATTACGTTCGGAAAATAAGATAAAACTGTAGTGTACATTTATTCCATATTTATATTACTGTGAATCATAGCTACGCAGCAGTTTTGTTATTTAAGTAGGCAAATACTTTATAATGATAGCAACAAGGAACCAATATCATGATGACTTTGACAAACGTAATAACAAATGTGTATTGTGGAAATATAAATGAATGTCTTCGCTTGTATTAAAAATAGTAAATAAGTAATAATAAAAAATTGAGAATATATATTTTTTATTTATTACTTTATTTACATTTATTTTTTTAGATATTGTACTAGTAGTACCGTAAAACCCGACAAGGGGTATCTCGATGTCATTTTTGAAATGAAATTATAGAACCTAATATAAGTAACATAATATATTATGTTTATAGGCGTTAAGTTAAAACATGACGCTTCGACTCTGCGCCGGTGTGAGTTGAGTGACCTTATCTAATAAGATAGTGTATGAGCATCCTAATTATATTCATATCGCTTTACTGATATTTTCAATCGAGGTTTGTTTAATAGTTATTTTATAGAAAAACAAGCTGTGGCCTCGACTTCGTACGCGTGGTTTTTGAGTGATTTAAACCGTTTATGCAGCGCACGCAACAAAAGTTCCCAAATGGGCATAGTTTTCCCCGTTTTTGCAACATTTCTCACTGACGCTTCGCTCCTATTGATCGCAGCGTAATGTTATATAGCTTAAAGCCTTCCTCTATAAATTGACTATCCAACAAAAAAATATATTCAAATCGGACCAGTAGTTCCTGAGATTAGCGCGTTTAAACAAACAAACTCTTCCGCTTAATAATATCAAGTATAGATATGTATTTACCCGGATTCGATAGAAGTATACGCTATGAACCTAACATTACTTTTGTATATTCCTCATACATACAAGTTATAAATTGTAATCATTATAGTCGCCAATACTGAGCTTTGTTTACATGAAGATCACATTCAATCGGAACTTAGTATAATCGATCGATGGCAGACTACGGTATACCACATTAGATCTTATTATTATGGCAGCAAAGTCCTTGTATTATTATAAAGTTCATACACTCACCAGTAAAGGGAACCCTGAATTTGTATGCCAGGACTCTCGAGCCGGAGGAGCCCGCGTCAATGATGACGGCGTAATGGTACACGCTCTCGTAGCCCAGGCTCTTCGCCAGCCCATCGAACCACAGTGTCTGCCCCGCAAATAAACCTGCGAACAGCAAGTTTAAACTACATTTTACATACGACTGTCTCTCTCTTCATTACTCCATTCTCTATTTCTTTATCAATCCACTGGAATCGCATTTTTTCAGGATGAGCAGTTTTCTTATACGTTTCCGCGCCCAAATGGTAGAAGGACCCTATTATTTTAAGACTCCGTTGTTCGTTCGCCCGGCCGTCCGTCCGTCTGTCACCAGGCTGTATCTCATTAACCGTGATACCTAGATAGAAGAAAATTTTACAAATCATGTAGTTGTCGATATACCTACAAGTACTGAGAAACTGAATGAAAATAATTAATTTCAATATACGTGTTTATATTAAATTTGTTATTTTCGTACGACGTGCGCGAGTCCGATTCGCACTGAGCCTGAGGTTTTTATATAAATTAGAAAATGTATTTTAGAATGAAAATCTTTTGCCTAGTCCCGAAATGATCTAGACATTTTGGCATTTCGTCCAAACTTTAGTACTCGTACAACCGTTTCTCCGTGAAGACAGTCAATTCTGCATACACATTACACACATAATCTGTATTTTACCGGACAGCTGAAGAAAATATAGTGTTTTTGATGTTGTAGAGCGTGACATAATTATTATTATTATTAGCCATACACACGCGCAAAAAAAAAATACATAACTAACAATATCTTTAAAAAAAAGACGACCTTCAATGATTATATCACGAATCAAAGACGACTCTGAAACAGGAGGCTGTTTCAGGGTCAGCAAGTCTTCTAAATCACGAATTTTAATTTGTTTACATAATCTGCAGTAAAATGAATTGCACAGCGAATATGTAATAAATATGTAAAAAAATACATACCAGTTAAAATAATAAGAATCGGTATATCTTTATGAGCCATTTTAAGTACCAATAATATGGAATTGAAAAACACAATAAGTATGTGTCGAGTAAAGGAATACACTGAAATGCTATACAATGCATTACATCAAAACGCAAAATGATAATAATACTTTTTCAGATAAAACAAGCAACATTACACCTAATAGTGTTTTACATACAGTATAGTTGTGTGAATACTTCTATTTGTATTAACTTGATATGGTTAGCAAGTGTTTGAGCTGTGTCTCACATAACATTTGACAAATGAGCACACAGGGCTAACTATTTATAAATAAATACAAAACTTAAATGTTGATGATTGTTGCTTTCCATCTATTTTCCAAAGAAATATAAGTAATGTATTTTACCCAACCATAGCGAAACCAAAAGGATGGGTATTGGGATAAGGTGATATTGGCAGCTTTAGTATATGTTTGTTTGTTCCACCAAAGGGCTTAAACATTATTATCTATAATTGTCAGGGTAATTCTGTTCTAGTATAATACTGATGTTGTTATAGTAGCATATAATACTATCTGTGTAAATGGTTATTAAGTTAATGAGTTACATTCTTTGACAGAAATATGTATTAGCCTTAATTACTTTTTTAAGCATGGTAATAGTTAAACATGCATTCAATCTCTCTCCCATTCAATATAAGAATGGGACAGATTAATTATGAATCATTGTTTTAATATAATATGTGTGACTCTTTGTAATTGCTTAGTAATAGTCCTAGATATACCCAAAGGTATTTGAGTCATACTATACATTATATTATTTGAAAAAAAAATTACAAATAGATATTTTTGTAACTTAATCAAAATAATTCAGAATACTTTGTCAATGTATGTGATAAATTAATGTACCAACTTGGTTCCTATAAAGTTTTTGAAGTTTCAAGTTTAATAATTAACTAAATCTGTGTAAAAAATATATTACATAGAAAAATATTTTTAATTAGCTACTAGTCCCTAAAATAGTCTTAGGCTAAGGCCAACTTACACCAATCTGAATTAAATAATAAACCCAGAATGGCCCCTGAATATAAAGGAGAACTAAAAGCTAACTCTGGGTTTATTATTTAACCTAGACTAGCACTTGAAGTATGTCAGAAAAATATAGATTTAACTCACCTATAAAGTATGTTCCACATAATGCTAAAAGGATAAGAAAAATGAATACTCTTCGAAATCTTCTGGGCTGCTTAAGCGTTCTTGTCCTTGCACTAGAAGATGTTGGTGTTGTATCATCTTTTAACTATAATAAATAATAACCATCAGATAACAAAATATTAAGGATGAGATTTTTATTTAGTAAGTTTGAGAATTAGTAAGTTAAGGATGAAAATTAAATTTATTAACAGCTGCTAACACTAAAAACAAAAGTTCAACGATAAAACGTTTCATATAAAAATGACCAACCAACCTCTAAGTATCTGTACGTTCCGAATTTTCCCATATCGAGGTAACATGTACATCACAACCTTACAACTTATTTGTTACCAATAAAATCATAGATTAGAGTAATTATTTTGAATAAAATCATGACTTTTGTTTAAAATTGGTTTGCTTTTACGGAAACATCTGGTGTCGTGTCACAAAACTAGTAAATGAAAAGTCAGTTAGAAATAAAATATACTATTTTATTTAGAGAAACCTTCATCCAGAAGTCCAAAATCGAGAAAAAAAAATTCTATTGCTTTTTCAATGATGAGATGCACATTATGTAGGTACTTTATCAATTTTTAACCGACTTCTATTTATTTTGACATAATAATAATCAACGATAGAATAAAATAATAGCTAGGGTACCTACATCAAAAATTCCACCCTTGTGACAGATGAACCATGACATAAGGGATGTGTTCCATTTGCTAAGAATAAACGAAAATAACGTTTTTTTTCATTCATATCGCGTTTCTTTAGCAGTGCCACACATTTTGAAACAGTTTTTACCGTGAAAGTGATAAGTACCGCACGAAAATGTTTCAACAAAAGAAATATTATACAATAATAAAATAATAATTACAAATGAAAGGTTATTTCATACAATATGTATTTTTCGATTCGACTTATTGCAACTTATTTTATGAGTAACTAACAGCACTAAATAGATTTTTCGCCGAGCAGCACCTAATGGACGTCCTCGCGATGCTGTACCGATTCAGATAGCTATGATGGTTAAAATCCATTTCGCATTTTTATGGTTACGCTAGATTCTTAATCTTGTACCTCGGCTAGAGGCTAATCCATCTTTATGATCTAAGCTACAAGCGATCAAATCGAAATTTCAAAATTGTAAATATTGCGCTATAGAAATGACAGTTTGCGGTTATATTGATCGGCGTTTTGAGCAAAAATTGCGTATAATGGAACAAGTTAAGTATGTCACGCAGACACTAGATGTCACCATAATAATATGTCAAAACTCAAAGATTCAACAAAGATTTTAATTTTTAGATTAGATTATTTTTAATAATTCTAGGGCGATTGGCGTAGCGTAGTCCAGTCAAACGTACAACAATCACTAAGATTTGTAGGATTTCATCAAAATATTATTGTAAAGACTAAAAAAACCTCGCGTTGTATCATGTAATAGCATGTAATAATCGCTAAATAATTAGTTCCGGCTGAAGTTGTGTTCAAGGTTATTGAAATTAATAGCTATCAAAACTTAAATTCGATTTTAAAAATATGAATTATTGAATATTTAAACAACTGTTGAAAAATAAAACATGAATTAAATATGAATTAACTAAAGCAAAATTAAGAAAAGCAGTATGTGTTTACAGAATCATGATAATGTACTAAAACTAATTACAATATTATTGTTATGTACAATTTTATTTACGTACCTTTCTTTGTCGTAATTCGCCCATGGTTGAGGACTTATTTAATAAAAGTGAAACATTCAAAAACTTGTAATTGGGATAAAAAGCGATAATCACTTTATTTATCAACTATTGTTATGTCCTAAACGCGCTGACGTAATTTATTGAGAGTGACTGATTCTTCCTGCTCTGCAAGACGTTCTAGCTGATACTAACGAGTGCCTTTAGTAAAAATAATATGTGTTATCATTTATTACGTCGTGTCGTCGTAACTCGTAACAAATCGTATCTAACCGGCATTTTAAAGAATATCGAAATAAAAAGTCTACGATATAATATTGAAATATGTAAATTATGTTTGCGCGTACAAAATATTTTTTTGCGCGAATATGATGAAATATTACCAAAATTTCGTCATGACTAAATCTTTTAATTAATATTTCTTTTTGCCTCTATAGTATTATTATTTAGATTTGAATGTGGCTTACATCCAGTTCTTTTCATTCAGGACCATTCCAAACAAAACCAGTTATGGAATCTGAAGAAGTAACTCAAAATTTAACCAAATTTGGTATTGGAAGACGAAAACTTGATGATGACATCTTTTCAGATGATAAGCCACTATCAAGACTTGGAATTTATGATGAAGATGATGAAGATTTTTATCACTCCATGTATGTTGCTTTAGCATTTGTGTATGTGTACACATACATTATATATGTATTATCCTCAAAATAGTGTGCCAAAATCATTACCCGTCCTTTTGGCTTCACCAAAGTCGAATAATAAGGCAATTTTGTTAAAAAGTTACCTATATTTTTATATGAATGTTATTTTAATTACAGTCAGTAAACCACCTTATTTTTGTTGTAGAATTGAAACACCTTGCATTGTGCCAGGATGTCAATTTGTAGGACAATCATTACTATTGTTCGAAAATCATTACAATTCTTGCCATCGTTATTATTGCATAACATGTAAGAAGATTCAACCATCAAGACATTTACTAGACTTGCACATACAAGAAAATCATGACTCATTTTTCTCTGTCATGTCTGCTAAAAAACCATCTGTAAGTATAATGTTGTACCTCTGGTTGCTGCCTATTATAAACTACATCTGAAACAAATATTATTTATATTTCTGTGTGAAGTCATTTTTGTTTTATTTGTTACAATAGCTATTGTTTTACAGTATTCCTGTTATGTTGAAGAATGTGCAGAAAAATTTCAAAATGCTGAATTAAGATTTGAGCACTGTGTACAAGTCCATAAACTACCAAAGGATTTCAGATTTGATTATAAACCAAAGTTGATCAAGAAAAAGAAAACCAGAAATCAAAATACTTCCATGGATGTAGACAGCAAAGATATGAAAATTGAGACAAGTATTAATTTCAATAATAATAAAACTAAAACATTTAAAGGAAAATTATTTAAAAAGTTTACAAATGATAAAACAAAAAGCTCTGTGAACATTGACATAGACCAAGTGATGACAGACCTAGAGGAGAGTTTGCCAACAACATGATAGTCAAGTACATTAAACTACATGATAGTCAAGTACATTAAACAAAGCTACACTACGAGCCTTGAGACGGAATGAAATATGTAGTTTGTTAGCAGTTTGTTGTGTATGTAGTGTTTTCTATGTAGAGAAAAAATTTTAATGTCAGAAAAAGATAAAATATCTCAATGTGCTTTATTTATTTAATTTTAACTTAAATTTAAATAAATATTAACAACAATCAAAATAATGTATTTTAATAATTTAGGTATAAATGTAACATATTATACTTTTATTTAAAATAATGTTTTCACTACAATATTTAAATGACAATAAATAATATTTTGACAATTTCAGTAGTATATTACTTAGCTTTGCCTTGAGCGGCAACAGCAGCCATGGCTTTCTTAACTGTCTCTTCGTCACCAAGGAAGGTCATAGGACCATCAGGCTTCATGTTTTCATCCAGCTCATAAACAAAGGGAATACCAGTAGGTAGGTTTAGTTCCATTATATCAGCATCACTCATCTCTGGAAACCACAATTATAAGAAAAATTTAACATTTTCATTTGTTAAACAAATGTATATATAAATAATATATAAATATAATAATATATAATATATAAATAAATGTATAAATTACAAATATATATATCAGTATATTAAGGTATTACAAAAGAGAAAAGAAATTTCTTTTTGTAAACCCTTTTCTATTTTCTTATGTGACATGCAAATTTTCATGAATGTATCTGAATAATACCATAATATCTAATATTGATACTTGTTAACAAAAAAGGGCACCTTCATTAACATAATTTTTAAAACATGAAAGTAGTACCATTTTAAATTATTATTAAAGTGACTAGTTGACCCATGCCCACAAAAGTGATAAAGTGATCAGACATAACTTCTTCAATTCCATCTCTTATTATTTCTTATGCATATTTCACTGCAGTTGTAAACACAAAATAAGATACTTATAAATGCCACATAGTAATGGTCTAAACACTTAGTGAATGTTCATTTGTATTTTTCGACTTTGTTTAGACTAACGTTATGTTAATTTGAATATACAAGACGTGTTAATGTTCATTTCTCTATTATTGTTCATATAGCATGAACATGGGATAAAATGAAAATTAAGCATTCTTTCATGTAAATTATCACATGCCTTTTGTTACTGTTAGGAAAAATTATACTATAAATAGGTATGCCTTACAATTTACATAAATAGAAAATACTCATTTACATGTAACAAAATAGTTTCACCTACCTTCTAAATGCTTGACAATTCCTCTGAGACTATTTCCATGAGCAGCAATTATGATGTTTTTACCTTCTTTAATCTAAAAAGTGAAAACTATTGCATAATATAATATTCTATTTAAGATATTCTATACATATTATACTTAGGTTATTATGATAACTATCAGGCTCTATAATTCTACTGAAACATTAAAAAATAGTTTACCTGCGGTACTATCACATTGTTCCAATATGGTAAAGTTCTTTCAATGGTAAGTTTTAAGCTTTCGAACATTGGGAACTCTTCAGGTTTTGGGTCAGAAGCATAACGGGTGTCTTTTACAATTGCTTCATAATAAGGGTGATCCTTTTCCATTGCTGGGGGTGGAGTGTCAAAACTGCGGCGCCAAATTTGTACCTATAAATTTGTGTTAAACTTATTTCAATTAGTATAATATAAACAAGACATATAATTCACATTTAAAAATTATCTTGTTTTCTATTCACTTTGGTAAGATGTAATGTATTATAGAATCAAATATAATAATATTATGTATTGTTGTTGTGCATTCCCTATACCCACATAATAAACCTCCCATAATATAAAAGATTTATATGCTATCTCTAGGTTCATTCACAAACCCCGATTGCCAATAGAGGGCTTTACTTGTATGGATAAATAAGGTTTTTTTTACCAAATATTACCTGAGCTTCTCCATATTTAGCAGCGGTTTCAGCCTTATTGAGTCCTGTGAGTCCACCATAGTGTCTTTCATTTAATCTCCAAGTTTTATTAACAGGGATATCGGTTTGACCAATCTGCTCAAGAATAGTTTGTAGAGTAATTTGAGCTCGTTTCAAAACTGAAGTATGGGCTAGATCAAACTTGTAGCCTGCATTCTTTAAGGCTATTGCTGCGGCACAAGCTTCTTCTCTACCTATGAAATTAACAAACAAGATATAACTAAATTCTTACTCCAAAAGATTTATAAAAAGCTTAAAAAATTTAATGTATAATATTTCCATTACCCTTGTCACTTAGATCGGCATCGTACCAGCCACAAAAAAGATTTTTTTGGTTCCATTCACTTTCTCCATGACGAATCATAACAATTTTGTATTTTCCAGGCATTTTGAATAAATAACAATATTTTTAGCCCGGCAATTGAAGACAAAAATTTTTGCGCAATTTGACAAGTTTAACCCTTCGACCTTCTTGATTTTTTTTTATTAAGGTGCATTCCACAGTGTGTTCCTGTAGGCCACAGATAAAACGTAGTGATTATAAAATAATTACTCTAATCTATGGTGATTATATTCTCTTTGGCCACAGATTAAGTAATATGCTGTAGGCGCTCTGAACGTTCAGATTATTCATAACGCTGACATTGACGGCTGTCAGTGCGTGTGTAACAGTTCAAAACCTCAGAACAAAGATCATATGGAACTGTACTAATAGTTCAATTTCACACGGCAATAATAGTAGACTACCTGTCTCTTTCTTACAACAAGAGTTTTAAGTAAGAAATAAGTATCTACACTCTTTTTATCAACGCCCCCTTTATTGGCTGTGATATACTTCTGCTGCCACCGACGCCATTTTACATGTCACTTTGTTTACATGTCAAACGTTGTTATTGTGAGATTTTTAGGGTTTTTGAGTGATTTTCGATTTAATTACTGCGCAAAACTGTAAAATAATTCTGAATTCCTTATATTCGGTAACACGAAGTCCTCTGTAGTAAGTTGTGGCCTATGCAAAATCACCGGTAAGTAGCTAACATTTATTTAAATTGTTGTGTTCATTTGATATTGTAGTGTGTAAGTTCCTTTGTATAAGTAATGTATGTATGTTCCTTTATAATGTTAGTATCGTATTAATATGCAGAGTAAGCTAAAATGTATTTTTACCTTTAAGTTCTGTTTTAGTCTATAAGATTAGTCTGTAGTTAAACCTAATAAAGGATGGTCACGCCTTAAGTCTACTTTACTTGACTTCCCACCTCATGGCGACCCTGCCACCTCATGGCTTTGTCTGACCCTGCCGCTGCCGCTGCCGACCCGGACCCTGCCACTGCCGACCATGCCGCTGCCGACCCTGCCGATGCTGCCTACGAGCTACCTGCCCGGCTACCTGCTACGCATCGTGAGTGCCGCTGCCTAATCTACGAGCTTCAGATCCAGTTAGGTGAGCCGTATCATTTATAAACCTTCATCAAAGACGAAATGGGCAAAACCCAGAGCAAAGAGGAGGTCATCATAGCCCAAACCGCTTCTGGAGGAAACAATAATTCACAGTTGGAACAGGTCCACGAGACCTTGAAGTCAAACAACGTGGTTATGAGCATCCTCCTGGGACTTATATTTCTGGCATTTTTTGTTACCGGTATATATTTGTACCGCAAATGCCATCGCAGCTGGATGCGCGAGGAGATGAGGAAGCAGACAGTCCGTCGGTTGGTACAAGGAGCCCAAAACCCGGCCCTCTCCGCGGATTCATCGGTGTAATCTACAGCTTCAATAATCAAGTGAGTGGTTAGTGCCGTGTTGATGATGAGTAGTTAAAACTTTATTATTAAAAGTGTTGATAAAATGTGCGCATGACCTCGCTTGGAGCGCTATAACGTCGCGTCAGCGAAATATGAGTTTCTGAGTCTAAGGAAACTACGAACAATGTGCATTAGGGTTCCGCGACAAATATAATAATTATGTTTTTTTGTTTGTTTACTTAGATTTTTTTTTTATGGGTTAATATTACTAAAAATAAGTAATAAATAAAATGTTTATTTCTATGTAAGGTTAAGCTTTAACAAAATATATTAATGAGTTATTTTTTATGATAGTATTTTAAATGATTATGAATACATAGTCTAATTTTTTTTTTTATGTAAATGGAGCAGAAATTATTAGAAATATATATTAGATTAAATGAAATTAAGGAATATGTTTGCAAATTAGGACAAAATAGACGTACGGGACCAAATTATGAATTAAAATTAAATGAAGCTAAATTGCTTAATACTAAATTTGAAGAGTTTGTACAATCTTTTCCTGCGTCTGTCTCTAAAGAAATTTTAGATATTTGCATTAATATAAGAAAAGTTTACTGTAAGATTATAAGTTATAAAATACCTGACAAAATGTCGGAACATTTTTGTTTGAAAACGGCGGTAAGCCTATTGCCGAAAATGAATGGTGACGAATCTGTCACTCGAGATCTTATTGATGCCATAGAATTATACAGTTCGATGGTTGCTAGTGATGGTAAGCAGTTGTTAATAAAATTTGTACTAAAAACACGTATTTCTGATAGTGCTAAAATGAGATTAAAAACGGAATATGCTGATATAAATTCTTTACTGAAAGATATGCGTACTTGTTTATTGACTATTAAATCGGATACTTCTTTACAAGCTCAATTGCAAAGTGCTAGACAAGGGAGTAAGTCAATCAAAGATTTTGGTAGTGAGATTGAACGACTTTTTGTAGATCTTACTATTTCGCAAGCTAACGATGATCCCGATTCGTACAAGGTACTACGGCCAGTAAACGAGAAAAATGCCATAAAGCGTTTTGCGGAAGGATTGCAAAGTCAGCGTTTAGGTACTATAATAACAGCCCGAAATTTTACTCAGTTGAAAGACGCTATACGTGCAGCTGAGGACGAGACTAGCTCGCGACCTGAACACATTGCCTCCTACTCGCAGTCTAGAAACTATACTTCGTATAGAGGTAGAAATAATTATAATCGTTCCCAAAATTATTTTTCTAGACCTAACTAACACAAGTAATAATTTTAACTTAAATAAAAATAACTCTAGAAATTATTCAGTTTATAATAATAATAGACCGCATTCATCATATTATAATCGTGGAAGTTTTGTTCAACAAAATCGCGGTCGGAGCTCGCAAAATAGAGCTAATTACCAGAATAATAAAAGGCATAATAATAAAAGACCAATTAATTATTTTACGGAGAATAGGACAAATTTTGATTCCTACACAAAGCATAATAAAGAGAGTGAGTCAAAATTTTTTCGTGAATAAAGGTAACCAAATTTTGACATGCGATAGCATTAATTATATTGAATTAGTATTAAGTAATAGTAAATTAGAATTGTTAGTTGATACAGGGGCCTCTTTATCTGCAATTAAGTTAGAATATTTAAGGGAAAATAATATTAATAGTACAATATATAATTGTAACGTTAGTGTTAATGGCATAGGTGGTTGTTTAAATGCCGAAGGTTTTGTTTATTTAGATTTAGAATATAAAAATTATATTTTTAGACATAAATTTTACATATTTCGTAATTTACCATGTAATGCGATGGGTATTTTAGGACAGGATTTTCTTAAGAAATATTCAGGTATAATTAATTATGGTAATAATAGTGTTCGTTTAAGTTTTAGTAGTAACGAAGGTGTGTCTGTGCCTTTACGATTCTATGAGTATAATAATAACTCTATGACAATATCGCCGCGTTGCGAAATGATAAAGTATGTTCCTGTTAAAGCAAATTATGATTGTGTGATTATGCCAAAGCAATTAAAGGAAGGAGTTTTTATGGCAAGTGTTATCACTAAGCCTAAAAATGGAAAAATTCCAATTCGTATTTTAAATACAACGGACAAAGAAGTTGATTTAACTATATCTGATTTAGAGATTCATAACTTAAATGATTATAATTATTGTAAATTTTACGACGCTAATTTAACTGTTGATCGTATTAAAACATTATTTTCGATGTTAAAACTTGATTACTTAAATGACGAAGAGCAACTTTCGATAGAACAGATTTGTGCAAAGTTCGCTGATGTGTTTTATTTACCTGGCGATAAATTAACTTGCACAAATGTTTATAAATAAAAAATTACTTTAAAGGAAAATGTTGCTCCAGTTTATAGAAAGCAATACCGGATACCTTTTGCTCAAAAAGAGGAAGTTAATAGGCAAATCGAAGAAATGTTAACAAATAATATTATTGAGGAAGCCAGTAGTGACTGGTCTAGTCCTTTGATACTTGTGCCGAAAAAAGTAGATCGATCTGGTCAGCGTAAATGGCGTGTAGTTGTGGATTATAGGCAATTGAATGAGCGTATAGTTGATGACAAGTTTCCATTACCTAATATTAATGAAATTTTAGACTCTTTATCTGGTGCAATGTATTATAGTCATTGCGACCTTTCACAAGGCTATTATCAATGTGAACTTGATAAAGATTCAAGGAAATATACAGCTTTCACTACTGATAAGGGACAATACCAAATGTGTCGTTTGCCGATGGGATTAAAAATTAGTCCATCAGCATTTAGCAGATTAATGACTGTAGCAATGTCAGGCCTTAATTTTGACAAATGTTTAATTTACCAAGATGATCTTGTGATTTGGGGTAGAAATATTAATGAACATAATGCTAATTTAGTTTCCGTATTTTCAAGATTACGAAGAAGTAATTTGAAACTCAATCCTTCAAAATGTGAATTTTTAAAAAGACAAATATTATACTTAGGACATGTTATATCTTCAGATGGTATTCTGCCAGACCCAAATAAAACCAGCGTTATAAAAAAATTTCCTAGACCGTGTAATGTGGATGATGTCAAGAGATTTGTTGCTTTCGCTAACTATTATCGCAAGTTTATTCGTAACTTTGCTGAAGTCGCTATCCCATTAAATAAACTTTGTAGAAAAGGAGAAAAATTTGAATGGTCAGAATCTTGTGAAAATGCATTTATATTTTTAAAAGAATGTTTATCCAATCCACCCGTATTAGATTATCCTGATTTTTCACAACAAAATAAATTTATACTTCAAACTGATAGTTCCGGATTTGCTATTGGTAGTGTTTTATGCAATTCTAACAACAAACCAATTGCATATGCTAGCAGAAGTTTAAATAAAAGTGAATTAAATTACCCAATCATAGAAAAGGAATTATTAGCTATAGTCTGGTCGATAAAGTATTTCCGTCCTTACTTGTTTGGTAGGAAATTTACAGTAAGAACAGATCATAAACCATTGATTTATTTGTTTAACATGAAAGACCCTTCAAGCAGATTAACTAAGTTTAGGCTATGTTTAGAAGAATATGATTTTAACGTTGAATATGTGAGAGGTAAGGAGAATGTAGCTGCAGATGCATTGTCCAGAGTAAATGTGTCAGTGAAAGATTTGAAAGAGATGCATGAAAAAATTGTGTGTGTAATGACTAGAGCGCAAGCGAGACGTATGAATCAAAATGAAAGTAAACCCGGATTAGACTCAGAGAATTCAAGGAGCGTTAGGTCTGATCAACCTAATCTCGTGGAAGTTCTCAAAAAACGTATCAATGACTATGAATTCGTAATTTATTCAGACCAATATTTACGAAATTTATTGAAGAAGCATATAAATGAAACTATTATTTATTCGAGTAATAATAATATTATATTATTGCCAAAACTTAAATTAATTACTATCAACCAAAGCTCTTTATTGACAATATCGCGAGACGAATTGTTGAAAGAATTGGTAAGGTTATGTAAAAGTTATAATATTGATGAGTTAATAATAATAAAGAATAATTTAAATAAGCACTTAATAGAGTGGCTAGCTAGTTATATGAAAAATAATAAAGATTATATAGGACCAAAATTTTGTATTCTACGAGATGTTTGTAGGATTGATGATAGTGATAAAAAAAAGGTAATTTTGAATGAATTTCATTTATTGCCAACGAGTGGTCATGCTGGTATACGAAGAATGGTGAATAATATTAAAAAATATTATTATTGGTCAAATATTGAAAATGATGTGAAAAAATATATAGAGAAATGTACGAAATGTCATTCTCAAAAATATACTAAGTTCATTAAAGAGCCTTTGACAATAACTTCAACTGCGTCATCATCTTTTGAAAAAGTTTATTTGGATTTAGTTGGACCTATCGATAGAGATGATAATAATAACACTTATATTTTAACTTTGCAATGTGAAGTCACTAAATATGTAGAAGCATATCCATTGAAAAATAAAACTACTAGAGAAGTAGCTAGAGCTTTTGCAGAAAATTTTATTTTACGTTATGGAATACCACGCGAACTACTGATAGAGGTACAGAATTTATATCAAGTACAGTGCAAGAACTTTTAAACATTTTAAATATTAAACAAATTATGTCCACCGCATACCATCATGAAAGTATAGGTGCATTAGAAAATAGTCATAAAATGTTAGGCGCATACTTGAGAATACAAACTGAAAATCAGCCATCATCATGGGGTTCATGGGTACAGTACTGGTGTTTCTCATACAACACGACTGTGCACACTGAGACACAATATACTCCATTTGAGTTAGTATTCGGTCAAGTCTGTCGCTTACCGACTAGTTTAACAAAAACTGTAGATCCGTTATACAATTATGACAATTATCCTTTAGAATTTAAATTTAGATTACAGAGAGCACAGAATGATGCTAGAAATAACTTACTCAATTCAAAAATTAAACGAAAAGTAAAATATGATAATAACATTAATCCAATATTGTACAAACCCGGAGATAAACTTATGTTAAAAAACGAAACTGGTACTAAATTAAATACATTATATGATGGTCCATATGTTGTTGTTGAAGACAATAGACCAAATGTTACTATTTTAAAAGATGGAAAAGAAATAATTGTTCATAAAAATAGAACAAAACCATGTAATTTTTAAAAATGTGTAATGTTTTTTTTAATTCGATTTTATAGATATTAAAAAAAAAAAATGTAATTTTTTTTTTGTTTTTTGGGGGGAGATGTAGTGTGTAAGTTCCTTTGTATATGTAATGTATGTATGTTCCTTTATAATGTTAGTATCGTATTAATATGCAGAGTAAGCTAAAATGTATTTTTACCTTTAAGTTCTGTTTTAGTCTATAAGATTAGTCTGTAGTTAAACCTAATAAAGGATGGTCACGCCTTAAGTCTACTTTACTTGACTTCCCACCTCAATAAAAAATCAATTTCTTTGAGTTAGCTCAGTTGTGGGGTATAAAATCCGCAATATTCTTAAAAAAAAGAAAGTGGGCAACCCTAATCCGCCATGTTTGTATTCAGTTTTGTTTATTTAGGTATGCAGGCAAAGTACATGCTTATGCCAGTTCCATATGATTCTTTATTCTGAGTTCAAAACTCAGAAAACAAAGAAACGATCCTAAACAGTGCTAAAGAAACGCAAATCTGAACGAAAAAAACGTTCAGATCGTTTAGAGTTAGGAAGTGGAACAGGGCCTGTGCTAAAGAAACGACAGTGTGCAAATGATCACTTTACTGCTATTTTGATAATGAAATAAAAAATGCTAAATTTTGACACTTCTCGTTTATCTAATAAGTATATTCTTATTAAATTTAAAATTATCAATTTCAAGAATAATACAAAAAAATCCTTAATAAATTTCCTCCACGATAACCTAAAAATAACATCGAGATCAGTGAAATCTGTAAAATCCAAGTAAACGTCAAAAAATGTAAATTTTGCCTCAATTTAGATTATTATGTAGAAATAATCAAAATGGCATGATCATTCTATGCGTTTTGCACAGTTTTTGACAGCTGACAGCTGTGTGTGGAGCACTAGTGAAAACAGTTCAAAACGATCCTAATGGTTCTAAAGAAACGCAAATCTGAACGAAAAAAACGTTCTTTTCGTATATACTTAGCGGACTTTAAGTGGAACGAGGAGATTACATACAACATACCTACACATTTTTTTTGGTCACACATACAACAATGTGATTAAAAATTACTTCAATAACGTTTTTTCCTTGAAACTTTATCAGCCCCCTGCTCCCTATAATAGCCTAACGTTGCGTCGTTGGCTTTCTGAGTTTCTGAAAATCGACTGTTATTTACACGTTTAACCTTTTTTAAACACGATTTAAAAAATATAAACATCATAACTTTGACATTTTAACTTTTTAAATCGGGTTTTTTAGATCTAACGTCAAAATGACAATTGATGTTCACCGAAGGAAGATATATCTGTCATTTTGACGTTAGAACTTTTTAAAACACGATAAAATAGTTGAAATGTCAATATTTTGACGTCTTAAATTTTTAAAATGATTTCCAGGCCAAACCAAAGAAAGCCACAGAAGTTACGTAATCAGGAGGCTGACTAGGTTTTTAACCTACTTTCTTTAGTATCCTGGTTTCTTCCGTTATCTAAAATTAAATTTAAAATACAATACTGCTCATTATTAGATTCTGAAAATAGCAGATATTATATTCATTAGGCAATCATTGGCAATTTACTAAGGAGCCATTTTTAAAGAAATAAGAAGAAGGCTTTAAATGTCATTTGGCTGCCAATTTAAAATCTCCAATGCCAATCTCTTCGTATTTGTTACTTATTTTGTGGCGCATATTTTAACCATTTCATATATAAAAAAATCCTTTGTATTGTGAGAAAATAAGATTTTATACAAATTTTTATTATTTGAATATCAATTCCTTTATAAATTATCCCGGGCTCTTAAAATAATCTTTGATTTTGAATACTTATATTTAACACGTTAAAAATGTATTATAGTTTTCTTTCTCGTTTAATTTACTGCGGTCTTGTATAATAATAACGATAACATGCCACCCAAAAAGAACGTAAACAAAGCTCGTAACCCTGTAATATCTACGTCTAAATCGCTTGGTACTAGACGAGTGAAAAAGAACACTGTGCCTGGCAAGAATTTAAGAGTACCCATAACAAGCAGCCGCAGTAAGCATTTTTTTACCATTCTCTTTCATTGTATCACTCTTGCATAGTTCTTGAAATTATTTTAATTTTAGTTAATGAAGATGCATCAATTAAAATGAGTAAAGATGAATGTGAGCAGAAAACCCAAGATGATAATCTGCTGTCTAAGAGAGATATCAACATTATGTTGGCAAATGAAGGTAAGTAACTGAAACATCTAAATTATTTTTCAATAACTGACCTTTATTAAGACAATTTTGTATATTCACATACTATGAATATACAAATGTATATGTATGTTGAGAATACTAAATAGTTTAATGTGCAAAATCCCATTTAGTTAATTTTGATGTCTTTACATTATAGGCAAAATATTTTTTACTTTTTTATACTATTTGAAATGAGCAAAAAGTTAATTTCTACACATGCAGCACTACAACCTTTTTGTGTATATTATGATGATTCAATAAAACATACCAGGGGCCGTATTATGATCTTTTACAATACCAGCCTGGTTCCAGGCAATTCAATAACACGACCTTAAACTGCCTTGTTCTTTTTCATATTACAACCTCATGTTATTCTGAATGGATCTTGGGTAGTTTGGCTGTCTGAAAGTGACATTCGGAAGCAAGCCAAGTATCATGTGACTGCTGACTGGCTGTCAATAAGTGATTGCAAATACGAAAATTCCAGGCAGCCATGTTGTATGTACTGCGTAAACTGGGTGGAATTAAGAGCTTGTAATAGGCCCCCTGTTGTAATAAAACACCCATGGAGTTGTACATATATAA
Organism: Celastrina argiolus; assembly: GCA_905187575.2. Lineage (NCBI taxonomy): Eukaryota > Metazoa > Arthropoda > Insecta > Lepidoptera > Lycaenidae > Celastrina > Celastrina argiolus. Next base: position 10,964,176 of record LR994582.1, on the reverse strand, counting down.
GCAATGTATCTGCAAACTTGACAAATTACAACATTTCACAGCTAAATTAATAATAATAAGTGACTTAATTTTTTAAACATATTTTTATATCTAGACTATAAATATAGTATGTAACATCATAATTTTATAATTTTTTACTCTTTTTTTTCAGTGCTTACTACTTTAAACATATTTATTTTTACTAGCCTGCAACTTTATGATATACATCCATTTTATAAAAAGTAAAATGTATTGCATTAAAATGTAAAAAATATTAATAAAAAATATTAATAATACATAATAATAAAATGTTATAAGCCATCACAAGCTAGAGGCTGTGGGTTCAAATCCCACCCAAGGAACAAAAAGTTATCTGTGTTCCTGTGTAAATAATAATTATAACAAAATATATAAATTTATGTATAGTTTAAAAGTATCAAATATATCTATTGTATGGTTATACATATACAAGATCTCAGGAAATGTAGCATGCGATCACATTGATGTGGTGTGTAAGTGTCATACATGAATATTGCAATAAGCTATGCGATGACCATTTTTTTCTCTTGTATATTGTTGGTGTATCTATGATTTGTTAAAATATATGCTCAAGGCATAATAATTGTGGGACTGTAAAATCAACCTAAAATTTAGGCCTGTACCAAATATAATCTTTGCCTTGCTTTGCTAATGCCAAAAAAATGTTATAACTTATATGACCTTATAGGTTGTTATGTAGGTACTTGTTTAAAAAATGTTATGACATGACATACTTATACATTTTTTGAATTGTTGTAGTTGTTAAGACACAGTTCCCATCAAAAATACCAATTTTGGATGCAATTGAACGCGCTATAGTTGATGAAATTGAAGTACCAAAGAATATATTCAAGAAAATTAAAAAAGTGCCTTTAAAGCAAAAATCCACTGTCAAGAAGAATATTGTAAAAAGAAATATTAATTTAAATATTAGAAAAAAGAGCAAGGTATTAGAAAAAAGTTTGTCAAATAATCAAGAAACATGTTCTAATACAACAGAACAGGGTAAGTCTAGGCGTTAGGACACCTTTTTTAAATAAAAGGTCCAATCATTATTATTGTTAAACTATAGGCAATTATTATATAAATTTAATAATATAAATTTCAGAAGACAACAATGTACCAGTTTCAAAAATTGTTCCAATGGAAATAAAGAAAATAAGAAAATTGAACCTAAAAAAGAAGCAAAGCCGTAAGTTTTTTTTAATAAATAATAAATATCTATTTAAGTAATACTTCCACAATTTAAAGTACGATATAATATTATAGATAATGAACTACAGATTGCGCGCGAGTTGAATGCAGACGGGGAGTGAGGTAAAGAGCGGGAGCATCTCCCCCCGCTATCCGCGTGCCCCGCCTCGCTCGCCTGTAGTGTGTGTTGTGTAGTAGTGACAGCTATCGGACGGTTGCCGTGTTATTAGTTAGAGATGGATTAATTAAAGATGCCATAGATCGTTTCGTTATTGAGAATAGTGACTCCGATTTAACCATGTCTGCCATTTCTGAATCTGATGATTAATAAATATTAAAATTGTATTTATTTCACTTTTGTGAAATAATTTAAAAAAAATTGTGATATTTATTATTTTGTTTTGGTTTTCACATTTAAACCTAGTGTAAAATGGTAAACGTAAAACATTGTTTAAATATGTTGATATTCATTTCTAATTACGGTCATCAATAAAATAAATATAATAAGGTCACAGCACTATCGCATTCCTGAGTTCTGCATTCAACTCGCGCGCTATCTATTTTAACTAACTTAACTTTAATATGAATTTATTTACTGTCATTTTTCATTATTTGCAGAACCAAAAAAACTTCAGGAAGATAAACTAAAGTGTAATAATAAAAAGCATGTCCCACCTACACCCGATAAAAAAGTAGAGCGCCGAGGTCGAAAAAAAAAGATTATTGAGCAAATATGTAGTATTGAAGAACAAAAGACTGAAAATCCAAAAGAAATTATGAAATCTCCTTTACCAGTGAAAAAGAGAAAAATTATACCAAATAACATAAGTAGGTCTTCTAGTTTCTCAGACCTCTCTTGGACAAGAGATATTTCAAGTTGTAGTACAAGTTGTGTGAGTGTTTCGTCAAATGACTTTGTCCTTATAGACAATAAATTGCCTGTCATTAAATTAAAAAATATAAATCCAAGACCTGCACCCAAATCATTTAGAAATACTTTAAGACCAGCAACCCTATGTGTAAAGAAATCGAAAGAAAACAAAATTATTGATGAAGATTTTTTTAAAATGAAAGTAGACGAGGAATTATTTCAGAAAAGTGAGTCAGTTGACAGTGCTTTAGTTCCTCCAGTATTGAGTTCCTCTTCAAGTTCTAGTAATTCAAGTTCATCTAGTAGTATAACCGAAACAACTTCATGTATGAGCAATACAAATAATATTAAAGATTTATTTACGAAACTATCAAGCATTGACTTAGAAGTTATAACATGGGTCGGGTTTAACAATATTAATAGTTGTTCTAGTCCTAAATTAGACCAATTCAGAGAGAAACTTGAAAATTGTAATGTCTTGCGAGAAGAGAGAAACCTATTACAACGCTTGAAATGTGTACAGAAACAGCTATATAAATATGGTAAAACTGATACTTCCAACGTAATTTCTGAAGAAGAAAATAAAAATAACAGTCAAGAAGACATAACATTTGTTAAACCTAATAGAGTAAGTCAGCCAAATTATAAGAATAACGTATCACAGGCTGAAAATACTCCAGAGAAATCGGGTCAAAGTAGTGATACCTTAGCGATTCAAAATTCTAGTAGTAATTCAGTAGCTTATAACAACAGTAGCAAATGTCAAGATGAAAATGACGATGACGACGCTCTTTCATTATACGCTGAAAGTATTACGGGCTTAGATTCATCTAGAAGGAGCAGTTCCATACAACGTGTCTCCGAAGTACGTCGCAACGACGAATACACACCGGAATTTGTCGCGAAAACATCAAAAGTACCAGTTACGTTTTACAAACCAACAAGAATTGAAATAACACATGAAACCGCACAAGAAGAAGACAAACAAGAGAGCCAGAGTAAAGTTGTGACCACAGTATGTGAAAAACAAAACGCAGATTCTACGTCACTAAATAAAGAACAAGAAATCCCCAAAATAACAACTGAGGACGCTACCATATTTGAGGATAGGCATGGAAATATAGACAAGCCGAATATCAATGCAAATTTATATAATGCAACAAAGCCATTATACCCAAACCACACAAGATTGATAGGACAAAATTACAAGAATTTTCGCGGGTACAGAAGCGCCGTATTAAATTTTTGCTATCAAAATTTAGACTTACGTTGCATAAATAATAATAATTGCAAATACCAACATATCATACCGAGTAGGGAAGAAATAGAAAATACAGTATCTTCTCTGGACGAGGATGCATTTATTACCGAATATATGCGAATACGTCTAATTTTCCCGTTACGACGAATGTACGGAATATGCTTTGTCAACGATTGTATAAGACGAAAATTAAGCAGGTTACTCATAGAAATGGTTATAGATTTTGTCGTTAGAGATAATAGTAATCCGGAATGTAACGCTCTTATAACTGATGTGGTCGAAAGAGCTCTGCTCTATTTAAATAACGTAAATCTTAATGTGTGTCGTGATTTATTGAATTATAGATTCATTCAATTTAAGAGAATCCCACTGTGCGATTATTTACTGAAATTTATTGCCGAATCTCCGAATTTTACGCGGTTTATACCGATATTTATTAAGCTCGCGTGGTATATGTCTGGCATGGATCTACGGTTCGACGTCCAAATTTCGACGTTGCTTCTAGAACGCGTATGCATCCTCCCATACGAGGACAAGTTGGCGCGGGCGCTCATAGAGGTAATAAAAAACACCAACGACACCATTTTTTATAACCACATGATAGAGAAATTTGAAAAAATGCTCACGTTTTCTAATAAAGATTTATATGACTCGTTCGCATTCTTAAAAAAGAGGAAACTTTTAAATCAAGCTGTCACTGATAGTCGGACCGGCGGGGGCTATCTAGAGAATGATGTGAGATACTCTCCGGACACAACTAACCTAGATAACATGGTATGTATTTTTCCTACGCTTTCATTTAGTTAAGTTATTAAAAATACTTCTTATTAGCAGGGGAGCTCAAATAGGGATTTTTGTAGTAGCTCGAGAGTGCCAGATAAAGATAGTATATATGTGTGTGCCTTTGATAATATAGGCATGAAAATTTGTTTCCAATTAAATTACTATACTTATATATTTGATCTACTCAGATATTTTATATTGGACTCGGCGTAATACTCTTGTCAATCTTGTCGAATCTGACTATAAATAACCTAGATATTCAGCTACTATTACATAACATCTTGTATTCTTTCTTTAAATAAGGCTGTTTGCGCTCATTCCACCAGTAAAAAATATGTTTGTTTCTTCCTATCTTCCAATCACCTATTAGGTTCGAGTAAGTACACGTTTAGCATTCTGGGCTCCCCAATTATCGTAAGTGTTTTAAAATGATCCCTTTGTATTATTCTAGAACAAAACCATGGAGCCCAAATTGACTAGAACAATTGAAAATAAAGTTAAAAGTCAATACACAAGCGAGTTAGCTGGCAAGAACCCGTTTCAAGAAGACTGGAATTTACCATCCAGCTCAAGAATTGGGGAGCAGAATGTGTTTGGATTGAATGGTCAATATCAGGCTGTGAAAACTTCGTTCTTTCCAAAAAGACTAGACTTGCAAAGTGGATACAAACGTTTTCTCGATGCGCCGTACGGTGGAAATCCTGTAAGTCCACTGCTTTAATAAAGAAATGTAGCAAAATGTTTTAACAATATTAATAGTAATATATTATTTTTAATAATTTGAAGGTATGTTTAATAAGAGTTACTTAACAGACAAAGGTTTTGTTCTATAATAACTGCTATTAAAATCCGATGAACCTATCCAACGATGTATACACGTAGTTCTATTAGAAATAATTCCATATGAAGTTTGGTACTATATGTGAATTCCTTACGTAGCGGAACTTAATTTATATATTTTTTTAAATCCTTAGCTGTTGGTGGTGTAATTTTAATTTGGATGGGCATGATAGAGATATATTATGTAGCTGGAACACTATACCTATATATATCCTTCAATGTTGTTATCGTTAGTTTTTTTTAATTGCGTCTCTATTAGCAATTTTTAAGACATATTGACGACTTTAAACGAATTGTTGTGGTTTCATAGTTTAAGATTTCCTCAGCGTTCACTGGCCAAAAGACTGCCCTGCAAAACGTGTAGTGTAAAAAAAGACCCTAAATAAGTATGATTACACTACTATTCCCAAGGCGAAAGTTTGTGAGTGTGTGTGTGTGTTTGTTTCGTTTCTGCTTGTGCTACATATTATCTACTATCTGTTGCGGCTCCGCTCGCGTAAAAGTATTGTAAAATGTTCCCGCTTGACCAATTAAAAGCAATAATAATTGTAAAACGTATTCACGTCATAACTGAAGACATTACGCCTCTTTACTTCAATACTGTGTTATCTTTTTATTGAGCTCAAACTGTCACATATCGTATCGTATTAAGTACATTAATGTAAAGATCCGTGCCTAGAATTAATGTACTTAATACGTTACTACATATCCTTAAATGTTTAAGTGACAGTTTAAACTCAATTTTCTAACAAAACATTTTTTGCGACATATCACCATTCATGTATTTAACTATTTTGCATGTTTGCAGAACAAAATCCGGAGAACAATTCACGCTGATCACGTGCACTTCAAGCGGGGTAGCTCGATGCCGTCCAACTCCAGCTCGGGCAGCGAGGACAGGGGACACGCCGGCATGCGGCCGCGCGGCTCGCCGTACCCCGGCCGCGGGAAGCGGGGCGTGTACATGCGGCGAGACATGAATTCGCAGTTTAGAGTGAGTGCTTCGTACTAATTAACCGACTTTAAAAAAAGAGGAGGTTCTCAGGTTTCGGCCAGTTTTTTTTCCAATGTATGTACACCGATTACTCTGAGGTTAATGATCTGCAGGCTCACTCCCGACACAATCGAGAGTCAAATCAGTTCCATCGCTTTTGCTGTTTTATTTGGTGAATTACTTTGAAACTAACATGGATAAACAAAATCGTTAGATCGTAACTTTTTGTACCCCGACCACATCAATCGACTAAAAATCAAAAGTCAATTTATTCGGGAGTACGCGGTATGATCGAATCTGAATCAAAATCGAATCAGTTTGGAGAGGAGAGCCCCTGATTTGCGTGATTCTTTATTTTTACACATATATTACAGAATAGCTCCCATTTGGTCCCATAAAAAAATTATATAGTGATACATATCTGACGATACATTCTTTATATAGATGATTTAGTTTTAGTACGGCTAATTTAGGAGTATTTCACTTTCGCATTTATAATTGACTCTCGACGCAAAAAGGAGGTGGAAATTGTAAATATGGTGTCTGTCAGTCTGCAGCATCGTAGCTACTTACCAAACGGATTTATCTTTTACTTTGACTTGGAGACACTAAAAATTAAAAAATTAAAATAAAGTACCTTTAAAAACAGACTTCAACCTAGTTTATTTTTATTGTGTTTAACCGACTGAAAAGTTTTTCAGTTATATTTTTTAAGTATCTTCGTCATGATTTATTCCAACAAAATATTGTTGGAATAAATATAAATATAAAGAATAAAAGATATTCCGAGGGTGGTACCGTGGTGATGATGGCATCATCAGATCCTCGTTTCCTTATGCCTGGGTATGCCCAGAGATTTCATGGAGGTCGAAGGACCTCCGAAAATCGTCGCAGGGACTGGAGGTGTATGAAAACGAAAATGTCTTCATTTTTTATTTTAATTTTACAATAATATATTTCTGAGTGCTGATCCTTTGATTAATTAGAAATGATTGTCTATAATGAACTAGATCTATAACTGAAGGCCTTTATAATCAGCAAATTATATACTGATATATATTTTTAATTATATGTTGGTTACATGCTTTATTCTTTCTTTTTTATTTCAGAATGTGAGGAACTCCGATGGGCCAAGATTTTTTTAGTTTTAAGTACATTTATTTTAATGTTTTGATAAGTATGTTTGTTTTCTCATTAAAAGTTTATTACTATAGTTTTAGATGAGCCATATAATAACTAAGATGTTAATTGACTTACCTAGTAATAATATAAACCCGTGTAAAATATTCTGTGATCTACTAGGTTTACGGTTTGACTTTTAACCAGTAAAAAAACATTTTTATAATGCAACCTTTTAATTATAGTTTTTGTTAACAATTGACATGGTCTTTATAAATAATCCATCATCTTCATTCAAAATGAATCCACCACAAAAAAAAATACCTAAAAACAATAAGATAAGCGTGGAATGTGATGCATTGCGCGAATTAGAGACTGCTTAATGGACGTATTTTGTTACATGTCGAGATATCTCTTTTCGTCAATCATAGTCGCGGTATATAAAATGCGTTTAGTAGTTTTCGCGTGACAAGAGACACAGACGTTCATCCACTTACGTATTTATAATACTCGTAGGATAACACTAAACGGTAATTATTTATAGTTTCATTCTAAATTCTGATGGATCTGCACCAGAGTATAGTTTCAAAACATTGATAGTTTATTAAGTTTAACATGGATTAGTTATAGAGAGGAAAAACGTTAAAAATACCATAAAATTACTAGATGCGCCTTACAATAAAAATTTTTTTGTAAATTGACATTTTTATACCAAATCATTTATATAAGCTAAATATATTGTAAGCCATTTGCCTATTATAAATAGTTTAAACCAGGTTTCGTATAGTGAAAATAATATGTAGGTACCTATTTTGTATACATAACGTGACTAACATAACATTGTACATTTGTAAAAATATAAATACATAGAGTGAGCTATGCCTGTTATATTAGTTTAGTAACTTTGCTTTCCGGCTTTGCTCGCGTTAATCACGTGTTGACTTGGTTAGGAACCCTATAGCCAAGTTGGAAACGTTAACGAAATAGTATTATGTATAATTAAAATGTATGACAATTGACATAAAAATCGCTAAGTGACTTCGGAAATGTCAGTTAGCGATGCTTATTTCCATTTCCATACATTTTGGTTATCGAATTTCGTCGTCGCTCTTAGCGATGGCAACATGGCTTAAAGCTCTGTTTAAAGAGTGAATTTTGAAAACGCCACAACCTAAAGTATTTCTACTACTTAGTTTACTATGCTTTTTTTAAAAATCAGTCGGTAACGATTGCCTCCAATATACAATTAGGAATAGTATATTTTGATGATCTAAAACATTTTCATATCAACGAATCGTATTTTAATATAGTACCTACTTACAAAATATATAAAGTACGTTCTTTTTGTTTCAAATGTTACTGTTTCAATTGAAGACATAAATGGATGAAGGTGTTATGTGGCAAAAAAATTTTACCCAGAAAATTAGGTTTGAACTGTCATCTAAACATTTTAGGTTATGTAGTAACGTAATAGGTACATTAATAATTCTAGAGACGGATCTTTAGATTAATGAACTTAATACTTTACGACGTATTCTTAAATGTTTTAGGTGACAGTTTGAACTCAATTTTCTCGAATCAGAATTTTGCTACATACCTTCATCCATTCATGTCTTCAATTGTGATTGATTGTGATGAAAAAAAGTGGTTTTGTTTCAATTCTGGTTAGGTGCTCTGAAAATTGTTTGAAGTGTGGTTAAAAGTTTATTTAGATACCTGAGAAAAGCGACTTTATTTTTTTCGCATTTATTATATTTGTTCATGTATGGAATGATTATATTACTCATTACTTAAACCTCGCATGTAAATAGTGGTTATTGTTGTCATCTAGCATCGTGTGTGCACGTGTACCATGACCACCGCAGAAATGAGTTGAATTTCTAAACATTAAAATATAAATGCTGACATATTGTAGAAATATGTCTTCTAAACAAAGTCAGATAAAACGAATTTATATGGTGGTTTAGATAAGCGTACAGGTGAGGACAATTTTCTCTCAAAATATACAGATTATTTGTACCGGCACGAGCGCTAACATAATATACCTACCGGCCCAAAACAACGCGCTAATAACAAGACAATTTCACAATGGTCTCTTTGAATATTTGTTTATAGAATGGCATTATGTATTATTGCTACAATTGCTACTCTCTTTGTGTTTACGTGTTGACCAATTTACACCGCAGCAAAAATATGTGTTTGTATGTTAATTTAGCAGCACTAAATTTAATTATACTTTTTATACTAATTTCTTTGACTGTTTTTCTTTTAAGTTTTTTTTTCTGAAGTGAATAAGGTCGATAGGCTTTTCTTACGTTAAGTAATAAAGTCGCCAAATAAGTTTAATAAATATTCTTTAAAAAATTGCTCATTGTTTTATTTTACACTCACTTCGGTTAGTCAGCAGAAAATACCTTAAGATTTTTAATGAAATTGAAGTACATACTTAGTAGTTGTTTCTTCACCAATCAATGTTAAAGTTAACGCCATGTTAAATATCATGTTATCCCTCTCGTATTTCCTGCCAATGAATGAGAAGGCATGGTATTTTAACATGGCGTTAACTTTAACATTGCTTGGTGAAACACGGCCTAAGATTTATTCGCAACCTTTCTTATACTTAACATTAACTAAGGAATTCTAAAAATTGTTCCTAGTTTATATCATAGGTACCTACTTACCTACCCTCATTACGGTTGTGATTAAAATAATAACGTCCATAACGTCCATAACATGCTAAAGAATGCTAATTTACTGCTTTACAAGTCTATCTACCCAAGTATAGTTCATTGTTTCACTAACTACACTGTTAAAAGTAGCAGAGCTTGCCGAACTTAACAAATAATCAAAAGGCGTTTATGTTGATGAGGTTGTATAGTTTAAAGTTTTTTTTTTCTGTATCAAAATATTCATAACTAATTAATTCAAAAAATATTTCGTGTTCTGTAGACCTGTTTTTACCCTACTACGGCGTAATAATAAAAAAGGAAGGGTACTGATTGTAGGCAGTCTTATTTTTATTTTATTATGAAGGTAGTATGTTTGTTCCAATTTATCACCTAAACTACTAATACGATTTTAATGAAATATAATAGTAAAAATTCGTAGATAACAGTTGCCCATGTAACATCTACTTATATAGGCTAATTAAATGTAGGTAAGTACTTGGTATTTCATTTTTATAAAAGGTACGTAATTTAGTGTGGTTATTAAAATGTAAGCATAACGTTAAGGTGTAATACATTTATTTAAGGTTTAAGACATTTACTTTTACTTAACATGAGAAAACACAATAAGTTATAAAATACTTACAAAGACTCGAGAAGAAAGAAAGATATTCAGTAAGATTACTTATCTCTTAGTAATTCACTAAAGTAAGATACTATGGAGGTGAACAGGCGGTTTAGATCATTTCGTTCGACCTACCAAATAACCAGTTTCTTTTTGTGCATCGGTTTGATATACCCCCATCCTGCGACCAACAAACGACGACTCATTGGATTGGGTAAGTTCAATTTCACATCAATAGGGTCTTTTTACTAAAAATTAAGGAGAAGGCCTTTAAGAATGAGATATACCTACCTAAAAGTTCATTAATTTTAGGCCAGATTTGAAATCAAAATCCTCTCTTATTAATATAGCTATTATTGATAAACTCTTTTGATGAATAAGAATCAAGGGAGGAGGGAGGTGCATCAAACGCATGCCTATGCGTACACTCACTCATCTGCTTGCAGGTTGTGGTTATAATTGTTTCGCGGGATATTGCTAGATATAATATATTTGTTTTTTTTTTAAATAAGAATCAAGTCAAATTACTTAGTTATTCAGTTCTCCTTTCTGTCAAGTGGCTTGTTCAACGTATCAGACAAGGACAAGAACAAAAAAAAACTGTTTTATTTCCAAATGAAACTTAACAAGCTATTTTCGAAAAGTCAACAAGAAAAACAAGCTACCACCGTTTAACATTGACTAGTACCTACCTATTAGTACTATCAGGTGTATAAACGAAAAGAGGAATCGAGTCTAAACTTTAGTGATTAGTTTTATATTTACTTTACTTTTTTTTCGAGCAATCGTCACGTGTACAATGATACCGAACATGATGTATGTGCTGACTGACATTTACCACTACTTCATGGCGGGGGACATCCTTAACCTCACCCGCCACACCACCATCGCGGGACCTTACTATGGAGGAACACTCAAGGTAGGCCCAGATATAAGTGTCCCATCAAAACATAACTTGTAAATGCCAAGTCTCGCTACTCAGTACTTCTACCGTAAAAATTGTAATGATGCAAGTGATGCCAAATCGGGTTTAGTCGGTCGATCTAACAACAATGATCATAATATCAATATAGTTAAAAATCTTTCAATATTTTTAATAAGTACCTACTTGGCAATCAAATAAAAACACAGTGTAGATATACACGAGTGATATTAAATCATTTTTTTTACTCTGTGTTGATTGCTAAGTCAATCTACTATTTATTTAAAACATTCATAAATATTATAGGGATCGAAAATAACCTAAATTGTTTCAAGAAAAGGATATATCGCAGTCATCTGATTGAATCAGCTATTTGATTAAATGTCTAGCGCGTTTATTAAAATGACGACATTTAATTGATTGACTAGGCCGAACGTTGATTGAACAAGCGTCACACAACGTTCAACTAGTTAGCGGACTATGAAAAAGCCCTTTTAACAGAGCGAATGTAAAATCAGTCAGGATATTAAAATTTAGTTCATGTTTTCCCAACACAAATAGTACTACCTACATAGTTGATATTTTCATTTTTATTTGGAGTGCGATGTCATGTCTCATTTTGAGGACCTTTTTAGTTGCGAACTTACGGTCAAACCTACTCCTACCAAACATTACAAAGTATGCTATATTATCCCATTCAATAACTATGTTAAAAGACGTTCAGTCAAGACGTTGAACGTTACATTAAACTTGACGAGTTGTCCTTTAGTCATTCAATTAAATGTCGTCATTTCATAAACGCGCTAGACATTCAATTAAACTGCTGTTCAATTAGATGACTGCGACATATACATTGACGTAGCATAGAAACGTAGGTATATGCTTAGACAGAAACAAGTAGGTACATAGGAACCTCATACTTGTCTTAGGTATATTAGCTAAAAATATTTTTTAATGTTTAAGGCACTAGCAACGTGTTACACCGCTAAAGAAGCAAACGAGCTTATCGAAGAATTGTCTCGTGATTATGCTCTTTACAACAAATTACCGAAATCGTATCAAGACATTGTACAGAAATGGATTGAGAACTCCAAGAAATACTGCGAGAATATCTGGACTGTGGTGGTTTTGTTCGCTATAATGACGTATCCACTTGTAAACTTCTTTTTAAACATTAAAGCCTTCTTTCTCGACGAGAACCCTCAGAGGCTCATGATGCATGAAGTGAACATACTTTTTGTAGAGCGCGAAAAGCAGTTCGAATCTCCGATTTTTGAAATGTACTACATCTATTGCATTTACACGGCAGGGTTGTTCTTTCTATTCTACGCCGGCTACGATTCCCTATTCGGTATACTCGTGGACCACGCGTGCCTGAAGATCACAATTTACTGCAAGAGATTCGAAGACGCCATGAAGATCAGGGACGAGCCCTACCGACTACAGAAAGTTACGGATGTAATTAAGGAGCAGAAAAGGTTGTTTCAGTAAGTAAAAATACAGTGGGTGTTGTCTCGGTGCTAAGATAGATTTGACTAGCAAACACCTACTTATTACAACGACTAGGTTTAATTTGGTCGCTAACAACCCCGCTTTTGGTAGTCTCAAAACTCAAACTAGATATTAGGTATCTATTGTTAAAATCTCATAACCATCGCGACGGCTCACACAATATATATTTAAATTGGACACATACATAGATACCCTGAACAATATTTACGCGAATCTATTTTTGAGGTCTTATAGAGGTGAAAGGCTGAACAAGCTTAACTCGAACTTTTCTGTGATTCATGAAGTTTGTTAGGTAAAGTCTGCGAGGACAGCTAGGTTTAGCATCAAGCACACCTATTATGTAAAAAGTTATGATTTTTCAGGTATTTAGAAGTCCTACAAATGAACTATAACATCTACCTGGGGGTCATGTTATTTGCCGCACTGCTGCAGATTGGTACTTGTTTGTATCACGTTTCTGAGGTACATACTAATTTATAAATTGTGTCATTACCCTATATGTTGATAGTGAAAGAAACAGGAAAAGACCACTTCGTTACGTAACGTGTTATGGCGCCAGTCTGTCTGGCTTAAGTTATGACTTCTGTCGCGTGTCCCGAAACAAACGTTTTTTTAAAGGAATATAATTAATTAGTTAGATTAAATGGTTTGTTTCACAACATTTCAGAGCGAAGACCTGGATTTGCCGTTTTTATCCATCGCTATGGGTTCCATCTGTTGTGTCTACATCCCCTGCTTCTATTCCTCCAAGTTAAAGCATGTGGTAGGTAGAGCAGCGATAAGTATGCTAGTTATTTTTCGCAGTCTCATTTTTTTAATCATTCGTCAGTATCGACCGATACGCTACAGAGATGTATCTATTAAATAAATTGTGGAAAAATTGTACATACGTACAATTTTTTTAGTTTATTTTATTACAATTTTATTAGTTTACGTATATTGCGACTACTCCGTGTTCAATTGGCTTAAAGCTAGTGGATTCCTACTTAAGAACAACAAAGAAAAATTGTTTATAATTTTGTGTGACGAGAAAGATGTTCCATGCGTTGGATGGACATATAAAAGTTGGCTCTGCGATTGCTCTGCTCCGATTACTCGAGTTTATCTCCTATCGTGTTGTTTGTCCATCCTGCGGGAAGAATATTTCACTTGGGGACCAAATAACTCCTGCGCAACTGGTCCGGTCCACTCTTGGTCAACTCCGTATCTGTTTCTATGACATCGGTGTCACCGCCATCGAACTCCTCGTGGTGAACTATATTTATTTACCATTGCTTTATAGGGTTTGGAATCTGCTACCTTCTTTTATTCTTCTGGGTGGGAAAGTGTGAACTGCGCTAAAACCAGAAAAATGCTGCTGTTCATGATCGCTAGAGCACAAGTAAGTTTCATTAATGTAAGCTGTTTAAAAGCTAAGCAGTAGCGGCATACTGTGTTCCATTTTAATGATATACAAAAAAAAATAATTCGTCCAAATGAATGTCGAACCTCTGTTGTGTGGTGTATTCTAAAGTGGCATCATTACAACCGTCAATACATTTTAATTACATATGGGTCACATTCAATAAGGACGCAGTACACATAGATGTAGTTGGAACACCAAGATGCGGGGGCTACGGACTCATTTCCCTCACTTGGGAGTGTCGGATTAAGCAAACGTAGCAAATTCTCTGACCAGTGACCGACTGAATTTCTACGCGTTTATACAAGCAACTTTATTTAGAACTTATGCGTTTACGGTATGAAATTATTTACGCCAAGGAACCGAGTGTCTAACATGGATTGTCTTTAAATTAAAAGTAGTAACGTTTCACGTTTTTGTGATATATATTAATAAGTTTCACGTAAAAAATACGCTCAGACAAAGATGTGCGTTAAATATGCGGGGCCCATTCCGCCTGGGGCCCGTAGCAATTGTTAATCAGGCACTGCCACTTGGATATATCCTTTTTCAAATTCAAGGAGAGCTTCAGAAACTAATGTACAGACGAAGACAGAAACAGTCTTATTGCGCACTATATAGTTACTGCGACCGTATATACAATACAAATATGTACTAGTAAATAAGTAATTATTATTATCATTAGCGACATAGGCGTACTGTACTATAATACCTAGACTAGCTTAACTTACGTAATAACATATTATGTATACGGATTGTGGAAAAAAGTGATTACATACTCACATAATATTTAAAAGGCAAAAAAAAATTGTGAGTCATGAGAATGTGTGAATGTGTGTGTCTCCTGAGTGTATGTTTGTTACTTCTTCACGTCAAAACGACTAGAGCGATTTTAATAAAATTTGGTATGGAATTAGCTGACACTCTTCAAATAGGTTACTTTTTGCCACAGCAAAATGTACGGTTCCGGTGGGATTTCATTTTACGATGTAGTGGACATGTTATAATATAATATGATACAAAATGTTAATATGTTGTGAGGACTAACAGGAAAGCTGGCCTTGAAGTTACTGCCTAGTACGAGTAGCACACTGTGGGTACATTTGCAAGTAATGTTGGTATGGAAGTTGTGCCCTTACATCAATGGCATACCCGTAGCTGTCGCTTCTATTTACACGTGGGGCATTTCACGTCATGCGGGCAAGAGAAATAAAGTCAGATCTTGGATATTGTACATAACTGGATCAATTGCACTTCCATAGGACCTGAATAAATGTACATCATATTTTTCTTTTTTTGGGCGCATGAATTCGTAACTGGGCATATTTACGAATTCATGCGCCCTCAAAGAATCATCAAAATTGAAAAGAAAATTGAAGTTTAATATTATCTTCCGGTTTACTGTACGAAAACATTTTTTTTCTAATTTCAATTTATTTTTTAGAGAGTCAATTAAAATTCTCAAACAAACACTATTTAAGTATTTGTTCTTTATTCCATCTGATAATGAAGGTATCATTACCAACTTTGGAAAAAACAGCTTTTCAAATTTTGATGATTCTTTGAGGGCGCATAAATTCGTAACTAGGCATAAAAAAATAAAAAATTATGATGTACATCTATGAAAGTGCAATTGATACAATTATAAACAAAGCCAAGATCTGACTATTATTTTTCTCTTGTCCGCTTGACGTGAAATGCCCCACGTGTTAGTTTGGTAACCCTCACGTCCGTCCTCCTTCAACGGCCAAGCAAATAAATCAATTGTTGTGCTAGTTAAGAGGAAACAACACGGTTGAGAGAAATATTCGATGCTCACAAGTCACAGCCGAATGTTGTGATTTGTGAAATGTCAAATTAATAATAATAGCGCGGTAATAACATGGACATGGATGGCCTTGCATATTTTTGACAGGCACAAAGCTAATTATATATTTAATATTTATCGAATAAATTTTATGTATGTTTTAATGCATCTCTTTATTTATTTAATATTTTACAAGAACATATAATAATATAATATAAGTACTCTTTTATATTCCTTTCGCTGTTGCCTTGAGTCTTAGATAAAGAATCCTATCACTGTATTCTTCATCTATGCCTTGAGTAGTCTGTCTCACGCCTAACAACAAAATCGGATCCACAGAATATCAGGGACTGTGGTTACCCTCAGTCATTATAATACCTGAGTGGACTCCTATTCAGCGATTTGAGCATTACACTACCTATCTATCCCTTAGCATTTTATATTTATATTTTTTATTGTTTATATTTCGATGTTTACAGTTTTTTTGTATTGTTGCTTTACTTTAAATTTTTTTTGTGATCCTTGTTACATGATTGTCTGTATAAACTTTTTTTTTTGTTATTATTTTTTTTTTAATCTTAAAATGTGTGTGTGTATTTCTTAAGTGTTATTTATTTTAAGTGTAACGTAGCGTAATGTCCAAATGTGTTTGTGAATAAACGTTTATTTATTTATTTTTATTTAAATACAAAATAGGTATTTATAAAATATATTGCTGTTTCGCAGAGCCTTAGCCAGCCATCACTAGCGCGATAGAGACAACTGCAACTTGGACTGTTGAATTACCTATTAAAATTTAAAAGTACCAGAAATCGACGTTTAGGGGATTCTTGTTTCCTCCTCCAAAACTTAACCGATTTAAATATTTTTTTCTTTATTGGCTAATAAAATAGGAACCTAGCTCGTTCCTATTTTTTGATTTTGCTGTTTAATGTAGTCAAATCTGTTTCCTAGATGTTTAAACATAGCGGAGAGTCTGGCCATTTTTTTAGGTTTTTGAAAGTCCATATCTCTTTAAATAATTAATTTATTAAAAAAAGTATTTATTACAAATAGGGACGTACAAACAATATCCATTAATATTCGGAAAAATAATTGTTGCTCTAGCAGCATTATCCAGGGAGGAAACAGGAATCCCGTAGACCCTTATTTTTGTATGGAAAAAATTTCGTGGTTTTCCTCTTAACAGGCATGCCAGTTCGCGCATACCCATGACAGTAGCGAGCACGTGCAAGGAGCTGGTATTCTAGTGTGCAAGCTACAAGCATGTGTATCTCCAGCAGTACTGTTACATTGTTTGTTACAGGTGCCATTACAGATACTGGGGTTTAATTTTATACTGTACGACATGAATCTGTTCGTTTCCGTAAGTGCGCATTAGTTCATTAACTAGGAATAGACATGATGAAATTTTGGAGTTTAATAAATTATTTATTATTTCCTTAATAAAATAAATGAAAATTAATAAACAATATCATCGTTTCATCTATGCTATGACGTCCACTTACTAGACATAAGCCTCCCCCAACGTATTTCATGGAGGTTGACAATAGGTACTCGCCACGCTTGGTAGGCGAGTCGGCGAGTGCAGTTTTCAGATAATGACAATGTCCGCGGAAACGCCGCTGCCATTTCATTTCCGGAAATGTTCCCTCTGTCGCCTTTTACGACACCCACGGGAAAGATAGCTAGTTGATTTATCTTAGATAAATATCTGGTTTTAGTGTTTCTTTATTACAGGTCCATTTCAATGGGTTATATATCTATACATTATCTACAAATGTAGTCAATTAAATGTACCTACATATGTATGTCGACTCTTAATGACGATCTCCTTTTTGCAGATACTACGGTCGGCGTATTCTATTTATGCACTTCTATGTTCTTAAATTATTCATTTAAAACAATAATATTCACAACAGCACGGAAAAACGATTGCCCGTATTTCATTAAAATATTTAAATAAAGCTTTATTATTCTTCGCAGACTTTAATTTTCCTTTTATTTTAAGAAAAAATATTTTAATTAAATAGTAGATAGAGTTTTTTATATAGATTGCGGACCTAAAAAATATTTACTTTATCTGTAATTAAAAGTTTATTGCTGTACCTATCTACATATATGAAACACTATCGATAATCTAGATTCTAGATAAAAAGCTAGATAATTCTAATTTCCCTTCAATGCGTAGTTAAAATAAAGCAACAAAAGATACACAAAAACAAATATCAAAAGAGTAAGCATGTCGTCTAGTATAGACGTTGAGTTTCTGCAGAGTTCACAACTGGTGATGTTCCATTTCTCCCGAGTTTTCGGAGTTGCACCCCTACAGTTTGTGCCATTCGAACATGGAGTACGAGTTACAGTAAATAAGCGATGGTCCACATATAGCATCTTTTTGGCTACTCTTATAAGAAAGTATACTTTAAAATAACTACTTTCCTTAGGCCGTTGCCTCGAACACATCGTCGAGCTGGGTGGCTAGGACAGCACACGCACGCCAGCGAGGGGGCCACAGTAACCACCTGACAGTGTGCTGAGTACTAGATTTTGTCATTTCTCACCGTTAAGAAGTTAACTACAATTATAGTATGTCCGTGATAAATTTAACCTGAACGTAAACAAACCCGTTTATGACACAACCAAAAACTAGTCAGTGATGCCAATTGGCCAATACCTATTATTACAATGATTTTTGTTTTCTATGAATCCATAGACTATAAGGCTTGTATTCTACAATCGGTAGTGTCAAAATGGCGTATTTTTTCAGTGAAAGATTTTCATTTGATATTTAAACATATTAATTATTGTTTAATTGTTTTAAAATGTATTGGAAAATGAAGGGTAATCCTTTAATATACCTGTGAAAGTGTGGAAAAGTGTGCACAATAAGTGAATATGTGAAAATTTTGGTGTTTTTGGTTTGTTTACGTTCAGGTTAAATTTATCAGGGACGAACTATAGTATGGATCCTTGGAGCTTTACAATAAGTCTGGGATAGTCTATCTAGGGAGTGACCACTTCTATTCATTCTTCCGTGATGGCATAGAATTAGTTACCATTGTTTGCCAGTAGTTTGCCTAGTATATAACATGTTTAGATGTCATATAAATTGTAGTTAGCTTCTCGCTTGTGCTCAGCCTGCAGAAGTACCTACCTACTCTTGCTGTTGCTATTTTTATATGAAGTCCTTCTTTTATATTAAGTTAATCACGTAGACTTTTCCGCTATAAAAAGTATGTATGCCTTTCCTCGTGGTCTACTCATAGTCCTGTAGATAAAGAACTGTAGCGAATTTCTTCCAAATCTGTCCTGTAGTCTTGGAGCCTAGGTATTATATACAATTTACAAATTATTTTCTATTTATAATTTATTAATAATTGGTCACTAAACATAATATTTATTATTTATTTTATAACGCTTTATTTTAGACGTCTACATTATATCATTAACTCCAATAATAATAATGGACTCAATCTCAGTTCTGGTAATAGCCATGTTGACTGTGGAACGTAACGTGGGTTCCTATGGCAGCGCTAGTCGAATGACCAGCACACTCCACATATTAAGGATTATTCGCCCAGTAAGTAAAGATTGGAATCGCTAAGTAAATACTATATAACCAATAGTCAGTCAGACTTAGAACGAGTTTCTTACGAGCGCTTTTTTCGTGGCGTTATTAACGGCGCGTTTAAATATATGAAATAAGCAGCTCTGAAGAACTCTGTGCTAACCATTGATATAGACGAACAAAACGTTAAAGTGTGAAAAAATTTTAGGGAATTATAGCAAGATCATCTTAATATATATTTCTAGTTAATTTCTTAATTGACTACTACTAACTTAATTAACTAGTTTAGTTATAAATCATCTTAAACTAATTAAATCTATGTATAAGAGCGTCTCCCCCATACAGGTAAACCTAAATGGTTTTTGAATGGGGATAATTATTGTCATTTGCTTGTATGTAACAGTAATTTGTTTTGAATAAATATTTAACAAAAATCTTGCTATATTGCGTGGTATATTTTATTAAATAAAATAATTTCATTCAACAGTGGTATACAGGCTGTAATTTTTACATGGAACATATTTAAACTATCGTTAGGGTTCACTATAACAAAAGCAATAAAAATATACATAAACAAGATTTTTCTTTATTTACTATGTAAAATACATAATTTTATTTTAATAAAAAAAAAAGATTAAAAAACTATAACCCGACTTCGCAAAAAATGGGTCTAAAAAGTCTGAAACATGAAAATAATTCAATTTGAAATCAAGAAATACATAGGTACAAAAATGGTCAAGGTAGAGCCGTGGTCGCACCCGCTATTAGCATCGAGCCTTGAATTTTTTTTCTACCGTATTTCGGTGTGAACTAATGCTTAGATTTTATTAGCTGGTACGACCACGGCTCTACCTTGACCATTTTTGTACCTATGCATTTCTGGATTTCAAATTGAATTATTTTCTTGTTTCAGACTTTTTAGACCCATTTTTTGCGGAGTCGGGTTATAGTTTTTTAATCTTTTTTTTTATTTCATATTTTTCTGTTTCCACATCA
This sequence comes from Celastrina argiolus, assembly GCA_905187575.2. Classification (NCBI taxonomy): domain Eukaryota; kingdom Metazoa; phylum Arthropoda; class Insecta; order Lepidoptera; family Lycaenidae; genus Celastrina; species Celastrina argiolus. The sequence goes on along the minus strand of LR994582.1, from coordinate 10,943,595 downwards.
AATATAATAATTATTATATTTTTATTTAATTGTCCATTACATAGAAAGTATCAACTCCTAGATACTACTTGTACGACCGCATTTTAAATCTTTATTTTGAATTTAACAATAAAATATAATAATAAATAAAAAATATATATACAAATTCGTAATGTGCTTGCCAAGACCTATCTTTTGATACCAAACACGAGACAAATATCTTAATTTAATTTTTTTGGAGATAGTTTTTGACGTATAATTTTCAAAGTCCAAAATTTTTCAAAAAACTATATAGCCTATGTTACTCGCGGCATTAATACGAATCGATTGACACCTCATTCATCAAAATCGGACCAGTAGTTTAGCCGCTACGAGGGAACATACACACATACATACATACATACATACATAGACTGCCAAAATCATTACCCTTCCTTTTGGCTTCGCCGAAGTCGGGTAAAAATCTCGATTAGTTATGTGCGACAACTTGCACTCACGTCAAAGCGTCCCAACTCCCAGCACCAGTCATGAAAATGTCAAAAATCTAGTTTATGTATATTGTAATTGCTTAAGTTATAGTGAACCCTAACGTCAGTTTAAATATGGCCCATGTAAAAAAAATACACTCTGTACATTTTTTAACGCTTATCCGTAATTTTTAAGTTATTTTTAACAGCGGCTTAGAAAAAAGGGGGGACTAAACATATTGCTATAGTAATATTAACATAATACAATACTTTTGTTAGTTATATTTTCAATATAATATATATATATATACCTAATATATATTTTTATTATTATAGATACAAGCTCTGGCTGCAAATTCCAGAGAAACGAAGCTTCTTAAGATCTGTAATGTAACACTGTTCGTCATTAAATGTGTACTTAATGTAGTCATTACCAATACATTCGTGTTCATCGCATATTATAAAACTTTCTTCCCAACTAATCCAGCAAGTGTGTTTTATTATATTTATTTTGTAAGTGTTGGAAATATTGCTTGTCGAGTATCAACTGATATTACTTCTTAGTCGTTAAAATAAAGTTACAGTACATAGTATTCATTCAAAAACTAGCTATGCACTTTTATTATATTTTAATGCATTTTTATAAATTAATAAAATATGTGAATGTTTCCGTGTGTATTTGTAATAAATTTCATTCATTATTTCTTGCGCACCACGGACTCTTATTTACTTAACACACCTTTCTACAATACTATAAAATAATGTGTAAACTGTTTGTAGGTTACTCGTTATTATTTATAGTGGTTCTAGACACTCTAATATCGTTCTTTTTGGAACAGCAGATGATTTTTGCGTGCCACAGAATAGAAGACGCCTACAAAGTACTAGTACAGAAATTGCAAGTCTTGTCAAAAATTAACGGTAATGTTATTTTTATGTTACGTAGGTATGTGAAAAATAGTCGCGTTTATAAGAAATAGTAGCCACTTTATATTTAGCCTAATACAAGATACTCCTTTAGTTTGTCAGTTTCAAAATTAAATAATATCTTCTATTGAATCAAAAATTGTAATGAACAAATTTTGAGTGTGTGTATAATTAGTCTGTCAGATCTATTTGTGAAAGCTTTTATTTTTTGTTTGAAAGGTTATCATCCATAATACCCAAAAATACCTATAGTATTTTTCTTCTGGACAATGTCCTGAGTCACTATGTTTTTCTTTCAGAACAAAGCTACCTGCAAAAACTATCGGCAAGCAAGAACCTGCGCGATATATCCAAAGACTACTCGATCCTTTTCAACGCGTCGATGTTCTATGCTAACGAGATCGGCCTGATAATGTTTCTAAGCTTTGGTTTCTTGATATCGTTGTTAATAGGAATTGTGTACCAAACTAGGGTTACATTTTTTATTAGTGAGTGTTGAGTATCTGCTATAAATATATGTATATATTTTATTATGTTATAAAATATGAAAATAAACTATGACTATATAACTGAATTATTTGTCACCACTAACAAATAATTCAGTTAGTCATTTACCGCCGTAAAATAGTAACATATCCAATTTCGAATATATATCAATTATTTTTCCACAATGTTCAATTTCCTAAACTGTATGAATATATAGTAACTGTATGTAATAATATGTATAAACCTATAAGTAATGTTTTTTTTATAAAATTTAGATGCTAAAGTGACTGGCGTATGTTTTGCTTGGCTTGTATTTCTGACAGTGAGAGTTATACAAGTAATAGAACCCTTTCATGGCATTCGTAAACAGGTAATTTTTTATGAAAACCTATCTCTAGCCTAACTCTGTGTGGATGATTTGATTTTGATCTGTTTTTTTGGTATTGGCCTTAGAAAATGAATAACAAAGCCTTTATAGGGTCACTTCATTGTCCATCTGTGTATATATTTTATAGTTTACATGAAAAAGGAAACCAGCCTCATATGCGTATTATTTTCAGATTCACAAAATGAAGGAAGCAGTAAGTCACTTAGCTTTTAAATTAACCGACTGCGGTGAGAAAATACCGTTGGAGTTGAATACACATATCAGACAACTGGAAACTTTGAGGCCGCAGTTTAAACCATTGGGCGCTTTTACAATTAACAGATCACTTTTTATAAAGGTATTTCAATAGGTATTTTTTTAGGAATAATAAAACTTGTTGATAAAACATGTCTTATGCTAGGATATTAAAGCCTGAAAATAACTACTCTTAGCATTAAGTCTGTCAGTTTGAACATTTTTTTTTTTTGCAATTTTGTTTTCTTTTTAATTAACGTATGCAATTTTATGTTCAAATATTTTTAATTATTATTATAATTAGGCTTTCTACGTGTTCAATAGCCTTTTTGTAGTGCGTATGAAATGTATAAATCGTTTATACATGTATCTTAAAACTGTGCATGATATTAATTTTATAACTAAGTATTTTCATCCTGAGGGTTTATTTTTTTTATATAATTACGTAAGGAATAAATATATGTGACTTTGGCAGATTTTGTATGAAACAAATGTCAAAGGCATAGAGATAAGTATAAAGATTTGACGGCACATAAGGCACACTTAGCGGATTCCCTCCCGCCCTTGAGAAGTTAAATAGCCCTTTTTTAATTTTGAGTTAATAAGTGAAACATTGCATATTATGTCTAAGTTCATGAGCCAAAAAAATACTTTTTACCGATGTAAATCTATTAAAAATTATAATATTATAAGATATTGTTAAAATTTTCCCAATGAAAACTGAGGAGTTTTATAAGTTTTTTCATTATATTTTGGGTCAGGTGGTCTTTACGTTGGATATCCTATCGAAGAAGGCTTAGGATACACATCGTCACGCTAAGACCAAAAAGAGCGGTGCGCCAACGAAGAATGGTTCAAATCAGGGGCTTCATTACAATATTTCACGCGGACGAAAGCAAGGATATATTATAAAGTGCTCTTATACTCAATAGGGAATATGTACATATAGTTTTTTATTATTATTAGCTTTTGAATGTTCTGTTTTATAATTCATATTTTATTAGCTTTTATAATTATTTTAGAAACATACACAAAAAACAGAAAAAATGACCTTACAATTGCAAATATATAAACGGTTATTTTAAATTTATGCATATTTTCTATTCTGAATCGTTGCCGTCTTTAACACTTACATTACTTCGACTAAATTACATACCACAGCACTCAAACTTATCTCTATTTCTGTGAAAAAATGTTTTTGATTTCGTGATTCTTCAGATTCAGCATTACGGTGCCGTAAGTGACTATAGCGCCGTATACCTAAAAAACAGCCGTTTCTTAAATCGAATTTTATGAAAAAAATTGTTATTCTAGAGGTATTATCCAGAGAGGAAATAGAAATCCCGTAGACCCCTATTTTTGTATGGAAAAAAATTCGTAGTGTTCCTTAAAGGGCCGATTTTTCAATCGTCACATAACTTTTATCTGTCGAATAAACATGTGACTTTGACATTTGTTTCATACAAAATCTGCCAAAGTCACATATATTTATTCCTTACGTAATTATATAAAAAAAATAAACCCTCAGGATGAAAATACTTAGTTATAAAATTAATATCATGCACAGTTTTAAGATACATGTATAAACGATTTATACATTTCATACGCACTACAAAAAGGCTATTGAACACGTAGAAAGCCTAATTATAATAATAATTAAAAATATTTGAACATAAAATTGCATACGTTAATTAAAAAGAAAACAAAATTGCAAAAAAAAAAAATGTTCAAACTGACAGACTTAATGCTAAGAGTAGTTATTTTCAGGCTTTAATATCCTAGCATAAAACATGTCTTATGCTAGGATATTAAAGCCTGAAAATAACTACTCTTAGCATTAAGTCTGTCAGTTTGAACATTTTTTTTTTTTGCAATTTTGTTTTCTTTTTAATTAACGTATGCAATTTTATGTTCAAATATTTTTAATTATTATTATAATTAGGCTTTCTACGTGTTCAATAGCCTTTTTGTAGTGCGTATGAAATGTATAAATCGTTTATACATGTATCTTAAAACTGTGCATGATATTAATTTTATAACTAAGTATTTTCATCCTGAGGGTTTATTTTTTTTATATAATTACGTAAGGAATAAATATATGTGACTTTGGCAGATTTTGTATGAAACAAATGTCAAAGTCACATGTTTATTCGACAGATAAAAGTTATGTGACGATTGAAAAATCGGCCCTTTAAGGAACACTACGAATTTTTTTCCATACAAAAATAGGGGTCTACGGGATTTCTATTTCCTCTCTGGATAATACCTCTAGAATAACAATTTTTTTCATAAAATTCGATTTAAGAAACGGCTGTTTTTTAGGTATACGGCGCTATAGTCACTTACGGCACCGTAATGCTGAATCTGAAGAATCACGAAATCAAAAACATTTTTTCACAGAAATAGAGATAAGTTTGAGTGCTGTGGTATGTAATTTAGTCGAAGTAATGTAAGTGTTAAAGACGGCAACGATTCAGAATAGAAAATATGCATAAATTTAAAATAACCGTTTATATATTTGCAATTGTAAGGTCATTTTTTCTGTTTTTTGTGTATGTTTCTAAAATAATTATAAAAGCTAATAAAATATGAATTATAAAACAGAACATTCAAAAGCTAATAATAATAAAAAACTATATGTACATATTCCCTATTGAGTATAAGAGCACTTTATAATATATCCTTGCTTTCGTCCGCGTGAAATATTGTAATGAAGCCCCTGATTTGAACCATTCTTCGTTGGCGCACCGCTCTTTTTGGTCTTAGCGTGACGATGTGTATCCTAAGCCTTCTTCGATAGGATATCCAACGTAAAGACCACCTGACCCAAAATATAATGAAAAAACTTATAAAACTCCTCAGTTTTCATTGGGAAAATTTTAACAATATCTTATAATATTATAATTTTTAATAGATTTACATCGGTAAAAAGTATTTTTTTGGCTCATGAACTTAGACATAATATGCAATGTTTCACTTATTAACTCAAAATTAAAAAAGGGCTATTTAACTTCTCAAGGGCGGGAGGGAATCCGCTAAGTGTGCCTTATGTGCCGTCAAATCTTTATACTTATCTCTATGCCTTGAACAAAATTATTGTACTGCTTATTATCTGATTGGGCTAGAAGCTGGATACGCATATGATTATTACTGTAACTTTACCCAAACCATACTGCAGCAGTAGAGTTATTTGGTGAAAAAGTTTTGCCACGAATACTATTCCACGCGGGCGAAGCCTCGGGCAAAAGCTAGTTTTAAATATTATGTAGTATAAGATTATGCAGTATATAACCCTTTACCGATAAAAATATTTACACAACTGTTTAGATATTCAATGTTGCTGTCTCCGTACACAAAGTACATTTCCCACGTATTAGACACACAATAACTTGGAGTAGTTTATCCATTATGTGTATGTTCTTATTAGTTAGAGCTTATATAATAACCGTGCCGGGCCGTTCGAATGAACTAAGACAAAATGACTCAACAACTTAGTTTACTTAATTTCTCTCACGGCTTCTAGGTGTTATTATTCCATATATTTAGGCTAGTTTACAGTAAAAAAAAATTGTAATGTATTTCGGAAATTGTCGTTTTGTACATTATATTTCATTTTCATACAAAAACGACGATAGCCGAGAACAAATAGCAAAATATAATTGCGTATGAAGTTGTCAGTGCTTATATTATTATATGCTTTACCCAATAAATGTATTGAATATAAAAATAGAATTTCAATTAAAATATTTAAGTGAATACTTACCTTATACCTTTAATAAAAACCTTCAATCTTTAAGTCTTTTGCAAGCAAGTGTTATATAATACCCTATTGCTTATTAGATTATTTTCGTTTCTATAAAGTGCTAAACACAAGGGACCGAGGCTTGTAATACCATCGCTTCGGGCATTTCGTATACAGGATGTTTATAAATTGATTTTATAACAAACCATTGTGGGGCTTCTGAATAGTGACTCATTTTTTTCTTAGTTATGGTTTGTATATTATTTGGGTTAAATTAATCCTACTTATATCATTTAGAATTTAGAAAGTTTGTAAATCCGCATTTGAATGGACTGATGGATGTTTGTTACACTCTAGTATAATTACAGAACTGATTTTGATAAAATTTTGGTATGGTAGTAGTTCACATGCTTATTTAAAATAGCCTACTTTTACCGCAGAAAAATATACGGTTTTCGCAGGATTTCCTGTTACACGTACGAAGTATAGAAAATATTTAGTAACAAAAAAAACTTTTGAATTTGTTGCAATATCAACGATTTTTATCTATCTTGATACTTTGTATGACACTTCATTGATTTATCTACATAATATATAATATGTCGCAGTCATCTGGTTGAATCCGCTATTTGATTAAACGCTTGTTCAATCAACGTTCGGCCTAGTCAATCAATTAAATATCGTCATTCAATAAACGCGCTAGTCGTTCAATTAAACCGCTGATTCAATTAGATGACCGCGACATATACTACTTACGTCTATATATATATATATATATATATATATATATATATATAGACGTAAGTAACAGATGTAAGTCGATATTGTAGAATGAAATGTAACTTGTGAATATGATTTTTTTAACATACTGTATTTCTAAAAGCCCTACTTTTCCTCAAGTAGTAGTTAATATTGGCAGCTAGGGGCAATTTAAACGATATAAAAGCAAAATATACTTAGTAAAGGCACATTTTTTTCAAGTCAATTAACACTTGAAGTAGAATTTTGTCAGCGTATAGTCCACATGTAGGTGATTATTATATTAATATTCATTTATAATAATAATATAGATTACTTTAATTTTAAAGTTCCCAGAAAAACCTATACGAATACATTTCTCGTATACATCATGTAACCCAACGTAGCACTTCGTAGCCGGTGGGCTACGGCGTAGCCGGGTGTAGATAGCTGTAGCACTGCGAAGGAATACGTAGCAAGCATCCCAACTGCAGCTCTTTATAATTATTATCATACAGGCTATAATATTAATTTACTTTAGGGTGTAAAATTTAAATATATTATATCTAGCAATATCCCGCGAAACAAATATAACCACAACCTGCAAGCAGATGAGTGAGTGTACGCATAGGCATGCGTTTGATGCACCTCCCTCCTCCCACACTGCTTATGCGTACACTCGCAAGCAAAAACATGAAAACACCACCACCACACAAGCAATAATGTTCAACACGATCGTGCAAAGCCCCACCACCATGCAGGTTGCAAAACTCAGTTTTATTTAGATAGAGAAAGTAGCAGCGCTGAAAGAAGGTATTTTTTATTAGTATTGAATGGGAAAATTTATGAAGTTGGGGCAGTTTTCATACAAACATGAAAGTCAAAAGTAAGTATTTCGCGCTGGTATTTTCACAGGACTATATAGGCACATATACACCCTAAAGTATTATCACTCATTTATTTTACACCTTGTATAATCACTGTAGCATTTATTAATTTTGATTTTAATAGCATAAATACATACTCACAAAATATTAGCTGTAGCTATTACTGGGTAATATTTTTATAAATAATTCATTTCAATTGAAATTTACTGCTTTTTAATAATTAAAAGAATTAATTGTTACAGTACAACTAAAGCATTATAAATAAGAGTACGAATATACTTTTCAAAGTGAATTTCGCTGGGCGTGGTGAGGATGGACGAAAACGAATTCGGTACCTTCCGATCTACATACACACTGACGTCATTTTTTTTGTGTATTACGATGATGTTTCCCAACCCAAACACACACAAGCGGCGACTTGTAGGATTTGGTAAGAACTATTTAACTACTGACAAAAGCAGAGGGGCTTTATAAGTTTGACGTGTCTGTGAGTATGTAGCATTGTAGCTCTCAAATAAGCCGATTTCGATCTAGTTTCAAAGCTGACGTCATCGCTGGTGTTCTTAGCTATAATTCATAACTTAAATAACTGATTACCAATTCGGGGGAAGTTTATTTTCAAAATTTTGTTTGTTTTATTATTTGTTATATTAAATTACGTATACAAAGGAAAAAATCGGCCAAGTGCCTTCATGCACGAAGTCGTACAAGTACTATGAGTGTGAGCATTAATATAGAACGAAAACAACGAAAACTATGTATGTTCCGGTTTTACCATTTGTGGACGGTACCATATTACTCCACCGTCTGTATTAGACTACACTAATATTATAAATAGGAAAGATTTGTATTTTTGTATGTAACTAATAAACTCAAAAAATTCTTTTTCCATTAGAAAGCTATCACTGAGTAGCAGCATAGGCTATATTTATTATTTAGTACTAGATTACTATAGAAATCTTTAGAAATTCCTATTAAAACAAACCGAAGGTGTAAAAAATGAGCAATAAAATGTCTTTTATCGCATACGCTGCGAAGAGTATTAATGATGGGACAAAAAAAAATGATCGACAATATTATAGAATATATCAATATCTACAAAAAATTTCGCGAGACCATATTATGTCTAACTATTGTAGTTACGTCACTATAACTACTTTTTTACATTTAACAAATTGATAGAAATGCCGTTCAAAATCAGACCGTGTTATATACCATACCATTTATAAATTTTTATCCAAATAAATAATTTAATATTCAAGACTGTCTCAATACCTGATGATTACTTTTTGAATTATTGAAATCGGATATTCCATTCAAAAGATATCATGAATCTATATATATAAAAGAAAGTCGTGTTTGTTACAACACTTATAACTCGAGAACGGCTGAACCAATTTTCATGGTTTTTGATTCGTCGGATTTGTCTCCTCCCCGAATAGCAGAATACTTATTAAAAATAGTGAAAACTTGATGTGTAATGAATAATTAATCATATAAATAAATGCTCATATTTTGTTCATCAAATGTCAAACATTTGTTGTCAAATGATGTAACAACTATGCGTTCAGAAATCTATTAATGTATGCGTATTGAAGTGTCAGTTTGTAACTTTCAATTAGCAACGTTTTTCTAAATGCATATGACATTTTAAACGATATTTTCTTCTTTTTTTTGGCATTGGCAACGATATCTAGGTACTGAAAACGAAAATGCAATTTAAAAAAATGTCTGTCTGTCAGCGTGTCTCTTTGCTCCGGCTAATCTCTGGAACGACGATTTTAACGAGACTTTCACACAAGGATTAATTTAGGCTACTTTTCATCATCGTCATCTAACTAATGATCACCGAATCGGCTGGACCGACTGTGATGGGAGCATTCACCGGGCGTTAGCTTATGTTAGTAGGAGTAATCTATACATCTATATGTATAAAAGTAAGTCGTGTTAGTTAAATTATTGATAACTCAAGAACGGCTTTATCGATATGGCTGAAAATTGGTGAGGAAGTAGCTTAGAGCAAGTAGACGGACATAGGATACTATTTATTCCATTTGACAGCTTTTCCGTGAACGTTGCGGGTTCTGCGTTAGGGTTTCGCGTTGTGGGTTCCGCGTTGCGGGTTCCGGATTTCGCGTTGCGGGTTCCGCGTTGCGGGTTTCGGGTTCCCATGCTGCTGGTTCCGCGTTGCGGGTTCCGGGTTCCCGTGTTGCGCGTTCCGGGTTCTGCGTTGCGGGTTCCGGGTTCCCGCGTTGCGGGTTCGGCGTTCCGGGTTCCGCGTTCCGGGTTCGGCGTTCCGGGTTCCGCGTTGCGGGTTTCGGGTTCCCTGTTGCGGGTTCCGGGTTCCCGCGTTGCGGGTTCCGGGTTCCCGCGTTGCGGGTTCCGGGTTCCCGCGTTGCGGGTTCCGGGTTCCCGCGTTGCGGGTTCCGGGTTCCCGCGTTGCGGGTTCCGGGTTCCCGCGTTGGGGGTTCCGGGTTCCCGCGTTGCGGGTTCGGCGTTCCGGGTTCCGCGTTCCGGGTTCGGCGTTCCGGGTTCCGCGTTGCGGGTTTCGGGTTCCCTGTTGCGGGTTCCGCGTTGCAGGTTCCGGGTTCCCGCGTTGCGGGTTCCGGGTTCCCGCGTTGCGGGTTCCGGGTTCCCGCGTTGCGGGTTCCGGGTTCCCGCGTTGCGGGTTCCGGGTTCCCGCGTTGCGGGTTCCGGGTTCCCGCGTTGCGGGTTACGGGTTCCCGCGTTGTGGGTTACGGGTTCCCGCGTTGTGGGTTCCGGGTTCCCGCGTTGCGGGTTCCGGGTTCCCGCGTTGCGGGTTCTGGGTTCCCGCGTTGCGGGTTCCGGGTTCCCGCGTTGCGGGTTCCGGGTTCCAGGTTCCCGCGTTGGGGGTTCCGGGTTCCCGCGTTGCGGGTTCCGGGTTCCCGCGTTGCGGGTTCCGGGTTCCTGCGTTGCGGGTTCCGGGTTCCCGCGTTGCGGGTTCCGGGTTCCCGCGTTGCGGGTTCCGGGTTCCCGCGTTGCGGGTTCCGGGTTCCCGCGTTGCGGGTTCCGGGTTCCCGCGTTGCGGGTTCCGGGTTCCTGCGTTGCGGGTTCCGGGTTCCCGCGTTGCGGGTTCCGGGTTCCCATGCTGCGGGTTTCGGGTTCCCATGCTGCGGGTTCCGCGTTGCGGGTTCCGGGTTCCCGCGTTGCGGGTTCCGGGTTCCCGCGTTGCGGGTTCGGCGTTCCGGGTTCCGCGTTGCGGGTTTCGGGTTCCCTGTTGCGGGTTCCGCGTTGCGGGTTACGGGTTCCCGCATTGCGGGTTCCGGTTTCCCGCGTTGCGGGTTCCGGGTTCCCGCGTTGCGGGTTCCGGGTTCCCATGCTGCGGGTTCCGGGTTCCCGCGTTGTGGGTTCCGGGTTCCCGCGTTGCGGGTTCCGGGTTCCCGCGTTTCGGGTTTCGGGTTCCCACGTTGTTTTTTTTTAGTTGAATTTTATCATAAACTCTTTTTATGCTCAACGAAGTGGGCAAGGGTCAGCTAGTTTAAAATAAAAATACAACTTAAATATCTGTACCTACTTATGTCTACCCGTGCGAAGCCGGGCCGCTATCTTTCTTCTATATATTACTTATATAAAAATCAATTACTGTTCGTTGGTCTCGCTAAAACTCAAGATCAGCTGAACTGATTCGGCTATTTTTGGTCTTCAAATATTCGTGGAAGTCCCGGGAAGGTTTAAACGGTTTCCATGCTCAACGAAGTGGGCACGGGTCAGCTAGCTATGTATAAAGAGTCGATTTGTTCATTTTCCTGTTTGCTTTTATTGTGTGTCTTTCATCTATACTAATATTATAAAGAGGTAACGTTTGATTGTTTGTTTGTTTGTTTGTTTGTTTGTTTGTTTGTTTGTTTGAATGGAATAGGCTCTGAAACCACTGAACCAATATGAAAAATTCTTTCACCGTTGGAAAGCTACATTCCTAGCGCTGAACATAGGCTATATTATATGTTTAAAAAAAGTAGGGTTCCTTACTAAAACCCCAAAAATGTAGCCCAAAGTGTAAAAAAACGACCTCCAAAATTTCTTACATCGTGTGCGCTTCGACAACGGCTTGACCAATTTCGCAAATTTTTTTACGGTATGTTCGTTATTGTTACGAAAAGGTTATTATGAAAGAAAATGTTGAAAAAAATAAGCAGAAAATTAGAAAAAAGAAGAAAATACGTGATGGTCACGCGGGGTTTGAACTTGGGCTCGATCGATTCACGTCGTTGGCAGTTTATATGACACGGCTGTCATGGCAACGTCATTATTTACAAATGGAAAATAAAAATTATGAAATGCTATAAATACCGTTTTTATATCAGCTTAAACTATTTGGATTAAAAAAATTATTAGGATTAAAAAAACATGAATCCAAATAGTTTCAGCTGATATAAATACGGTATGTATAGCATTTCCTAATTTTTGTTTTCCATTTGTAAACAACGCTGTGACCATGGCGACCGGTAGACGTTATAGACGTTTGGCTGCGTTTCCATTGACGCGGGGCGAGGCGGACAGGAGCTTGCGGTACCCGAATTGACCAATCACTATGCTCGAAATCTCTGCTCCACTCCGCTTGGGAACCACTAAGTTCCTATGCGCCCCGCTCCGCGTCAGTGAAAACGCCAAGATTGGAGAAGTTTTCCAAATCTATACATCTATACAAACAAATAAAATTGAAATGTCAGTAAGTATGTAACTTTCAATTAGCAACGTTTTTCTAAATACATATGACATTTTAAACGATATCTTCTGCTTTTTTTTTGCATTGGCAACGATATTTACTGAAAACGAAAATGTAATTTAAAAAAAAATGTCTGTCAGCGTCTCTCTTTGCTCCGGCTAATCTCTGGAACGGCTGGACCGATTTTAACGAGACTTTCACTGGTAGATAGCTAAAGTTATAAGGATTAATTTAGGCTACTTTTCATCATCATCATCGTCGTCATCAAACTCATGATCACCGAATTGGCTGGACCGACTGTGACATTCACCGGGCTTAGCTTATGTTAGTAGGAGTAATCTATACATCTATATGTATAAAAGTAAGTCGTGTTAGTTAAATTATTTATAACTCAAGAACGGCTTTATCGATATGGCTGAAAATTGGTGAGGAAGTAGCTTAGAGCAAGTAGACGGACATAGGATACTATTTATTCCATATTATGTCAGCGTTGCGGGTTCTGTGTTTGGGTTTCGCGTTGCGGGTTCCGGGTTTCCGTGTTGCGGGTTCCGGGTTCCGCGTTGCGGGTTCCGCGTTGCGGGTTTTGGGTTCCCATGCTGCTGGTTCCGCGTTGCGGGTTTCGGGTTCCCATGCTGCGGGTTCCGCGTTGCGAGTTCCAGGTTCCCGCGTTGCGGGTTCCGGGTTCCCGCGTTGCGGGTTCCGGGTTCCCGCGTTGCGGGTTCCGGGTTCCCGCGTTGCGGGTTCCGGGTTCCCGCGTTGCGGGTTCCGGGTTCCCGCGTTGCGGGTTCCGGGTTCTCGCGTTGCGGGTTCCGGGTTCCCGCGTTGCGGGTTCAGGGTTCCCGCGTTGCGGGTTCAGGGTTCCCGCGTTGCGGGTTCCGCGTTGCGGGTTCCGCGTTGCGGGTTCAGGGTTCTCACATTGCGGGTTCCGCGTTGCGGGTTTCAAGTTCCCGCGTTGCGGGTTCAGGGTTCCCGCGTTGCGGGTCCCGGGTTCCCGCGTTGCGGGTTCCGGGTTCCGCGTTGCGGGTTCCGCGTTGCGGGTTTTGGGTTCCCATGCTGCTGGTTCCGCGTTGCGGGTTTCGGGTTCCCATGCTGCGGGTTCCGCGTTGCGAGTTCCAGGTTCCCGCGTTGCGGGTTCCGGGTTCCCGCGTTGCGGGTTCCGGGTTCCCGCGTTGCGGGTTCCGGGTTCCCGCGTTGCGGGTTCCGGGTTCCCGCGTTGCGGGTCCCGGGTTCCCGCGTTGCGGGTTCCGGGTTCCCGCGTTGCGGGTTCCGGGTTCCCGCGTTTCGGGTTTCGGGTTCCCGCGTTGCGGGTTCTACGCTGTTTTTTTTTTAGTTGAATTTCATCATAAACTCTTTTTATGCTCAACGAAGTGGGCAAGGGTCAGCTAGTGTTTAAATAAATGGTAAATGGTAAATATTTCTTTATTGATTTTTTTTTATCTCCAAATATTCTAATATTTATTTATTTATATTTGATTTGTAGTAAGATTTTGATCTTTATACCTATGTGCTGTTTTTAGTCATAGAAACCCTAATTTTCCTCCCGATGGTGTTGGTACTACTGTTTAACACTTACGACTGTCTATTAAAACGGGACATCCTCAACCTGACGCATCACTCCACAGTCGTGGGGCCTTACTTCGGCGGCTTAATAAAGGTAATCTTTTCTATGTTTATTACCATCATCACTCATTAAAGTCACTACACGACAACTTTAGAACTTTGCTGGGAAAAGGCAAGCTACTGATAGTAGTATCTTATATATTTTTGAGTGGCTCTTTTTAATTAGATTCAAATTTTGAATTATTAGTTTAAATATTTTTAAAGTCCTTTACATAATAGATATTATTAACATGTTAATGGTGTATGTTGAATATAAAATAAATATTCACTTAATGTGTGACAAATCTACTGTTATTATACTAACGCATGGTTGTGCGTGTTATTTTTATTAAGAGGAAACACAACATCCGTCTTCCTATAAAGAAATAGCGACCTCATTAGATATGGACGTTCAAAAATATAAAAAATATGGCCACATTCTCGGCTGTGTCCAAACACCCAGAAAACAATATTTTGTACATTTTATAATACAATCAAAACATAGGAACATAGTTCAAACTTTTTTTATTTTATAATGAAAAAAGTACTTAAATCGGTTAAGATTTGGAGGAGGAACTAGGGGTTTTCGAATCGTCGATTTCTTGTACTTTATTTCAGTTCAAACTGCATTTATCACTATCGCGCGAGTGCTGGCTAGCTAGGGCACTGCGAGACAGTAATAGATTTAATAAATATCTTATTTTGTTATCTCTAGCCCGTGGTGTTTCCTCTTAATTTTATGTAGTAAATAGGTATTATCACTATTAGCAATTTGCAGTCCTTCTTTATTTAAAAGATAAATTTCCGAAATTTCATACCACACAAGTTTTTAATTAATTATAGGAAAGAATTAATTGCAAAAATTTTTTTGTTCGTTCTCCAGATAGTGATATCACACTATAGAGCCCTCGAAGGCCAGGCGATCATCGCAGAAATAGACCGGGACTTCGCCATGTATAACACTCTGCCTGAAAAGTACCGCGTCACTGTGCGCTCCTGGATAAAGAACTCGAAGGCCTACGCTGAAAAGTTTTGGAATGTAATAGTACTAGGGTCCGGATGGGTTTACCTCTGCATAACGGTGTTTGTTAATGTCAAAAGTCAACTATTCGAAGAAGTGCCAAAGCGAACGCAGGTTCACGATGCTTTGCTACCTTTCTCTGACCCAGACTTAAGGCTCCAGACGCCATATTTCGAGTTTATGTTCAGTCAGTGCGTCATAGGATGTTTGCTTATCACCGTGTACTATATTGGATTCGAATCGTTTCTAGCCCTCGCTCTCAACCACGGCTGCTTGAAGATCGAAATATTTTGTGAGCAGTTGGTCGACGCGTTGGAAGTTAAAAATAAAACAGAGAGGTTGAATAAAATGACACATGTGATAAAGGAACATTTACGGTTATTTGAGTAAGTAGCTTTTCCTTTAAACCACATTATATAAAATGATACGCTACAAAATAGCAATATGTTTATTATTTTTTTAAGATACATGGCAACAGTTCAAAAGTTTTTCAACATTTATCTTGGGATCGTGCTGTTTGCCACATTGATACAGATTGGAACGTGTCTATATCATATTACAGAAGTAAGTTTTCAAAATATTTACTATTTTGTGATTAAGATTTTAATGCGTTTGACCCATAATGACAAATGCAAAATCAGAAAAAAAAGTAAATTTTTTGTTGTGAGTATTAATTTTGAAAAAAAAATCATGATGATTTAAAAAGGATTTAAAACACTGCAAATAGTCACCCCTGTCACTTACACACACACACAGCTCTGTATAAGAGTTAATGAATAAATTATTTTAAATACGATGCAACCTTTTTAACCGAAAGATTTGTTTGTCAAACATTCGATGTATCTCTGTTATAAATATTTTCTAGAACGAGGAACAAGATTACCAGCGCTTGACGATCACCGTGGTCTCTGTCGCTGCTATTTACCTACCCTGCTACTATTCCTCCAAATTAAAAGTCGCGGTAAGTATTCTAGCAATCAATTATTTAGTTACATGCCATAGTTACAGTATAATCCCTTAATCATTCGAGTTCCTCAAATAGTACAAAAATGTTTGCTTTTGTAGTTCATGGTGGTTTGCCCTAAACTACAAATATAAATGCTTTGTTCCAAGAGTATAACGTAAGTGTTTAATTTATCTATTCTTAAAATTAAAAATTTAACTATCCTCTCACAGGCGGCCCTGTCAGCAACAAAATTCTTTTCTGCCGGATGGCACAACGTACATTGCAACACGACTAGAAATATTCTGCTATTCATGATAGGCAGAGCTCAGGTAATTACATCACTTTAAAATTCAGACTTGGCTACTATTCATGACTAAGTAGCGGGTACGAAAAAATATTAAGCATTATTAAGAAAATAATATTTATTTATATTAATAATAGTTATAATGGGGTAATAATATAATAGGCTTTATTGTCATGTGCCATCACTATTAATATAAATTCCCTAACTACTAAAAATAGTGGGTTAATTATCAATTAACATAATTATATCACAGTAGACATAATTATGTTAATAAACTCCTAGCCTCTAAAATAAATTACAAGTATAAACTTAATTTTAAAGTGCATTAAAATAGTTAAATATTTAAATGACTATCTACTTACTAAGAAAGAAATAGATAAATTTGCGTGTTGTTGTAAATGTTTGTATTAAATTTATTTGCAGATACCTGTATTGATAATTGGTTTCGATTTTATTATATTTGACATGCAGCTATTCCTATCCGTACGTATCACGTTTAAAAATAAAATCCTTGTATATAAGCAGGTAGGATCTGCTAATTGATAATATCAGTTTGAAATAATATAATTACAATATTATTTATATTTTGAAAAAAATGTGCCATCAGTCTACCTGCTTATGAATTATATTAATAGTACATAATATATTATATTAAGTAGTAGGAACTATAGTTATTATTATATTTTTTTTAGATATTACAATCAGCTTATTCTATATATACTCTGCTATGTTCATAAACGCATTGGAAATGGCAAGAAGACTGTCGGATTTTTAGGCACGTGAGTCGTGTACCAACACGCAAATAGATTAATCTATTATTATGCTGCTTTGCACTTATTTTATTATGTGATTTAAGAAATCCTACTGCTTGCAATGAATAACGTAGCTTGTAGATGACAAATAAAATTTGCTTTTCAACGATAACTTAGTTTTATTTGCGTGCTTTATATCTAGGGATATTGAAGATATTAAACAAGTTTTAAGAATATTATACTCGTAAATAATATAGACAAGACTTAATGTACTTAAGAACTTAATGTAAATGATAATATTTACGAGTTATGGCCAACATATAATAAGGCGAATTCCCGGTGCAGATACGGGTCGTACAGGTAATAAGAGACAACAAAAAAGTACAAATAAAAAAGAAACTACGTTTAAAAAACATACTTCAACAACTAAAAAGTATATAATACTTTTTTCAATGAAGTTACAATTGATGTTATTTTCGGAGTCGGTGTTAGCCAAATAACAACATCCTCAAGTTGCTGACCTATAATTAAAATTAAGTTAATTGTATCCACATAAAAAAAGAATATTATTTTATATTTTTTAGTTGTTGAACTCGGTTTTTTTAAACGCATTGTTGCTATTTACCTGTACGGGTCGTACATATTTGTCTGCACCTAGAACCCGTCTCTTTATGCTATCATCGTTAGATATATTTTATACGAAATTATTAATAATTTTAGCTTGCCGATGTTACCCTCTACGTTGTAATTGTATTTGAAAATTATTGACATCCTTTAGCATTACATCATATTTTAATTTCAAGTCAAACCTACTTTGGTTCGGGGGCGGTAGAATTCTAAAACGCCTTATGATCGACGACAGTATCACCTTGGTAGACTTCATCGCAAATTGGTATCCTACAAAAAAGTAAATTAGTCTGGATCATCCTTTTAATAAGATAGAGGTAATTGTGCGCGCGATAAAGCTGAAACTTTAACTTTTCTCTCAATATTACCAATATTGAGAGAAAAGTTAAAGTTATTAAAAGATCCCAAAAATATATTTAGCCGAGGATATAGTTATAAATTGATATTATTTTTAACAGTTAAGACTCTAGGGAAAGTCGTATCTGATTTTGCAAAAACATTTGAGATGAAATTGTCTCAAATGTTTTTTGTGCGATTTTTATACGAATTCAAAACTCTGCAGTTAGCTCGATACCCCTTCCTTGCTATCAATCGTGCAAAGTCACTGGTATTATAAAGAGGCTCAATGATTAGTATCACTAAGGATACCTTAAGTTTTATAGAACACTTACCAATACAGTTCCTAGGTCCATATCCGAAAGCCATGAACGATCCATTTGGTCTGTTGGAAGGTTCCAGAAACCGGTTCGGGTTGAAGTACTCGGCGTCGCTGCCCCAGTGTCGCGGGTTGCGGTGGATGCCCCACACGCTGATTAGCAGTTCGCAGTTGGGAACTATTGTGAGGCCGGTTGCTGTAAATATGTTTTAATTGTACAAGACCAGTCGACGAGATCTCTACTGTTTTTTTTATTATAATTTGTTGAATCAAGTGCGTCCACGGACATATGACAGTATTCTGACCTCTCCTGTTTACACCTTAGTTTATTCGCTCTACCACAAAGTAGATTAAACTCTACCAAAATTTTAATCAGGTTTAGT